>WBND01000754.1:415090-427037 GCA_013398595.1 Tychaedon coryphoeus | reverse complement strand
GTTCACTGGCAGCACCAGGCTGTGTGGGGCAGTGGACATGCTGGAGGGAAGGGATGGCATCCAGAGGGACCTGGACAGGCTTGAGAGCTGGGCCAGGGCAAAGCTCATGGGGTTAACAAGGCAAGTACAAGGCCCTGCACTTGGGTCAGGGCAGTCCCAAACATGGATACAGGCTGGGTTGAGAGCAGGCCTGCAAAAGGAGGCTTGGGGGTTCAGCAGACTAGGAGCTGGACATAACCTGTCAATGTGCATTTGAAGCCCAGAAAGTCAATTTTTATCTGGGCTGCATCCAAAGGAGTGTGGCCAACAAGGCAAGGAGGTGATTCTTCTGCTCTGCTCTCATGAGACCCCACCTGCAGTCCTGAATCCAGCTCTAGGGCCCCCAACATGAGAAGGATGTGGACCATTTGAATTAGGTCCAGAGGAGGGCCACAAAGGAAATCAGAGGGCTGGAGCACCATTAGGCTAAGGGGTCTGGAGCTGTTTAGTCTGGAGAAGAGGAGGCTTAGGGGAGTCCTCATGGCTCTCTACAACTGCATGAAAGGAGGTTGTAGTGGGGTGGGGCCAATCTCTTCTACCAATCTCAAGTAAAATGACAAGAGGAAACGGTCTCAAGTTGTGCCAGAGGAGGTTCAGATTAGATATTATTTTTATTAGACAATATTTTTTCACTGCAGGTGTGGAATAAGCATTGGAATAGTTGCCTAGGGAGGTAGTAGAGTCACCATTTCTGGAATTGTTCTCAATGTGACACTTAGGGATATGGTTTAGAGGTGACAATGGTCATGCTGAATTGGTGGTTGAACAGCTAATCTTGAAGATCTCTTTCAGCCTTGATTATTCTGTGATTCTCTAAATTGAAAGAGGGTAGGTACAGGAATGAGTGACCTGGCAGCCAAGCAGGCCACCCATGTCCTGGGGACACCAGGCACAGCATCACCAGCCAGGCAAGGGAGGGGATTGTCCAGCTCTGCTCTGAGCTGGGGCAGCCTCACCTCGAGTGCTGTGGGCACTTTTGGGTGTTACAGTATAAGAAAGATATTAAACTATGAGAGAGAATCTAAAGGAAGATGGTGAACTACGAAGATGGTGAAGTATGCAGAGGAAAAGCCATATGAGGGGTGGCTGAGGTCAATTGGTCTGTGGAAGACTGAGGGGACACTCGCCATGGCTCACAGGGGGAAACAGAGGGGCTGATACTGATTTCTTCTCTCTAATGACTAGTGACAGGACCTGAAAAATGGCATTAAAGAGAAGGTTTAGATTGGGTCTTAGAAAAAGTTTCTTCACCCAGAGGGTGGTCGGGCACTGGAATAGGCTCCCCAGAGAAGTGGTCACAGCATCAATTCTGCCAGAGTTCAGGAAGTGGTCTTGGGCACATGGTGTGATTTTTGGGGAGTCCTGTGCAGAGCCTGGAGTTGGTCTCAGTGATTCTTATGGGTCCCATTCAGCTCTTGGTGTTTTGTGGTTCTGTGGTTTAGGTTAGTTATTTGAAAGAAATTCTTCACTGTGCAGGTGGTGAGGCGCTGCTACATGTTCCTCAGCAAAGCTGTGAATGCCTCGTACCTCAAAGTGTTCAAGGCAAGGTTGGATGGAGCTTTGAGCATCTGGTCCAGTGGAAGGTGTCCCTGGTGATGGTGGGGGTGTTGGAGCTACGTGTAAGGTCTGAGGTTCTGTGAACATTGGAGACAACTCAAAGTTGTATGTGTATTGCCAGGCTTATCACCATTGACACATGTAGTAGTGATACCTCCAACTAATCCGTTTAATCAACAATTTGAATTTATTTTTTAAAAA
Organism: Tychaedon coryphoeus; assembly: GCA_013398595.1. Classification (NCBI taxonomy): domain Eukaryota; kingdom Metazoa; phylum Chordata; class Aves; order Passeriformes; family Muscicapidae; genus Tychaedon; species Tychaedon coryphoeus. The sequence continues at coordinate 425,240 of WBND01000754.1, read as the reverse complement.
TGTGTGCGCATGTATCTTCTTTTGAGTAATGACTGATCACTTTATTAAGAGGCAACAGTTATATTCAAGTAATTTAGAATGGTTTCTTGAGTCAAACTGTTAGTTTCTCAACAGTGATGGGTGTTCTAATATTTGATGGTATAGCATGGAATTGTGTATAGATACTTTGTACTGAATATTTAATGTACTTTTGATCTGTTGCATTTTGTAATTATTTTATATCAAGAGAGAAGTGGATTTAAGTTATAAACTGTTGAACTAGACTTGGAACACTGGTCGCAATCACAGCTATCACAAATAGGAAAACACTGCTCTATATGAAAAGTTCTTTTATTTTCAAGAAGCTTTTTAGGTCTTGCATATTAAGTATAAACTTGAGGTCTTATATCAGTGGAACAAATACTAAAACAAGTAGGATATGTTTTATATTTACACTTATTTTTGTGCATAGTTTGGATGGTAAATTCCAGCAATGTGGTAATTAACAATATTAGACCTAGTGCAGGCAACCCTTGTCAACTTAAACTGCCATAAAGATGTTTCTTATTATTTGATTTGCAAAATTGATCCAACAGTCACTAATTTTTCAGCATGTATTGCATTAGTAACTTTCTCATTGTGGTTTTATGTGAGAATTGTTTCTCTTTCTCTCTGGTTTGTGGATCCAAGCATTAAGCCATGATTAAAAATTATTTTGATTTTATGTACCTGATTTGTATCTTCAGCGTAATTCCTCAAGTATGCTGTACTTACTTTTGTATACAAGGTAAGTAATCTGCAAAGACCAGTCTTAACCAGCTATAAAGCAAAGACCTTTTTTGTCACCTTTGCCTCTCTCTTCTCATTTACTTTCATAATATGTGGTGAAAGTATTCTTTAATTTTAACTAGAATTCTTTCTGTACCTTATCTGTTTATTCTATATTATTCTCTATTTTTTCTCTTTTTTGAACTAGATTATCACTGCACACCCCTTCAAACTGATATACACTTTTCTTAATCGTTTATAGAAGCTATTACTTGAAACTCCTTCAGGCAAGCCCTGAATTTATGAAGTTTTTTAGTGTGGAAGAGTGTAGTGGTGAACTTCCATTCTTTCAGAGAGAGAAGAGGTATTTATTTTCAGTATGTATTTTCTTGCCTGAAGATTAAAAATTCCTTTCTTAATATTTGTACACAGTATGATTTTTTTTTTTGCGGTAGCACAGTGCATTCTAGTTGGAGAAAAATAATTATTTCTTACATGCAGCAGTTTTATTGCAATAAATTTGATACATATGTTTATGTGTAATTGGATAAATTGCAATTGTTTTGACCATTAGAGAATCAAAAATATAGTAAAACATTCAGCTGTTAGAGACACGCAGATGCAGTGTGGCTGCTTTGGCTGTAAAAGAAGATTTTAATCTTCCTCAGCCTCATCCAAAAGGCCTTTCTGCCTTCAGAATAATATATAATTATATAATTATAAAACATAATTCTATCATCCTTTGTGACCTCTATAAATTTAACTTCTCTTTAAGTGTTTCTATTTAGTGAGTTATCAGGAAGAGTATTTACTATGGCTGCAGTCCTGTGTTTTGATCTGTAAGTCAAACTCTAATACTTATGCCAAGTGCCTTAAATAATAACTTGGCTCTGCACAACTATATATATATCTAAAAACTAACTCTACATTATATATCATATTGAGGGATTTAGGCCATTTAGAGGGCAGAGTACTTTCTTCTTGCTTATAGGTGATAACAACTAGATTTAGTGTAAGGAAGGGAGGGGGAAGAATGAAGGAACATTTTGTATGTGTCCGTATGTGGGGAATGACACCAAAACCACTTTCTCCTTCCACACTTTAAAGCCAACAAAACCATACAGATTCCCCAGCCTGTATCACCAAAGTGTCACTCTTTAAACAAAACATAATACTTAGGACTTCTTTTACAATGTTATAGTGTTATTTTTAAAAAGCATTCCTCCAACTCCATGGTTTTTTTCCTCTGCCATGCTGATGTTGTGACTTGAGTTCAAGTTATATGATTTCTGTAGAATGAGGAAAGAGAATAAAAATGTTAATGATATTTGATTTAAGCCTGCAAAATTATTTCTGCTATTTCAGTGATGTTATTTCACTGTGCCTTCTTTTGTTAGAGGTCATAGTTACTGAGCTATTTGTATATTGCAAATATTGTATACCATAAGCTCTTCCTCCATCCTTGAGATTCAGATGTATCCTTTGCACCTTCATTGTGTTTTAAAGAGAGTCTTCTACATACAAATCTTAAATCACTTGTTCCCCAAGTGTCTGATGCAGCTGTATAAAAGTATTTTCTGTGAGGTAGTCTGGAGCAATGTTTTGTGGGACTAGTGATACAGATGTGTTTTAGTATCCTGTTTCTAAAATCACCTCATCTGTAGAAATAGAATTGCTCTATTGTTAAACAGTTATTTGGAATCATATACCCATAGCAGTGTAAAATAAATGTGTACTCTGGAAATTTTTTTAAGGTGGAGAGACAATAGGTCCACAATAAAAACTTGCAAAACTGAAGGGTTCATCAAGGTCCTTTGGCTAAGAGTTTAGTTCCTGTGCTACTCTGTAGTTTTGTGGAAGATTTGGCAGTGAGAAGTTCACCTGGCAGTGATGTTCAACTGGGACGAATTTTTCTCATTTAAAATTCTTTTCATTTCCATAGGGTATTTCATTAAGGAATTTCAACCTTTCTATTGTGAGATCACTGTCTTTAGCTTTGGAAATATTGATGTCCCTTGATTCCACATAGTTAGAAATATGCAGTCTGTGTAGTCTGTTCAGAGGCTCAGAGGAAAAATTTTTTTATGCTATGTAAGACAATGTATAGTCCTCAGTGTGCGGACCTCCTTCATATGAGTGCATGAATTTTGCATTTTAGACACGCTGGTAAATATATTTGATTTTTGTAAATGACAAGCATATGATGGAATTTATCAGTGTGTATTCTCAGAGACAAGACACTTGGATAATCAGTTTAAGTGGAGCTGTTTCCCCAAGTTATCTTTCAGCTTTACTGTTTTATTCTGTGTAGTTTCTTCTAGCTCACAATAAAATACTTTGATTCTGGAATTGCTGTATTCTGTCAAATACTGCTAGGTAAACTACTGTGTAAGGTGCTAGATTAAAAACAGGATAAAAATAAAAGAGAAGAGTAAAATAAAGAAAGATTTTGTGTCTGGTAACACAATATTAAAGATATTACATATATACGTAAATGGCAGTTTGGTGTAGTATTTTGAATAAAAGGGATTCTAAAAACAAAATTGAGAAAAGGTCATGACTGTCTCATATATTTGATGCAATTTCATACATTACCTCTTCTCCTATCACAACAAGCTCTTGTAAAAATTCTCTCTCCAGCTTTCTTGTAAGCTCCCATTAGGTACTGGAGGGCTGCAGTTAAGTATTCCCAAAGCCTTTTGTTCTCCAGGCTGAACAATCCCACTCTCTCAGTCTGTCCTCTCAGGAGAGGTGATCCATCCCTCTGATCATCTTGGTGGCCTCCTCTGGCCTCCCTCCAGCAGGTCCATGTCCTTCCTGTGCTGGGACCCCAGAGCTGGGTGCAGCACTGCAGGTGGGGTCTCGGCAGAGCAGAGCAGAGGGGCAGAATCCCCTCCCTGCCCTGCTGCCCACTCTGCTCTGGATGCACCCAGCACACGTTTGGCTCTCTGGGCTGGCAGTGCCCAGGGCTGGGTCATGTCCAGCCTCTCACCACCAGCACCCCCAAGTCCTTCTCAGGGCTACTAAATTCATTCTTCACCCAGCCTATACTTGTGCTTGCCATTGGCCTAACCTACATGTTTAAGACCTCCCCACTCATTAACAGCAGTCTGTCTCCTTTCCTTTTAATTGCCCTAGGTTGAGACAGGCCATTTTCTTCTTCCAAAAGGGCAAATCCCCTTTCTCTTAGCCGCTATGCATTTGTTGTAATGTCTTTTGCTTAAGTAGTGTGAGAAATTTCACTTATATATGACTAAACTTACTAAAACCAAACAAATTTCTTTACTGCTATGTGCCTTTGTGGCTGAAAGATTTGGAATAACAGTAATTTAGTTAAAATTACCAAATGGATAGTGGTCTGCTAAAGAAGATCTTGCCTTACATTTCAGAACTCATTCTACCATGCTTGTTGAAAAATATTTCCGTGTCTGTCATGGACTGCAAAACAAGGACTGGGGTAACAAAGTGCTTCCCACTGTAAGTGAAATGCAAGTTCATGACCAGCTGAAGAAACTGAACATACATAAATCTATAGGACTTGATGACCTGCTCCTGAGAGTCCTGAGAGAGTTGGTGTCTTGGTTTAATTTAGGTTTTCCAATTTTAATATACTTAATTTTTTTTTAGATAGGATTTAGGAGCAAAAACAAGGCAGCCCTAAAACTTAAAAGGGTATCAAGAAGAAATTTATTATTAACACAGAAAAAAAATAAAAAATTTGTAATAAGATTTCCAGATTACTCCCTCCTCCCCCCCACCTTTTATATTTTTCAACAACAACATACAGACATATTTCATTTTTTACTTAAATAATTATTTCAGTTTACTTTAGAGAGAGAAGTTCTTTTTTGTTTTGGCTATAGTGTTTGTATTTACTCTCACAATTTGCATCCGCCTGGGGAAATCTGCAAATTGTGGAACTCTCCTTATTTTTACAGTCTTTTTAGAGCTGTGTTATGGGTCATGTCAAATTCATGGGATATTACTTTTAAGGGCAAGCTGTCCGAAGACAAAAGTTCTCTTAATCTCTTTTTTCTATTAAATGTTTCTGTTAATCTTTCCAGTTTTGTAGAACAGAGCCCCCATTCCCTTGGGGCAAAGGATTTTCTTAAACACTTCAACACTTCCACTTAGTCCCCAGCATCTCACAGAGGAAGTTTTCACAAAAAAAAAAAAAAAAAAAATCAACTGTGTTTGTGTCTGTGCTCCTCTTCTTAGGTAGCTTTTCATACAAAACCAGCACAGCTGGCCAATGTACCAGCCAGCTGAAGTACCTGGTAAGTGTAAAAAAGGTCCCCCGTGACCAGTGTAGTGGCCTTCTACAAGAGAGTGACTACAGGAGTGGATAAGGGAAGACCTACATATGTAATTTATCTGGACCCTGTAAAGCCTTTTACATGGTCCCTTACAACATCCTTCTTGCCCAATTGGTGAGAGATGGATTATACTGTTCAGTAGATAAGGAATTGGTTGGATAGTCATATCCAGAGGGGAGTGGTCCATGGCTCAGAGTTCCAATCAGTGATAAGTGGTGCTCTCAGGAGTCCATATTGCCACCACTGTTATTAAATGTCTTCATCAGTGACAAAGCAATTGAACATACCCTCAGCAGATTTGCAGCTGACCCTGAACTGAGTGGTGCAGTTGACACACCTGAAAGATAGGATGCCATCCAGAGGGTCCTGGACATGCTGGAAAAGTGGACCCATGTGACCATCAGAAGATCCAACAAGGCCTGGGTCATGACAACTCCAGTGTCAACATAGGCTGGGGAATGAAGGGATTGAGACCAGCCCTGCCAAGAGGGACTTGGGGCTGGATGAAAAGCTGTACATTACCCACCAATATGCATTTGGATTTGCGAAAGCCAAATGTAGCCTGGGATGCGTCTAAAAGATGTGGGCAGAGGGTTGATGGAGGTGATTCTGCTGCTCTGCTCTGCTCTTTAAGATCTCACGGCGAGTATTGCATTCTGCTCTGAGGTCCTCAGCACAGGAAGGACAGGAGTGAGTCTAGAGAGAGGCCATTAAGATGACTAGAGGAATGGAAAACCTCTCCTATGAGGAAAGGCTAAGAGATTATTTATTCCTGTAAAGACAATCAGACTTTATTGCATCCTTCCAGTAGCTAAAAGGAGACTACGAGAGCTGGAGAGGGACTTTTAACAAGAGCATGTAATCATAAGGCAAGGCGGAATAGTTTTAAAATGAAAGAGAGTAGATTTAGGTTAGATGCATGGAAGAAATTCACTGTGATGAGGCACTGGGAACAGGTTGCACAGAGACGTATCTGATGCTCCATCCCTGGAGATGTTCAAGGCCAAGCTTGCACCCTGTGCAACCTGATCTAGTGGAAGCATTCCCTGCTGAGGGTGGTGGGGCTGGAACTGCATGATCTTTAAGATTCTCTCCAATTCAAATCATTCTATGGTCTGTAACAGAGGGGTAAATGTTCACTGTGAACACCGGGTGATTGCTTGGGAAGGATGCAATTCTGAGTAGAGCCACACAGTTTCTATTGCCCTGGATCCCAGAAACGGTCTCCAGAAACTCAGTTCTGCAGTCCCTGTAGCAAACATGATGTGTATTGACAGCATTATGAGAAGGAAGCAAAATTACTACTGGCATCAGAATTTACATTGAGGCACTATATGCTACCATCCTGCTTTCTCCTTCCTAAGTCTTCACAACCTTGATTTTGAAAATTAGGGAAAATTGTTGGAGTGTGTGGGGCATAGGAAACCATACCAAGTCAGTAAAAACCAGAAAGAGAATGGTTGCCTGTCAATACTAGGGCAAAAAATAGAAGTCGTAATCATAGTGGTAATAGTTTTTTTGTGAAAACATGCATTTGGATAAAGTATCTTCAAGAACTCAGTTTGTTGGCAAGTAACATAATTTATGTAATCCACCAAAATATCTTACTCCTTTTCAACTGTCATTTTGCCCTTAATACCCCACAGCATATATTATTGTTAGGAATAATGTCAATTTTATATGCTGAAATCAAGCTGAGAAATTCTTGTTTTTTAGTACTATACACTCCCTGAACACTATATGAGGCATAATTTTATAGTTGCTCTCAACACAAAATCTTGATGATCTCCTACTCCATGCATCTATTTTTTTCCAGATAGTTACCGAGTAATTTCCTGTTACATTTGGTGAGGTTAAATCCAAGAAAGACAGCTCATGATTGCTTCATATTTCAAATATAGCTTTTTAAAGGAAAATTTACAAACATGGTCAGATTTCTGAGGTTTTGCTTTCCATAGATGAAATTTTTTGAATTTTTTTGAATAGCCATCATAAAGCTGTGGTTCATTATATTTGAGTAAAGTACCATCTGTATGCATTTGAATGTGTTTTCCCATTAAGATAGTAAAACACAAGTGAGGCGAGCTATTTGAAAAATGGAATGAGGAAGGTGAAAAAGGTGAAATTGGACATTATACAAGTATTGTAATAGTCTTCATGCATATTTTAAGTTTGGCAAGGGTTCCAGTAAGACAGTTTGCTATTGTTTTACTATGCTGTATTGGAGAACAAAATTTAAGGTATACCTATGACCTTTAAAGATACTTTGACAGTGCAGTTTGTGCTCCATTTCAAGTACTTTTCACTGCCCAGATTTTGGGTGCGTATGGTATACCTAGCAAATACATAAAGCACAGGAGGAATAGGTTAACAAACATCCAAAACGGATCACTTGTGTTATACAGTCTAAGTTAAAGAATTTGAAATGTATACACAAATAATATTTTGCTTTACTTGGCAAAGAGTGAGAAACAGAACACACTAAGTGGTTATGCACTTTTCTTTGACTACTGCATGTGTTTCTAGAAGTAGTTAATTTTGCTGAAAAGTATGTTTCAGGTTGATTATCAACAAGTTTATTAACCCAAAGGTCAAATAAATTCAGAATATCTTCTTTAACTTTATGTTTTTATTTTTTATTGTTTTGACCTCCAACATATTTATACTCAACACCAGAATCTTATATGAATGGAAAAAAAAGGCATGAAGGTCTTTTTCAGATGTCACTTTGAATATCTTCCTGTTTCTGTGTCCAAATATGGGTTTTTTTAATGAGTCAGAATATTCAGAAAGTGATGTCTTTTACTTGGAAACTAAAGCTCCTAGGTTATTTAGAAACAGAGGCCTTAGAAGCTATTCAGACATATTTTAAGTATAAGTATTAATTCAGCTAAAACACTAGCCTACTAAGAACACAGAACCACCATCATATAAATTGTGGTAATATTTCAAAATAAAAAGCTTAGATTTTCAATAGGAGATGGAAGGCGCTTAAATATTGCTTTTAAAACTCTTTTTCTGTTTCACAACAAAAATAGGATTTGCTGGTTGTATTATAATTAAGTTATTGCCTCAGTAGATGGCACTCTTCCCTCTGAGTCACCAAGGTGCCTAGGTCATCTGTATTCAAAGTTCCTTTTTTTAAAAATATAGTATGGAATTGACCCTGACTTCCTCTGCTCATTAGAACATGGGTGTCAAATGTCATATTCTGAGAAAATTTCTGTTTAACTATTACATTCTTGCTTGTCTCAGTCTTTCCTATATCTGCTTGATAACATTTTTTTCTGTGAATTGCTGTGTCTGGTAGTACTAAAATACTTGTTATGCCCCCCCAAACATACATTCCTCCACCCTTCACTACTCAGCTTGCACCTAACAGGGCCTGATTGTCAAATATTTAGTCACCTAATATTATGATTTTGATAGAGTTGTGTTCATGCCAAGGTGAAAATTCTCTGTGTGAAACTTGCACATATCAAGTTGCATTGATAGTCTGCACTCATTGTATCCAAACAGGATCTCTTACCATAGGCTCTTTTCTGCTAAAAGGTCTGATTGTGCCACTACAGGCATAAATGCAAATATCTTGTGAACCGTTTTAAATATTAAGTACTTAAGTATTTAAATACATGCTTCTCACAAGCATGTTATTGAAATTAATTTGAAAATTGAATTTTTCTGCCAGTGTGCTTGGGTCATATCAAGTTACAGTCTTACAATTTTGACTGTTAGTACCTTTGTCCATGCCATGCCAAAGATGTCTACATCCCCTGAACCCACGGGAACAAGAGCTGGGCTTCACTGTCTCTTCATTATTCTTAGTACTTATGCCAAAGACACTTTTATACCTTCTACACTATGTGCTTTTTCTTTTAGCCCTTTATATAGCAGATTGGGGTAGTCTGGATTCTTCTGGTTTTGTGCAGCCTGGTCATTGAAAAACAATATCCACACCTTCTTCATATTTTTTCTCTACTTTCCATAGTAAGAGAATTTATCAAGTTACAGAGGGAAATAAGAACCAGGCTTACAAGTATACCCATATTGTAACGCTGCTCATTCTGTTTTATGACACAGATTTGAAGGAGCATTATTGGACATATTCAAAGACTTTTGGTTGGTGGGGGTTTTTTTGCTTGCTTGTTTGTGGTTTTTTTTGGTTTTTTGTTTTGTTTTGTTTTGTTTGGTCTGGTCTTGGTTCAGGTGGTTTTTTTTTTTGAGAGGACAGTTAAATCAGGAAAGACAATCTTAAGCTTTTTATAGTATTCAGTGCGAGCTTCCACAAAGCCGAAAAGAATGCTATATACCTATTTTTTGTAATTATGCTTAAGATGCTTCTTCTGCTGTTTCTCGTGGATTTAGTTTCACTCTCTACTTGAAGTCTTTCTTTTTTCTTTGGAATCTGGTAAAATGAAAAGATAAATCCTCCTCAGCCTCCCAAACAGAAATCACAACTCCAATGTTTTGTCATGTTTTGTTTGTTCCTCTTACCTGTGATATATTCTCAACCAGCAATATATGGCTGGTTTAGTAAAAGCCACCAGCTATCTGCCCCGGGATTTGTTATATGGTGATGAGCACTAAGGAGTAGATTCGCCCAGAATTAAATTTCTTGCGATGGTGACTTTGAAAGGAGAATCATTATTTGGTGCCCTTTCTTGCTTTAATACTCTTTTAATGCGTTACCAGTTATAGTTTCCATTTTTCTCCAGATTGGATGGTAGACCATCTTTATTTCTCTAGAATTTTAGATTAGATTTAGACTTTTAGACATGATTACATTTCTAGATTCTAAGTTTCTATATTCCTGCCTGCCTGCCCCCTGCCAAAGAAGTCTTCACTTGATTTGAAATAGTTAATTACCTGGTTTTTCTGCCCAAGCCCTTCTTGGACAAACAGATTATCCTGAGTATGTCCCCCAGCTTAAGTCCACAATAATTTTGAATCAGTACCTTCATGAGTTTTCAGAGCTGGACAGTTTACTGTTAGTCTGCAGTCTGAGTTTTTCTACATGTGCTATTACAGTTTACTGGCAAGACACATGTGTGTTCTGGGTACTGCAGAAAGAGGATGTTTCTACACGT
>WBND01000754.1:380915-403521 GCA_013398595.1 Tychaedon coryphoeus | reverse complement strand
CTTTGTTTTTCAAAAATATAACAGAGACAAGGGACTTAATTAATATAATTCTCTCCTGTCACAGTTCTTTGTGAAACTGGACCTTATTCTCAAACATCCATTTTATCTATGGATGCATGTCTTTAATTATTTTTCCATATTGCCATTGGATATTAAAAAGCAGAAGACCTGTGTATTTCAGAGATATTTTTCCATTCAGTTCTCAACTACATTCTAAAGAATTTAGTTAGGGTTTTCTCACTAAATAAGACTGAGCCGTCTGCTTTCTCTGAGGAGCAAATTTTGCTTGAACTACAATAGGATTAGGTTCAGACACTATCCTGAACGCAGAAAGAGAAGTCTGGTTCCTTGATTATGTAAAAGGCTGGAAATGTTCAATAAAAATCTTTCTTTTCCTCTGAATCTGTGTCATCTTGAAACTTAGGGACATTTCGATTATTATATTTCAAGAGAAATAAGAATTTTTTTTATAAGAATGTTCTCTATAAGAATGCTAATTTGGTTACCTTCCCCTCCTCCAGACAGCAAATGGGAAATCAGTGCACATTTGAACCACCTTGATGAAGTTAGTGAACATGGACATTTAAGTTCAAAATTATAGCTTAATCCCACAAACTGCTCCACACTCAGTACCCTTAAAAAATCAAAGGAATTCCATGTGGTCACAGCAGTCTGCATGCATGGAGAGTTTACTGGATTTGTTCCAAATTTTAAGCTTTGTTATTTTGTCCATGGATTTGGCTTGTAGACAGACCGTAACTCTTTTAGCAGTGAAAGGTATATATCTTGTGATCAGACTCCTATGTGATAACAGTCCTTATGGTATTTTTAACAGAAAATGTCTGGTGGCCTGAAATTAGTAACTACTTGGGTTTAAAATTAAGGCATAAAGATGGTATATTTTCAGATTTTTTCTCACTTGCCTTTCTAAAGAGCAGAAATTATTCTGAAGCATAGTATGCTTAAGAAATCAAGGAAATCAGTACAAATCCTTGAAAATCAATAGCATTGTGGGAGTGTCCTTTTATCACTATTGTATCGATTATCACAATATTATAGGATTGAATATTCAAAATATGATGGTATAATTAGTGAACTGACTACTGCTATTTTTATTGCTGCTATATGACCACTGCTATTTTAAAAGCTATGCCACAGAAAACCTTTTAACTTCATTGCTAGCTCCAGATACTGACGTATTAACTACTAAAACTCATTAGCTTCCATATTTGAAAGACTGTATCTGACAACAACAAAAGTTTCTTTTAAAGAATTTTTAAACTTTTTGCAGAAATGTTTTTCATTTTAGTTTGTTAGCACATAGTCTGATGATACACTGTAATTATGGAAAGATAATGAGAAGGGCACATAATGACATTTCATAAGATATTTTTTAAAAATGGTATAACAATTAAGAGTTCAGTTTTTAAAATTAGAATCAAAGTCTAAGTAGTACGACATGCACTTAGTATTGTTTAGGTGACAAATGTGAGACCAATTATGTTGAATAAGTAAAACTTAGGGTTTGAGAATCAGTAGCAGTCTATAGCCATGCTGCTGTAACTTCATAACAGAATGGTAGACTGCTTCATGGACCTGGTGATTACAAAGATCCACTTTAACAATTTTTTTCTTGCTGGCAGGTGTCCCACTGGCCTGGGGCCAGCGGCTGTGAGTGTACTGCAGCTTGTGGTTTACACCAGAGTGCAGAAAATGCCGACACCAGCTGGCTGCACATAATTAAACTGATTGCGGTCTGACAACTTGGACTGTGATACAGATATGTGATAAATATACAAAGGATCTTACAAACATGATTCACTGACATACTGTATCTGCTTTTTTTCTTAACAGATATGATATCTGCACTTATAAAAACAAGCCTTGTGGAACACTGGGTAAGATTATAATGAGAAATTTCAGCTCATATTTGCTGTTTCCTTGCTTTATACTTAGCTATTGGTTTATTGACTGATTAGATTTTTTAAAGTTTGTACTTTCAAAATTTTGCAGTTTTATAAACATGAAAAAGAAAAGATAATCTAGGTGGATTTTGGCTTTGATACATTGCTGGAAGGTTGAATTATGCGAGCTGTGTATTTCATCTCTGATAGCTGTAGTTCTGATAAAACCTAGCAGATGACTCAATTTTACTTCTTAAAGAAGAGAATTTGCTCTTTATTTCCATTTCCTGGTGTCCATAATCTGGTTTAAAAAACAGAAGTAGGAGTCCTCAGGAAGGTTAAAGAACAACCCCCACAAACCTTACAAAAGAAATAGAATTTAAGGTTTACACTGTTGCTGTGTTGTATACAGTGAGTACAACTTCATATTTTTCTTTTCACAGACTTACAAAAAACAGCACAGTGATAGAAAACACAGTAACATTGAAACTCCTTAAAACAGTGCTTTGACAATGGAGAAGTGCGTATGACGACCTTAGATTAAGGATGGAGAGCTATTGTTCTCTTCATACCTAAAAACATCACCAGAAGTTATTTACTACAATAAATAACTATAGATGACCTGTAACTATAGGTTGTTGCCTCCAATGGTGCTTTAACATATAAAGGGAACACTATTCAAAGACTAATATAACACTTACTTTGACTTTTTTTTTTTCAGTTTGCATCCCTTTATAAGCCTCTTTCTTGGAGGTGATTAAAGCCAAAATTCTAATTCAGCTAGTTCATATTGTTAATACTTTTCTCTGTCAGAGTTCATGATTGTATTTGCTTTGTCTTTCCCTGTATTACTGTATGCTTGATAGCCTTAACCCATGTTAATTTTTTCTGTAAGTCTCTCGCAAGTCAGCACAATGCTTCTGGCAGACGGGTATAGTTTACATGGGGAAAGGTACCAGAATTTTGCCTGCTATAAATATAAAAAACCCCCACAGCATGCTTTAGTAAAAGGCAAATCATGCTGATGAATTTCTAAATGTAATTGATTTTATCTGACATTGGAGATGATGAAACTGAAGAGATGATGTCTAAGAAGTGGCTTTGCAAGTGTTAAATATAGAAAGATTGAAAGAGAATGTATTCATGCATGAACTATTTGATATTTTTATGTGATACTTTTAACACAGATCATTAGTGTAGTAGTTCTTTCTCTATCAGATTTTGGCATAAAGGCAAATTTTGCTTCACTTGAGTCCAGTGTAACAGCGGACAGATTTGGCAATATTTTATTAAACAAAAAGTTTAATTAGACAAAAAATTAAAAATAAGAGTCACATATGGTATCAGTTCCAACTTACTGTTAAAGGAGTTTAGGCAACAAAACCATGGCAGTTTTTTTGCATTATGGGCATTGAATTGGAGAAGCGACAAGGCCCTGTAGTCCTCTTTTGCAAGGCATTTGATATGTTTAAGTCACTCTGACATCCAATAACTAAAGTTATTATATCATATCATATCATATCATATCATATCATATCAATCATATCATATATAAGGAATCTGTGAAAAAAAGTCACAGAAAGATCTCAGAAGGTCAAAAGAAACCTGAATAATTGGTATTTTAGGAAGAGACAGAAATAAAATATTTAATGTGGCATAAGCATCTGTGTCCTATTTCAGACACCTGAAGCAGGGAAACTTTCATGGAACCTCTTAGAAAAGATAAACCTCAGATATCTTTGCAGTGTGTCTGTGGCTCCAGTGAAGGACAAGTCCTTTTAAAGTCGAGTCACTGACTGAGTTCTTAACTTGATTTCTGTCACCTTCTGCAAGCATGGTATGGAGTTATATTACTCTGGTTTTCTAATTTGCTGAAGCAAGTCCTCAGTTATAAGACCTAAAGATGGAGATGACTTTATGATTCAAATATGGTGGACTTTGCACGGGAACATGATAGTTGTATATATATGTATTGCCATGCTGTCTTCAGAATTTCTTCAATTAGAACAACATGGGGGAACTGTAATTACTGCATTTTTTGCAGGCTCCACACTGCAAATTCTCCAGTCAGCTTTTGGACATGTCAGTTTGGCTATCAGAATAGCCAAATTTTGCTCTGTCCAAACTAGATTTTTTTGGGAGAAAACATGGAACACATTCCCCAAATGGTCTATATGTGCCTACAGAAGACCTGAGATCACCCATTGGGTGTGTTCTCATGAAACCCCTGCAGTATTTTTTCCCTTCAGGAAGCTTTGGCCACATGTGTAGTGATGTTCATCCTACAGGATTCAACTAGTCCAGAATGGTCAAACCAGAATGCAAAGATACATGAAGAGCTTCAGCATCAGTGCTTCACTGTGCTGATCCACTCCCATGGCTTCAAATTAATTGCTAATGTGGACACAGCAGGAAGCACTTACCATGTTATGACTTCCTTACTGTTAGCCTGAATAGAATAATTTGAAGTCCCTGCTCATATAAACAGTTTGCTTTCTCTCTTCCCCCCTCCCTGTTCCATTCCCCTCATCTCTCAACCAAAGCTAAACTTCTTCAATTTGTTTTTGTTATTTTTAGGACTGTTTGGATTTGGGTTTTTTTTGTTGTTTTTTTTTCTGGGTTTTTTTTTGTAATGTGGTTAACTGCACAGGTAACTTCCTTAAAGAAAGGTTTGCTGCTTCTTTCAGATAAGAAATTCCAGGGGAGAAATATGTTAAATAAACCTGATGCTTAAAGCTTTCTCTAATGGCACTAAATTATGACTTCAGTATGTTCTATCATAATCTGTTGCTGAAAATGATACAGAAGAGCCATTGTCGGTAAATGCCAGTGCTGTTCTCTCTCTGAAGAAAGTTTTTAAAAGCTCTTGTAACACAATAAGTTTTTAATGCCAGAAGATGATGGGTGATAAATGGAAAAGACTTCCATGGTTAAATGTGTGCTTGTTATTAACATGTCTCCTCTCTCTTCACTGATGCATTCAGTTTTGTTTTTTTAATTTTTTTAACGTACCATGTGAGGTTTTTCATAGCTAAAAAAGTTGCTTGTATGTTTTTATGAACCCACTAAACTTAAACAGATTTCTTTAGAAAAATAATGTGGATACATTTTGCTTTCTTCAGGCACAAGAATGTTAAAATAGAAATGCTTTCTTGAATTCCCTCTCCTGGCTCAAGTTACTAGGTGGTCCCAAGTTACCAGAAGTAAAATTTATAAATCTAACCCCTAGTCTAGACATTTTCCAGCACTGACTGCAGTTCAAAAAATATTAATGTCTAGCCGGCAAAGTGAAATTCCCCCCAGTGATTTTGCAAATGACTAGAAAGTTAACCTTTTGCCAACTGCTCCTTCTGTGCATAGAAGTTATTAAAAAGAATCCAGGCATTTATAACTAGGGCTTTTAAGACTGAAACACCTTGGCATGACCCTTTGTGTCTCCTTCTGTTTATTCAGGCTTGGCCTCTGTGGCTGGAATGTGTGAGCCTGAAAGGAGCTGCAGCATTAATGAAGACATTGGCCTAGGTTCAGCTTTTACCATTGCACACGAGATTGGTCACAAGTGAGTGAGTTTAAAATAAGAATACGTTTTAAATTATCACCCTTTTAATATTAGTTAATAATCTATATAATTTTTTTCCTGCATCATCTCTGTTCTGATGTTCCGTGTTTCTGTATATGGTATTCACAAGTGGCATTACATTTTATTTAGTATGCATTACCAGGGAGTTTAAATTTAGAACTGAAGACTCATTGTATACCCTTTGATTTCAGATTCCTGTTAAATCTCTCCTTCTGAGACTTTACTCACAACCTTCCTACTCTGTTTCATATTTTTAGATATTTGGCTTTGAAAATATTTTCTCCCCCCATTACTTTTTTCTGCCTTTCTTTATGAAAGAGAAGTGGTTAAAAGGTAACATTTTTTTGCTCTTTTTTATTTTGTCTTTAATGTTATTCAAACTATTATCATTGAACATTGATTCTATTGTCAATATTGATATGCTTTAAGTCCTCTTTCACTCAAGCATGATCTATATAAAACAGGCATAGAGCACTCAGCATCACTTGTTACATTTAAAGTATCAGCATATAGTTTTAAAGAGTATGTTGTTATGACACTGATAAAATCTGAGTAGTGTTTGGTCTGAAAATATTTCAGGCATTCTGTCAAAAGACAGCACTGTTAGTACATTGTGATGGCTCTAAAAAGACTGGGCACCTTCTTTTATCAAGAGGTTTCCTCTTTTATGTACATGGATTGACCAATGCAGAGTTATGGATGACATGCTTTTCCACTCATTAGCTGATGGAACTGTTAAAAATTCCAGTTTGGACTGAAATGAAAGCTAGCAATCTGCTGATCAAAAAGAAGGAGCTGGAAGTAAACAGTTACTTTTAGCCCACCTATTATGTTAGACAGTCACTGGGAAACTATGCTCTCATTTATATTATGCAAGAAAAAGCCTCTACACATCTAGTGTAGATGAATTCTAGAATTCAAAAGCAATTGTATAAAATCTAAGCAATAATAATAATAATAATAATAATAATAATAATAATAATAATAATAATTTCAAAATACATGTAATAACTTCATTGATTTATCTTCCTGCCTGCCTGCCTGCCTGCCTTCCTTCCTTCCTGCCTTCCTGTCTGTCTTCCTCCCTCCCTGCCTTCTTGAAAAAAGAGCTCCTCCAATCAGTAAATATTAATAGTTCTCAACTTCCTCTAAATAACATTTTGTATTGTATAGATGACCTTGCTGTGAATTTCTCACATATATAACAAAACCCCCAATGTTCCAATACAGTTTTTTCATTTTAATTCCTATGTCATACATTTACATATTCATAGAATCACAGAATTTCTAGGGTTGGAAGGGACCTCTGGATATCATCTCATTCAAACCTCTGCACCCAGAGCAGATGACACAGGAATATGTCCAGCTGGGTTTTGAATGTTTCATGAGAGGGAGACTCCATGATCTCCCTGGGCAGCCTGCTCCAGTGCTGTGCCACCTTCAATGTAAAGAAGTTCTTACTCATCTTGAGTGGAACTTCTTATGTTCCAGTTTTTGGCTATTGCTCCTTGTCCTGTTCCTGAGCACGGGAGAGTCTGGCACCGTCCACTTGGCACCTTCATTTGAGATATTTGTATATGCTTTATACATGTTCTATACACAAAATTATTTAATATATGCAGCAATTTTATTATGCAAAGATGGCATGATGAGCAGAGTTTATTTGAAGACCTTAGACTGGTTAGAATCTGAAAAAAAACAATATAGTGATAGCATATATCCTGTGATCATAGGAATGTTTTTCCCATCGGTGTTTTCTGCGTTTGATATCTTTTGACTTCTTATATATAAGGTCTTTTAAAACTCTGAAATCTCAGTTCTTTGAGCTTTCAGCTAATTCTTGAGATGACATGATATGTCAAATGCTATTTGATAAGATGCAGAAATCACATTCCTTTAGCTTTTAGACAAGTTCTCTTTTTTTTTTTTTTAACTGCATAGTTATTAAAGAAAGCTGCACTGCAAATTTGGTTTTAAGTATTAACATATGATGTGGATACCATCACATTATATATTTCACACCACAGATGCTTAAGATTTCTGATAAGCAAAAATCACAAACAGTGACTTGTGCCAGGAGTAATTGAGTGTGCATCCCCTAAGTTGTCAAGCAGAGTTTGACTTTTTCTTCTTGGTGAAGAGAGGAACTCTTTGCAGGCCTGATCATGCTTTTATTTTGGACAAGTTGAATGATGTAAGATCCAGTCCCATTTTCTGTTCTCCAGCCAGGTGAATTAGGTGGCTTTCTGCTCTATGCTTTTATATTTGGATGCATTCTAAAATGTCTAGCTTGTCCCATGGATGATGTACAGCATGCTTAGTTAAAATGGTAAGGAATTCCAGATACCACTGGAAGAGGAATATTGGTAAAAGAAAAGTATTGTACCATTCAGTGTTACAGTTTTGTAGAGGAGTTAGCTGAGATTTGGAAAGTGAAAAACAGGGTGAAAAAGAATAAATAGGATAAAAATGGGGAAACAAAGGAAATACCAAAACATGAGGATAGTGGACTAGGCTTAGGACAGAAAGTTGCCCATAGAACTTGGAGTAAGAAAAGCATTTACTAATGACAGACAACCATTGAGGGCTGTATGAAAGGAGCTGGTAGATAAGATTGGTGGCTAAAATAGTTTCTGAAAAGTCAGAATTGTCTTGACTTATAGATGACTTAATGAATTTAAATTTGACAGTTTGACAGTCATATCTTGATAAAAAAAGATGTGAGAAATAATAAGAACATACAGTCCAGCTGATTAAATTGTCTTCAAGGTGAAGAACAGTGATAGTTTCAAGCATGCATTTAGTTCTAAATTAATTCATACAGCTAAAGTGTGCCTACAATTCTAGCACTTTTTAAAGTCTCTTTTCAACCTGTATGCAAAATAAAAAATATTATAAATACCCCTCCTTTTATATGAGAAGGATGGTCTTCAGTGCTGGAGTAAAACTTGTAATCTGATAGTACTTCCAGAAGTGGCTTGTCTTTACCTCATTCTTCAGTGACCAGCGAGATTCATGTTTGAGCAGTGCCTTGGGTTTGCACGGCCAGGTTTTAGCAGCAGGCAGGCTATGGGGGTCTTTGTGGGAAGCTGACAGAAGCTTCCTCCATGTCCCATAGAGCTGATGCCAAGAGGCTCCAGGATGGAGTGACAGTGGTAGGACAGCAGGCCCATCACTGACAGCCGTAGGTCTTCTGGGATAACATGTTTTAGAATGGGGATAGCAAATTGCTATACAACAACAGTGAGAAAAGATGAGTGAGAATACGTGAGGTAAACAATGCTGCACACAGCAAGGTCAGTGAGAAGGCACCAGAGCTGAGGTTCCACTGCAGCCCATGGACAGACCATGGTGAGACAGCTGTGCCCCTGCAGCCCAGGGAGGAACACAGGGAAGAAGAAATCCACCTGCAGCCCATGGAGAACACCGTGTTGGAGCAGGTGGATGCCTGAAGGGAGGCTGTGACCCTGTCCAAGGGCTGTGCTGGAGCAGGATCCTGGTAGGACCTGTGGCCCTGTGGAGAGAGGAGCCCATGCTGGAGCAGGTTTGCTGGTCCCCTGTGACCCCATGGGGGACCCACACAGGAGAAGGTTCTACCTGGAGGGTAGGACCCACACTGGAGCAGATCATGAGGAACTGCAGCCCATGGGAAGGACTCATGCTGAGCAATTTAATGGAGAGCTGTCTGCAGTGAGTGGGTGGGACTGCATGCTGGAGAAGGCAGCAGCGTGAGGCCAAAGGAGTAGCAGTGATGTGTAATGATTGTAACCCCCATTCTCCATTCAGCAGTAAATCTGGGCCTTGAAAGAAGGGATGGATAGCAGAAAAGTTGTTTTAAGATTTGGATTTTATTTTTCATACTCCTACTCTTATTTGATTGATAATAAAATTAAGCTGATTTCAGCAAGTTGAGTCTATTTTGCTTGTGATTGTAATTGTTGAGTGGTCTCTTCCTGTTCCTATTTCAACCCACAAACCTTTCCTGATATTTTCTCTGTCCTGTCCAGCTGAGGAAGAAAGCGGCAGGCACCTGGCATTCAGCCAGGGTGAACTCGCCACAGTCACTCAAACCTCAGCTGCATTACAGGACCTGAGTTTTAGTGATTTTCTAGAGGAAGTGTATGTCAAGGGATGTCTGTTTTGTACAACTAGAGAAAGAAAATACTCTGGTCTGAAGTAATAGAGGCACACATACCAAACTTTATGACAGCTTTTCCAAAACTAGTTGAAACACAGCTAGGATGTATTGTGCTAACATCACCTCCTGTCACCACTCCTGTTGATGCAACCATCATTGTTTTGATGAAGATGAAGTCTTCCATCTTAAACTACAGCAGTCTCTCTCAAATCCCCAGGGTATGAACACCTTAACAGCAAACAGAGGACATTTAAGCTTATTGCTGCCACATGTCTAGGGGTGATGGAGTTCAAATGGCTTGAATTTTTAGGGACAGTTTAGCTATCTTTTTAGTTTAAAAACCCCAAACCAAAGCAAAATGAAACCCAACAAAATTAAATGAAACAAAATCAAACCAAACCAACCAAAGAAACAAAAACCCAACAAAACAAAACCAACACAAATGGTTGGTTTCACCAAAATGTGTCCACAAACCACTTAAGACCATATATAACTATTTCTAACACTCTCACTCCCCACCCTCCATCCCCTACCCTTGTCTTTTTTTTTTTTTTTTTTTCTAAAGGAACACTGTTTTATGCCTGCTTTTATAATATTGCAGGTTTTTAAAAGTTTTCTTTGGGACTTCAGTATTACTGACATGCATATAAAATAAAATGTCCTGAACAAATGGCAAAACCCCCCAATTGTGTGACATGGTTATATTTAAAACATGAAAAAAGTCTGTCTCTGTATATCTGAAATACTATTTGAAGTTCAGAATTTGCAATATTAAAATAATTTTTCTAACATCAAAGCATTTTTATCAAAGAAACTGAACATAGTAACACTTCACAGATCTTAACAAAAGTGCAAGAAGAATAAATGGGGATGAAGTGGAAGGTTATCACAACCTTCAGGGCATCTTGAATTTCCAAAGGAAATCTGAGCTCAGAGGTTTGCTTCCTGACTGGAGCCAGTATTTTCCACTTTGACCTACAGTGTAAAGACCTGATGCATTTGCACTGTTGGCTCTGTGTAGCACACAAGCCTTATTTGATGTTACTGTTGTGCCTTGAAGGCTGGATAGCTATGGCGGTGTAATCCAGGAGAAGTCTGTGCTCTGCTTTTTTATAACAATCCTGCAGAAGTCTGTCATTTCCCCATAAGAAAGTTTAGGTTTCTGAATAAACTGCATTGGTTTTTTTGAAATTGCTGTGCTTTTAAGAGCCTCATATGTTAATTAATACTAAATAATGCTCATTTATAATAATTGTTTTTGATGAGGTGTTTGGTCATCATCACTAACTGAGAGAAGAACAATATTTAGGAAGTAAAAAGGAAAAATTAGGATAGAAGAGTGCTAAAATTATGTTGAATTTCATGGCAGATAAGCTTTTTATAAAGCTCCTGTTATTAAATTAGTTTCCCAAGTTTTCAGGGAACTAATATGTTTCACCCAAGTTTAAAATTCTGCATGGCCTCAAAATAAAACATTAGGGATACTGTAAACTGTAGAATGATGTCCAAATGCAGAAAATCAGTAGTTAAGGTTAAAATCCATGTTAAGACATGGAAATAGAAAGTGAAGTAACTAATTAAACTAAATTCCTCCCTTGAGGAATATGCAATGTTGGGTAGTTTCAATATGTGCTATCAATGTTTGGAATCCTAAATAAAAAGAAATTGATTTTTCAAGACAATACTTTTTGATTATTTATCCCTTCATTTGTAATGTCACTTAACAGTAAATTTTAATTTTCATGCTGTTATGTAGCTAGAACAAATACTTTTATAACATTGGCTAAAATTATATGGAGGGCTAAATAGAATGAGGAGAAGTCTCTTTTAAGAGACAGTATGGGGAAAATATTTACAAAAGTAAAGAAAAAGTACATACATTTGTTACTGAGAAAACATAAATCTTGATGATTGTAAGGTCTCCAAAATTTGCCATAACCTTATAACAACTGACAAATATTTCCCTATTAGTAGACATGAGAATATTTAATAAAATTATCACGTATGTCTGTATAGAAATTGCGCTTTGTTCCATGTAGCTCATAGCTCTGATATTGTAGGGAAAAAAAATCTATTATTTTTTTATAGTAGTTTATGTTCAGATTCACCCACTTTTTTACTAAGCAAAGTAATGTTGAAACGTGGTAGGTTTCCCTTTCTTCCCTCGTGTATTTTCTACTGACACTAAGAAAAGACTTATTTAAAGCCATGCCTATATTTGCGGATGTAGGGAAGCTACCAGTTTTAGTTTTTCAGTGTAGGCCCCAAGTAGACATTCCAAGCTATATGAAATACATATGTAGATTTAAATTACACTTTTTAAACCACTATGAAAATAGGTACAATACACTGGCAAAATTAACACAATTTTAATGAAAACTTCTGTATCTAATATAGTAAACTGAGCTTCTCCAAGCAAATTATGTCTCACTATTTAGGTCTTCTGTCAAATACAAGAATACTTGCTCAAGCATGCCCACACTGTGGCAGAGATTTACTTTTAGAAACTTTTAAAGTATTCTTCACTGATGCACTTTATTACCCTTCCCTACCTTTACTTCGTTCTCCATAAATTTTAGCTCAGTGTATCTAACAGGCTGAGACACCGGGGGAAATACTTGCAATATACCTAGGGTCAAGAAACTTACTTGAAAATAGCCAATTTCCCCCCTTTGCATGTAAATCAGCTTCTGATAATGGAAACGAGGTTCCAGTGCTTGACTTTACAGTATTTCTCTTGCTTGTATTCCTGTACCGTTTTTTTCCTCACCTGACTCACAATTCTGTCTCTGGCACACTTCTTCCTAATGCTGTTAAACAAGTGGTGGAACAACATAAAAGATGCTGTTTTTAAAAAAAATGGGTCAAATTCATATAACTCAAGAATTGGTAAGAAACAAAAAACCCTAACATTCTCTATTGCATGTAGAAAAATGAAGCATTAGCAATCTGTGCTTTTCTGAATGCTCCAAACCCTAAGAAAGCTAGGAATTTTTTTGATATGGAGATAATTAGTACTTCAGATGGATAGCATAGATAATTCGTTGAGAAATAACATTTCACCTTAGTACAACTTTTAAGATAACTTCAGGGCTAATGAAGCACATGGTATACAAAATAAAACTCAGTAAAGAGTATGGAGATTAATTCAGTTTGTTGTGGGTCTGGTTTCTCTGAATCCAAAGTGTCTGGGTCATAAATAATAATGGAAGTGTTCTGGCTGTATCACAAAAATGACTGCTGTCATTTCATATGTATCAGCAATAGGTGTTGGCAGCCATAACCATCATTGTTTGGAACTACTAAACTACTAAACATTTCAGTAACCAAATGAAACTGTGGGGACCTGCAACACTGTTTTTTTGCATGATAAAGGAAGGGTAGACAAGAAGTTTATATTCACATCCTTCCCTCTGCTTATACTCCAGGGTCTCTGCTTATCTATTGCCCTTTTATTCAATGCATCTGGCACTAGTTATCTCCCTTGTGATTTTTGGGGTTGGATTGTAAGTTGGATGTGTATTACAAATAATTCCCTCAGATAATTTTTTCAGATATAAGGAAAAACAGATTGCCAAAGGAAAAAAATCTGTTCAGTTACAGATGTTAGTAAGTGAAACAGGCAGTGAGCATTACTAGGATGTGCTGCCTTAGAATTTTTTAAGCACACAAACTATAGATAATTTGCAGCAGGATTTTAGCTGTAGTTTTAAAGTTCTTAAGTGTTTCTACTTTGTGCAATTCTTTAATGTAAAGTTAGTGCTCTCTTGGGAAATGAGAAGTCATAATGCATGAAAGCATAAGAGCTGCTGAGTTAAACATCCTTCCTTGAGATGGTAGGTGGAAAGATAACTTCATACATTAACTTCTTTGTCAGCTGAGGAGATTTCAGTGTCTGCTCACCCATCTGGCTGTTCTTGTAAAGACAAAATTATACTGGTAATTTTAAGCAGGCTTTTAAAGCCAATGAATGGAATACAGTCTGTGTGCTTAGTGAATTTGAAAAAGGTAGGCAAATTATAACAGTGGCTCCACAAAGAATATTTTATGTTCCTTACTTTCTTCTCTACCTTTCCATGCCAATCCAATTGCAAACACGCTTTTGTAAAGACCTAGTTTTAATATAATGATGGCCAAATATGACCAACATGTTCTGATGGAAATAAAACTGGTAATTTGGTCAGAAATGTGTTTCCATCTGCAATCCTGCCCACAGGAGGGCAAATTACTGGACTGTAATGGCATGCTGCCACTACCATCTTTGGAAATGATGACAGTAGTTGTAAAACCCTTCTGCAAACATCAGAAAAAGTTACCTCCACCTCATGATCACATTCCTCCTAAATTCAGAAGCAAGGACAAGTAGAAAAGCTTGCTTGGAAAGGAATAGATGATTTAGTTGATTGAATATTTATGAAGTATTGGCTCATGGAAAGGCATTGATTGAGTTCCCATGTGCATCAGAAATTATGGCTTCCATTCACAGACATGCTTTTTATCAGGCATATCACTGCCACTGTCACTGGCATTATCTTTTTGACAAGGAGAGCAGATGGAAGGAATGCTATTAAACCATGAAGTTTGTTCTTTTCCTTATAGGCCCAAAAGATAAAAATTTCATTTCCCAGAGAACTGAAGTCTGTAAGTTTTTTAACAAATGGAACACACTAACTAGAAATAAGCTGAATATAAGAATCATACAACCCATTTCTATAAAGGAGTAATTTATGGAGATTATTGAAAAATAAGGTTTTCTGTTTTCAGAAATGGTACAGAGACATTTAAAAAAGAAATGTTTCTGTTTGAAGTACTCCAAATGCTAGGAACTGAAAACAAGTAAATAAAGCACGGTTTTCATTATAAAAGTCTGGTTGAGTTTTTTGCACAGGACATCTAAGTTCTTTCATTTCCTAATACAGATAGATATTAATAAGATCATAAGAATGAACACTGGTCTGAAAGTTTCATTGCATTACATACATTGCTCAGCTGAGTTGATTAAAGCTGTGTTTTTTATGAGCAAGGGTCATTCTTTATTTGATTGTAGAATAGTCTAAGGTGTCAGTCAGACCGTACCAGTTTATAATACAGAATATGGCTTCTGCGTTTGTGAGATACCACAAACTGAGTCAGACACATGCAGGCATTGCTACAGAATATGTATTCCCTAGAGACACATCCCACAGGCAAGTCAGCCATGCTTTCTTGATGATGAAGTCCTTCCTGACCCTGTAGGAATTGTCCATCAACATCCTCTGATTTTTTTTTTTTTTTTTGTTGTTTGTTTTTTGGTGGTTTTTTTTGAAAGGAATGGTTGCTAACACCTTCCACTTGTAGGTTGTTATGATCATCTGAAGAGGTGAAATAGTACTCAGTGCACTGAAGTTCAGGGTAATATTAAAGTCTTGGGGGTTTATACCACATTCTAAAGCAATATGTTCAGATTAATATAACACAACTGCCACTGCTTTCAGTGAAGAAACTGGCATGAGGTGCTGGTATGAAGTGGTATTGACAGCTGATAAAACATCAGTTTCCTATCTACTACTTTTTGTATGTTCTCACAGTCAATCCTAAATGCTACAGAAAATCAAAACTGAGTGCTTCAACACATTTGTGTTCCTGAATAATGAGAAAGAAATCAGAAAAATCAGTCCTTTTAGTATACAGAAGACTCCAAAGACAGACCTCTGATTCTGGGAGTTCAGAAGCTCAGTTTTAGCATTGTTTTGATTACTTAGCTCTGTCTCATTATCAGGGAAGTTCCTGTGTCTCTAACTATCTGCCCCTCTGATTTCTTAAGCCTTTAAGAAGGAGCAAATTTGACCAAATATTTAAAAAAATAAGAAGTGAGGGAACAAACTTTTCTCCACAAGTGATTGAATGGAAATAAAGACTAAGAAAGTGGAGTTTTAGAAATGTGTATTCTGTTAAGAAATATTCTGTTCAGGTGCCTCATTTATATTACATCCATAAGGTATACATTGTTGATGGTCCTAAACTAAGACAGTTGGCAATATAAGTGTTGAAATAGGTTGTCTGTGAATTTACTTCTAGTTTTAATTTAATGGTTATGTTGATGATCTGTAGCTCAGAAGGTTTCTAAGACACGAGGATTCTTTAGGATATTTTTTTACTAGGATCATATAATCTTCCTTGAAAGTTAATTTCCTGAAAATCCCTTTTGGCCAAGTTCCATCCAGAGGTTTCTTATTATATTTTCTAATGATTTTTAATTGTCTTAATTTTGACATTCTTTGGCAAAGCAAAGCTCCAACAGAAGGGCTCTAAGTCCCTCTGTGAGTAGGTACAGAGGGAGTGTATGTACAGGATGGTCTTAGGAATTGCAAAACCCATGTTCTGCTTGAACTATCATTGGCTGCTCTGTGCCTATATCTAATTTATTGTTGCAGCAACAGCACCTATTCTTTGTCCTTTTTTACTAATCCAAGAGTCTGCACTATAATAAATATTCCATATCCAGGTACCATACCAAATAAAGGGTGAGTGCTCTGTATTTGTCTTGCAAGAATACTGCTATGTTTTCTTTAAAAGCTTTAGAAAACAAATAAAATCCCAAAATTGTTTTATTCCAAAAAATTCCAAATATCCATAGAAAGAAAGAAGGTTGTTATTGTGCTGTACTATGAGATCTGAATAAATCGAACAGAATTCAACTGACTCTTTATTTAGAAGCTCTCCTGCACTGTTCTTTTTGGTCAAACATGGTTGCTGTAAAGGTGACATTGTGTTTTAAGCGATATATGATGCTGTAGAAAAGTAATGGGCTGTTTCTCTCCTACTCTTTTGAGCAGTTTTGGTATGAATCATGATGGAATTGGAAATTCCTGTGGGACCAAAGGTCATGAAGCAGCAAAGCTAATGGCAGCTCATATTACAGCAAACACCAATCCTTTCTCCTGGTCAGCTTGCAGTCGGGATTACATCACCAGCTTTTTAGAGTAAGTAATCTCTCAAGAAAAATCAGTTTTCAAAAAATTGACATCTTTTGGGATCAATTGTAGTGATATAGTGACCTGTTCTGATGGTTTACATTTTTATAATGAATAGACAGAAATATAGTGAGTAATTTTAAACTCTTTTTTTCTGTAGAGGATTTTTTCAATGTAATGGGAAAAGCTTCTTTTGCTCCATTCACCACCCTAACAGTTCTCTATTGTTTTTAATCTGCTCAAAAGATTCTGAAGTGCTGATCATACCTCATTACTTAATTAATCTGAGAGTGGGAAATAAAGGAGGGCAAATTTTGTCTATGATCATGTTTTGTAAGCATACATAATTTGAGGGACTCTAATGAAGGGAAGATGGTTATAGCCCAGTTGCTTTTACATTTTGTTCTTCAGATGTTTATCATGCAGTTTTGTGGGTTTTTACCTATCAATGTTCTTTTGTACCATTGGTGATAATATAAAGATTATAGAAGGCGATGGCATTGATCTTTAAATTAATACCTTAAAATTCTGATAACCTCTACTTCTGTGGTGATTTTTACCCAGAAGTCGTTTGCTACCTGAAATTTCACAATGAAAAAATTCAGTCAAAGTATGTTATTCACAAAAATGTACTCATATCAACATACTCATTTGTATAGATGATTCATAATGAAGCCTTATATGTGTGTCTTCAAAATAAGTACATATAACCATTAGTTCACTGAGAACAGATTCTTAACAGTTTTGTTTAGATGCTGAAAGATGGGCTATATTGGAGGCAAATAGTTAGTTGGCAGGTTCAGTGTCATCAGTACAACCATTCCCTTAAGAAATACAGATTGTTCAGTAATTCAGACACCTACTATATTTTAAGAGAAGGACTTAATTGTCTAATCATGAGGCTACTAAGAACAAAATTAGCATCTCCTTTTCTTTTAGGGATCTAACTTCAGAATAAGATGCTGCCTTCTGTATCTTTTCTGAAGGGACTCATCTAGACCAAAACCTTTAGGTAGCTTTCCATATGATGTAAAGAATCACTGACTTGGGCTGTCAAACTGCTTGAGCTTCTGTAGAGTCAGTGGGCAGAGAGAGACATTTAATGTTGGTGCTATTCAGAGCACCATCAGTTACTGTAATAGGTTTAAGGCATTATGTATCACACCTCGGAACTCTACACCCATGCAGTTTAATGTACTGGTACATTTAAGATGTCTAAACTAAAGCAGTAAATGACTAAATCGTCCTTACCATATATATGTATGTGATACAGGTTTCTCAAAATATAATTTCATTTGCTTAGGGGGGATATATACGTATGTATATACATATATGTATATTTAGCACTAGCATTATTTCAAAAATATGCAAAGTTATTTTGTTTTATAATTACCAATTACTTACGTTAATTCAATGCTGTTCCCATTAATAATCTTTCTAGTATGTCATTGCAGCCTGGTTTTAACTATGAAAAAGAATATAGTTTTCATATCTCTTCTAAGATTATTTCACAGCTTTGTAGTTCTGACTGTAAGCTTACCATCCAGGTATTTCCTTCCAGCATTTGGGAGCTTGTTCTTCTTGTCACACTTCTTCTGTTTGCTGTCTCATTTACTTCTATTTCTTGCTCTTTGAAAAACTCCATTTTGATCTCATAATTGTCTGGACAATTGTCTGTTGATGAAGACACAATTCAACATGAAGTGAAGAGGTTATTTCTAATTCATGGATTTAGGAAAGGAACATGATAAAATTCAGTGGCTTGTGTAATTCTGCAAATACAATAGAGCTGGACATTTGTTCATAATGCTCCTGCACAGTTTCAACAGTGTAACATATGCAATCTTTCAAATTTTTACTGCCAGTCAAAAACATTTTTATCTTGAGCCTTTTTACGCTGTGGTTTTTTATTGATTTAGCTTATAATTTACTGTTAGCATCTCTATTGTTTTTCATTCTGTATGTTTGATTTATGGTTAAGTTTAATTTTGAAGTCTGTGGGATGGCAGTGAAACTGCAGTTATATTAACATAAAGCCAGAAGTTCTCTAGTGAGTTGTTTCCATAGTTCTAAACTACTCAGGTTTTTTGAGATACTTCTCTATCATTGCCAGTGTTTGCAACTTTACTTGAATTACTACCATCTATGAATTTCACAAAAAAATAATTACTGAAGATACTAAGTGATATTTGAACTAGAGAAAAACAAAAATCTATGCATAGCAGATTAAATAATTTTTTTTAATACTACTTCAGCTGTATTTTTTTGACCTTGAATGGAGATGTTACTTTTTTCAAAGCCACTTTGGACACACATGTTCCACATCACAATTTTTGTAGATTTTCGAGTTCTATAGAATACTGTGTACTAAGAGTCAAATATAACTTTTCTTTCATCTACTAATCCTGGAATCTGTTTACAAAATTTTGAGATTTCTCAGACTTGATCTGTTCATTATAAATCTATGCTTCTTATTGTCTATGAATCTAATATCCTATAAATAATTTGATTTTTTTTTTCCTTAGAATAATTGAATTATTTCATAAGGTAGAGGAGCTGAAAAACTGTACTTTTTTTCTTCAGTTTCTGGTTTCCTCACCAGCTTTTATGCCATGTCAATGACAACAGGCAGGTGTTATAGTAACACAAATACCTGCAAGACAACAGTCAGAACCCAAAATCACTGTTTACCCATTCACACCTTTCCTTAAGACAGAGCAGCTCTAAAAGCAGGTGTATTTCAGTTGCAGGTAGTAAACAGTTAGCAAGAAGCAAAAATTAAAATAGCAGGTTTCATGTGGCAACGTATCTATGACTGCTTTTAGAAGAGCAGAAGAGTCTGCATCCTGACAGGAAAAGTGATTTTCTTTTTGTCCTAATATTTCTTCATGACTTAGCAACAGGTGAGTAAAACACTGATTTAGAGCTTTAGAGGCCAAGCTGGTTTGGAACTCATTTAGCTGTGTGTAACAAGACAGGCGGGACATGAGGGTATTAAGTGCGAATAACCCAAGCAGAAAGCTGGTCTGTGAGACCTTTTAGATTTATATATTTGGATCTTTGGATGCGTTTGGACCAGGATTCATGGTATCACTTTAATGCAACTGGAATGAATTTGGATAGAATTTCATTAAATGTTCACAGTATTTTATGGTTAGGAAGATTAATATGGATTTGCTAGTTTAACGGCTCAGGCCATCTCTTGCTACAGCAGTTTTGTACTGAGGAGTAACTGTGAAGTATCACCTG
This sequence comes from Tychaedon coryphoeus, assembly GCA_013398595.1. NCBI lineage: Eukaryota > Metazoa > Chordata > Aves > Passeriformes > Muscicapidae > Tychaedon > Tychaedon coryphoeus. The sequence continues at coordinate 383,697 of WBND01000754.1, read as the reverse complement.
GAGGGTATCAGTTCAGTCAAACAGTAGCTGGGAAAGCAAATTATTTTGCAGGAGTGCTGGAAAGAGGATGAAAAGAGGATGAATATGGCTCCAAGGATGACAATAAGACAAAGCAAAGTTGTGTAAAGCTAATGGGTCTACAAAAACAAGTCTCAGCAAGGATGATCAGTCAGTGCAGATACAATGCAATGGCCAAAGGAAATACATTTTTTCTGGAGAGAACATTCCTTGAAGCACATAATAGCTGCTGTCTGCCAAGCGTATAATAGGTGTTGTCTATCAAGCTTTTAGTTAGAGTGAAAGATTGCCATAATTCAGTTTATCAGCTGAATTGTTCATAAGTGCTTTGCAATGGCTTTAATCTCACTGACATTATATGGAACTCATTACAGTACACTGACTAAGAATTGAAGGCTTAGAGGGCAATCTCAGGGGACAGAGATTTCTGTGACATGAGTAGAAACCTGTAATATCTGTTCATAGGAGAAAAGAACCAAGTCTAAAATTTTAGTGACTGAAAAACAATCAGTATTAATTTCATTCCATGCAGCATGGGTGTGTATATATATATATATATATATATATTCTGATTTGTTATAAAGAAAACTGGCTGATTTCTGGAATCATAGCTTATTTTTCTTGTCAGTAACAGGAGAGGAGTTAAAAGAAACAAGATGGCCAGTTCTGTCTTTCAAAGGCAGGATTGTATTTTGAAGATGGAGGAGAACCAAGAATCTTAAATTTTTTCAGTAAGATCTATCTCAGAAAATTCTTGGAGGCACTTTATGATTGCCATACAGCATGATTTAGATCTTAGACTACAACTTTCTAACCCTGGCAAGAAGACTATCTATCTTGGTCCAAGCAAGCCCATGCAGACAATATAGGAAAAAAAATCATTCAGTGTTCTGGTCCAGATATCTTCTGCCCAAGAATTTTAAATATACAAATGGATATGCAAGGTAAATATAGGATACATCTATATATGCCTCATAGAGTATCCGTGGCACACTGGCCAATTCTCTCATGCTCCAGAAATGTAAAGTAACTTCTGGAAAACAGTATAAAACAAGACTTGTTTGGAAAGATCAAATCACATCAATCATATAAAAATTGAATATCTCTTTTTACAAATCAGTGGAGAAAATTTGTGTTCAGTATTATGAGTTAACCTTCACTTAGGATTATAATTTGCTTATTTTCTTTAAATTATACCAAGATTTAAATTATTTTTTGGTAACATGTAATTAAAAACCATGTGCCCTCATTTGCTATAGATTTCTGAAATTTTGAAAGTCTTACATTTTACTTAGAAGGCTACTTATTTGAAAAACAGACCTGGAAGTTTCTGTAATTATGGGATGGCAATATGGCTTGAGTGGTGACTTGGCGAGTATTACTCTTTGTCTACCTTTGATTTATTTAAATATAATGAAATTGTAAAGGGCAGAATCAGCAGCAGATTTCCATTAACTTATTTGTAGAATAGCTGATGAAATAAATTATTGGTCCAGTATTTTATACATTAGTATCTCCTGAACTCTTACAACCAGATTTTGGTAGGAGGATGGTTTTGATAGAAGAACCAAAAGATTTTTCTTTGTATGGCTGATGGATAATTATTCCAATGAATGAAATAACACTTTGGAACACAGGAAAGTCTGGGGGATAGTATGCATTAAAGAAACAGCAAATTACTACCTCCAAGCAAAAGGAAAATAGTATGATAAAAAGATTGTGCAAAATTACAAAATCTTTTGTATGAAATAATATTAAGACAGGCCCTTGGCATAACCTTGGCATAAAAGAATGGAAAGAAGTAGATTTTATCAGGAGAGTGAGAGGTAATGCTGAATTTCCCTAACACTCAAGTAAATTTTTACTTAGTAATCGCATTTGGCTTCATTTTAATTTTAAGCACACCAAATCTAAAACGCAGTTCTGTTACTTATGTCCAGATTCTAAAAATATTTATGCTTAGATCTGTAGACTACTGAGCAATGTGCAGAGTTCACCCATTAATGTCAAGTAAAGCAGCTTCTGTAACTTTTTGTGCAGAACTATAACCTGGTGCTTTTAAAAAGTCAGTTTTTACTTATGAATATGAAATAAGAATTCTGTTAGGAGCTAGATTTATTGGCATGTAAATAATTAATGGTATATATATGTAAAAATGCTCTATGTTTCTAGTTAGTAATTTTTACTATTGCTTTTTTCATGTTTTATGGCTAATTTGGTATCAATTAAATAAAATGTATTCCATCAATGTAATTATGTATATGATTGTTTAGCTATAACAGATATTCACAAATATTTATAATACCTTTAATTTGTGATCATTAAGTGTCATTTGCATTACTGTCTACATCACTGTTATGAATGAGGCCATTGTGTGATATTCAAAACCAATTTTCCAAGGCAGTGTTCTGGGATGTTTTCTTCAGCTATTGGGGGAGCTGGGTTATACTGTGTAAGTAGGGATATTAGGGAATAGATACTGTAATAGGAACATAAACCCTGAGAGATCTACATCTGTGATTTTTGCTTTTCCTCTTTATTGGTCTTAGATACAACTGTGATATCCGTGCTGGGGTGGTAATCCTGAGTTTTGTGTTGTTCAGTCTGTAAAGATTTAGAAACATTTTATCCCTGGTTGGTGTTAATTTGGTTGAGCAATAAGCAGTGATAGCAGTCTAAAATTTTAAGCTTTCCTAGAATGCTCCAGTATCCTTGTTATCCTTTCAAAGAGAAGAGTAATTTGCTGTCCTGTGATATTAAAATA
>WBND01000754.1:326645-372482 GCA_013398595.1 Tychaedon coryphoeus | reverse complement strand
ACACCGTTACAGGTTGTCATCTATCTTGTCTTGATCTTGTGAAAGGCCTCAGCTTCAGTTTATGTTTCCTGGATTTTTGAAACTTTTCCCTTGTTTGCATTACAAATTAATAGTTACTATATCCAGACATCTGGAGACTGACTTTAAAGTAATTTATTAATTTTCAGATTATGCTTCTTTCCCTTAGTTTCATTAAATTATTCAAACAAATATAATGTGGGCAAAATATACATTACCTTCATCCTTTTCCGTGGAAGAAAAGACTACCCTAAAAGGGTCACGTGTTGGTGGGTGGGTGTGGGTGGGTGAGTGTTCATGCTTGTCTGTGTGAGTGGGTGAAAGAAAACCAGCATACCTTCTATTAGTGATTTTGGGCCTGACTTTTTCAGGATAGTTTCTCATATGTTTTTAAGGCTGGTTTATTAGAAGCTATTGGTTAGGGATGTTACAGATAGTGGTGGTAGTAAAGAAATAGCTCCAGTCAATGACTAAAATAGCAGCAGGTATAGGGTTTGTAGGGTTGAACTGGAGAGGAGAAAGCTTTATGAACCTTACTCAGAATTTTTTTGTTTAACTTTCCAAGGTCTGTTGAAAATAAAGAAGACATAGCCATAGGGGTACCTAGTGTAATTCTCTTTTCATTTAATGAAATAACAGCACAGATGGATTTTTAAACTTTTTTTAGGTATCTTGTTTATTTTCAAGTTACTATTAATGTTATTTTTGCTTTCATATATGGGGTGATAGCGAGTATACTTCAGATTCTATGATTTCTTTTAAATGCAGTACAGTGGGGAAAAACAAACAATATCTTGGATTTGGCCATATTAAAAGATATTACAAAAGCCCTTTCATTGCTGGGGTTTAATATAAATTATGTCTATGAATTGATGCATGGTGTTATTTTTGTGAATCTTTGGTGCTTTGAATAGCTTTTCTTTGAGTAGATGTTTTGTTGATTTTAGGATATTATGTATCTGTCTCAAACAGAACTCCTTTCTGATTTAAGTAGAGGTTTGTGCTCGCACATTAATAGTATGATAAAGCCCATAGTAATTTTAAACTACTTTCATTTTGTCTTTTGGGATTTACTGAGGTAAATTCCTGTTGAAATTATGGTCTGAAAAATGGACTATCAGACTATGTCTGTAATAATATCTAGTTCTGACATACTGCTTCTCAAAACAATTTAGGAATAAATATTTTTCTCATGTTGTGAAGTAGGGAGGTGAGTTGACCTACTTGTAATCTTCCTACAAACAGACAAATGACTAAAATAGTTTTGGACTGTATTCATTAATTCACACTGTTGAATTAAAATGTCAGGCTAGTATTAGATCAGTGAATTAGAGGAGTCTAATGCACCGGAGAAGCCTAAATAGACAGAAAGAATCCTATTGAAAGGGAGTTGTGAAATGCTCATTTTTAGAGACAAATGGCAAAGACATACTAATTATAACTTCCACTTACAAGATAATATATAGAAAGTACACTTGTGTAGGCATATCAGAAGTGAGATTCTGCATGTAAACTCTGGAGCAAAGCCCCAGAACTTTGAATCCAAATCATCCTGAGACAAAGATATTTTAAAACTCCAGACAGCTATCCAGTCCTGATTTTTTCCTTTTGTCCATATTGGAATGTTCAAAATCTTTGCTTCTTAACACAATTGAATGTTTTGCTTTTCAGAACATTGGAGTAAAACTCCAAGAAGTCAGAACAGCTGTTAGCTAAGACATTTGAACTTGTTCAGATTTAAAATAAATAGAAGGTCACAAGTAGAATTATCACAGTCTGATGCTTTTTAATTTGACAATGTAAACCACACATAAAGCATGAGCGAGTAAATCACACCAATTTTGTTCAACAAAATAAGGAAGTAAATTAAAGGCTAAAGTAAATAAGGCAGAATTATAACAGGAGGACCTCATACTGTGTCTGAAAAGAATCTGTTTTAGGTTTTCACTTTGAAACGTGTACTGTATTGAAGTTTGGATTCCTGGTTGATTTAGATGTGAAATTGATTTAGTGTTGAATTTTAGCACCTTAGTTGCTGTGAAATTTGTGATCGAGTTATATTTTTAAAGAAGCTTTGTGGTGTGTTTTCTGTTACTTCTCTGTTTTAATTAGTATATTTATTAATGTGTATCTTAATTTGAAAATGTTTCAGCTGAGTGAGAAAAAAATTTTGTTCAGAGCTTTAAGTTAAGTAAGTATTTATACTGCTTGCATTTTTTGTTGAAAAAAATAAAATTGAAAAGTTCTGCATTGGCTACAGGTAGACTTTTACAAGTATATCTCCCCAAACAGGCTTAATAGTTTTAAGTTATCATAGGGCCAGACACTAAATAGGATGAACTAACTTAGGCCTAATTTTCAATAATTGGTTGGAAACTCCAGGAATCACCAATCAATCAGTTTTCATTCCGTATGATTTCAAACCATTCCTATAGTCTATTTTTAAAAATGGGTTATAGAGAAGATACCTTGCTTATGCCAGTTGTGAAACTAAATACACTACTAACATCTCTGCAAGAATGGCATCAGCTGATTTTAAACTTTGTAAATAATTTTGCATTTTTCAATAAAAGATTCTACTGTTGAACTGTTGCTGCAGCAGCTAGAGAGTAATGTACAAATAAATCAATTTTTATATGCAATGCAATGCAAGAAACATGAATCAACAGTTGGGACTGTTGATGTGTATAGAACACATCGTATAGGGTGTATACATGCCAGATTCATTACTTTAGAAAAACAATGAACCTGGAGAGGAGGGCAATAACTTTAATTCATTCACACTGTCTTTTCCTTTTCCTTTTTCTTTCAAGTTTCACTGCAGAATCTATACATTGATTTTTTGAAGGGTATTATTTCAAGTAGTAGTCTAATAAAATAGTAAGGATTATTATAAGATTATTTTAAAGATCTTGTTATATTCTAAAATTTTAAAAATACTTTAAAATATCAAATATGTGTAAGAAAGTTGTGAACTCTTGCACAGATCCCAAAGTAAGACAGCAAAGATTATTGTGTAAGTAATTTACACATTGTGAAAGCAATCATCTTCTGATTCTTTTGTGTGTACACAGCTGAATCCAGGGGCAACTGAAGCAACTGTGAAAATTTACAGTGTTCACCCAACTTTGGATTATGCCCACATTACGAATTTCAACTCTTTGCTAGTTTTAACAATTTTTCTCCAATATCAGCAGAAATAGCTTAATTTCAATTAATAAATGGGAAAACCAAATGAGAAAATCTCAGTTAGTTTAAAATTGACAGCATAGGGAAATAGGATAGGCTAAATCATTTATGAAAGAGCAGCTGCAAATCTAAAAAGCCTAAAGAAGCCTAAAGGAAATATTTTAATATGTAGGTTAGTTCTAACTGCACATGCAGAGCTTTAACAAGTGTTGCTCAGCTAGTCTGAGCTCAAAATCTTTCTTTTTATGTAAAAGAAAGAAAAGTAATTGTTGCTGTTTCATATCTCAAAATTATTGGTATCCTTTTTGGCAGGTAATTTTGAGGCAGATAGCAACCTTTATGAAGACTCTGCAGCTCATCTGAAGACTACTTCTATAACAACACTAAAATACACTAAGCCCAGTCTTAGCATAAATCAAGAAAAAAAAAGCAATTATGAAACATTACTTGCATGGCAGGTGTGAAAAACATATTGTTGTCTAGTTTTGATGCTTCCAGAATGTTTCTTTTTTGGCAGAATATTCTTAGGCAAAATATAGAGGCTTTAAAATTGCTACCATCATAGCCATCTTTAGAGTTCTCTCTCCAGACCATGTCTTAATTGTCTCTGTTCAAAACAAATTTTTGTATACATGTGTGTATGAGGACTGAAAGAAGTTTTAAGCTTTTATTCTGATCAACTTGCTTCTGCCTTCTTTCCTAGGAAGTGTGTAGAGAGCTCTGGTGCCTCAGCAAAAGTAACCGCTGTGTTACCAACAGCATTCCAGCAGCAGAAGGTACTCTTTGCCAAACAGGGAGCATTGAAAAGGGGGTGAGTACAAAAAATTTATTGTTCAAAGACTACAAGAAGAAAGAACTAGAAAATTAAAATATTTCACAGCAATTATAACAGTTCAAACAAAAACTTAGTTTACCACAATATATGTGCATCATAATGGAAAGTGTCCTACAGAATTTTTTCACAGTTATTTTGCATGTGTAATTTAATAAAATATTTATCCTCTCGATAAAACTCTAGAGCCTGGATCAAAAAACAACTCCCAAACTGTTCTATTTACTCTGCATGCTTTTTAGTAATTTTTTTTGTAAAAACTCTTTTGATTTAATCTTTCTTTGATTTCACACCACTCTTCCATTAAGGATCATTACAGCTTTAGGTTTGCCATGGACTTTGCAAATGTGCAACATAAATCTAGAGCCTGAACTATGTCATTTTGTTAGAAGGAAAAAGAATTTTATTTTTTTCCCATATAAGCCAAATTATACAAGTATATAGAAAAAATGATGACTCCGTAAAAGGGTTTTATAAAAGCCTGTATTTCCCAGTGACCTTTCTATTTTGACTTTGAATTATTCTTTCACTATTCACTTATGCTTGCATAACTTTTTAGCTTTATGGACTTTGATGTACAGTCAGATAAGCTCTTCTACCTAACAGAAAAGTACAGACAGTCAGTGTTACAATAGATACATTTAGCACTACAATATCTGTCTGAATATGAGACTTCTGATTTTAAAACAATCTCTATATATCAGTTGTTTCAGACAAGAACATTGGAAGATTGTTTCTCAGTTACAAGGCAAAATCTATACAGATCTTAAAGAGGAGAGAAAAATTATTTTAATTGATTTAAAAGATATGTACTGGGGAGGAAAAAATGCATTCTACATACCTTTTTTCAAGATAATATGTTTAATGCAGGTTTGTACAAAGTGAAGAGAGCTTGTTACATTAAACTGTTTCCAGTATCTGTCTGAGAGTGGCTGCATCTGTTCATGAGATTCAGTGATCCAGACTGGATTTTTTTCTGAATATCTATTCTCACTCTGACTTCTGTCATGCTAGCTGAGCTGGTTTCAACAAAGATAACAGTGCATTTTGACTTGCAATCTGATGTCTAAACCACAAGAATGAAAGAATTTGGGCAGCTGTCACAGTTTATTAATGCGTGTTGACAGCTTCATTCAAGGCCCATGACCTGGTATCGTTCTGATGACTTTTCAATGCTGGGTTTGAAAATATTGGTAAACCATGTTAAGTAAGTTTATTGAACCGGTCATTTAAAAAAATAGAGTGAATAGAGTTAGCCAATAAAAACAGAGAGACTTCACATAGTACTAAAAATGTTATCTTATATTAGGGTAATTGAAAATGTTAGAAGCCCTGCTCTTAAATCAACAGTCCAGGTTTATTTTGGAACCATCCTCCTTTTCGATGACAAAGAGTAATTTACCTCAATTTATGTTAAGTTATGTTATGTTAAGTTAAGATCCTTTTAGACACTGTTGATCTATTCCCATGTCAAGAGGTTTTAATCAGTTTGCTCTCTACCAAACATCTTTTTCCAGTCACCAGTATCTTGTTCCATTGTTAGATTTTAGAGGGAAATGAGAGAATCCATGCCATTTTAGAAAGATAAACCTGTTAACCAAAGATGCCCTTTAACAGCAGAGAATTGTGTTTATAAACTGTATCCACAAAGCTTCCTGTGAATTAATAGTTCCTAGCAGCAATAAACCAGAAATCATGAGCCCTTTCCAAATATGTAATTTCCCTTCCCAAAGAGTAATGTGAAATAAATAGGTTACTGTGCTGTAACACCTTCGGATTATTGTTTTTATTATTATTATTGCTACATTTGTACTGCAGTCATGCCTAAAGGCCCCAACCAAGTTAAGCCTATTTTGACAGATTCTGTCTAAATATATAATAAATGAAATTTCCACCTCTAAAAACCTAACAAGATCTCAGAGTATTTAATTGTATTTAGATATTTATTTATGTATTATGCATAACGAAAAACTCAAAGCATAATTTGAAGCAATATATATTAATATTTTGTTGGCAGAATGTGTAGGGATTTCTACAATAGCAGGACCTTCTATAATAAAACCTTTTTTCAGCTGTTTTTATAAACCTGCCAATTTCAAACCCTTTGGGTTTAAATTTTCCCGGATAGATATCTGCTTACACCTGAAGGTTTTTAGGGTGTTTTCCGTAAGAATTATTCAGCTGTTTTCTGCATATAGGGAAAGAGAATAAAATGGTTTCTTGTTACATCTGTTGTGTTTTGAAGCTTTAACATGTTCATGGTTTGGTGAAAAAATCAGCTGGGTTCAAAAAGGTACTCTTTTCCTGTTTTTTAATAAGAAGTTTAAATGTGCATGAAGTTTCTCTCTGGTATTACCAGAGATGTGTTTTTGAATGCAAATTAACTGACAGATTTTTTAAAATACACTGATGAAGAAAATGTGTTTATAAAACAAAAAAATAAAACTGATAGGAACACTTATGTTTTAATTTAAAGTAATAAAAATTATGACCCTTTCTGTAGATCATAGATTATATCCATGCTAGAGATGTAAAAGAGGGGCAAACAAGCAAAAAATAAAAAGACAGTGCTGAAAGGATAGTTCATCTCACTACATTGTGGGATGATTTAACTTCTCATTGGACATTAACATTAGATACATGTAAGTTATTATTGAACATTACACTTTCTTGCAAAATAATTGCAGAATCAATGATTGAAAATCAGTAGTTAAAATTTAAATTTACACTGATGTTTTTCTTCCTTCCTATACAAAAAAGGAAAACAATTTTTCTCAATATTAGAGTACTGTGTGATTTTTCTAAAATCATACTGTTATAAATGTCCATTCTGTAAAGCAGCTAATACTCATAAAAGTGATCTTCAATGTGCCACCATATCGTATTTTGTTTTCATTAGTCAATTCTTCAGGAAAAATTTCAGAGTGCTTTTATTCTCAGAGGATTTGTGTATTTTATGCATATTTGAATGCATGACTGTTATCTTTCTGTTGAAATAATGGAAAATTATTCTTTCAATGTAAGAAAATAATTAATATCTGAGATCTAAACCTTCCACGAAGACCTGTTCTTTTAAAATAGCTGCCACTTCCTTTCTTCATATGGTGATTATTCAAGAGTCCTTACCTCATTATAGCAGATGAGGTTGCTGTCATTCGTGGATGTAACACATTTCTGTAGTCCCATTGGAAATAATGAAGGTGTTTTTGACATTTTTAATTACTCTGACAGAGATTCTATGCATCAGTGGCTTCTAGTGAAAGATAAATTTTTACTAGAAAATTAAGAAGAGACACAGAGGTGAGCATTAAATCTTCAGATTTATGTTCAGTAGAAGAGAAAATGAGGCATTTAAAGAAGTTTTACAGGGCAGCATGGAAATGTGGAAGACGATGTTTGCATGAAAGTGGAAATTACACACTATAGGGATTTTATACAGCTTTGGAAAAATAAGGCAGGTAAATTTCACCTCTGTAGTTCTCATAGTGTAGAATTAGGATGGCTTACAAATTAATTTGTATATCTGTGATATTCTTATGAGTTTAAATCTGAGTATCTTGCATTTCTTAACTTGGATCTTGATATGGTTATAATGTATGTAATATAATTTAAGTTATATTTAAATTATTAAAAGCAACTAATTAATTGCTTACAATTTTACTCTTAGAAGCATTTTCATTTTTAGCTTGTGACTTTAGCATTAAATATCTGTTTGTGTACTTTTGTGGCATCCTTATACATTGTAACAATGAGATTTTAATATTTAGTAAATAAAATTTCCATCAATTTATCACTGTAAACAGAAGAAAAACATGATTTTAGGCACTCCTCTAGCTCACACATTTTTCATCCTTATTGTGTCATTAGAGGCATTGAAAAGCATTGTACTTTATGGATCTATCCTAGCTAAAAAAGTGGGTTCACTCACTATATGGCATGAATTGTGTTACACAGACATTCAGTACTAGTCTAGATTTAAGAGAGTCTCCCTATGAAGGTGCCATCCTCTGATAAAGTTCTAAGTTTGTACATTTAGAACTCCCAAGAAGAGGGAAAAAAAGCTTGGCTTTGCTGTACCTGTTACTCTGAAGTTAAGACTGAGTCTTCCAGTAGTACTTTACAGAGGGACACAGATATATCTCTCTGTCTATCTCTTCTGTGCATGTCTCAAATTCATATGTCAAATTCATATGGATGGTTTTGGACACAGTTGTCTGTATTTCTTTTTGGAAAGGGCAGTAACACAGAAATTCAAGGGAGTTAAAAAACAGCACTTGCTCAGTGTTTGGAAGGGAAATGTGAAAATAAAGGTTATGATAGACCTGAGTTCATGCTCTGCTAAGCCTGTAACTGGTCCTCACCTAAGCCCGCAATAGTAGGAAAGGGTATCTAATTGAGCGCCTTCAAATTCTCAGTGATACAATAGACACCAGAATGTAATAAAATACCAGAATGTAATCAAAATATTTCTGAATGGTTTAGAAAAGGTCTCTGATGAACTAAATTATAAACTTGTTTTAATACTTAATCATTTGGGCAAATTGTCTGTCATTTTGTATTTCTGATTTAAGTAATCATATTGCAAAGTTTAAGTGTTTGCTTGAATGAAGTACACGTGTCCATTCTGCTCCAAACAAGTGGCCAGTCACTATTATAAAATTATTTTATGTACCATGTCTAATGCTTCTGCACTACTTTTATTATGTCTGTAGTGTTAGTGAATGAAGTACTGCAGCAAATTCTTCCTTCATTGTCCATTCAATTTTCTTTTATAAAAATAAATACTTTCTTAAAAATACTATCAGAGGAATTCTTCATTTTCTGTAATGAAGCCTGTATATGAATCTTCAGTGAAGGGTCTTTTACCAAACTGGGCTTGGAAATGAATCTTAGTGTTTAAAAGAATGTAAGCAACTTGTAGTTCCTTAATTGNATCTTAGTGTTTAAAAGAATGTAAGCAACTTGTAGTTCCTTAATTGTGGAATATTAAGGAGGCTGATGAAATAAAAAATACTACTGGTGTGTGTTAGGGATCTATAATTCAGAACTGAGTGGAAACATTTAACAAATCACACACACCCTCACCAATGTCTAAACATGGCCAGAGAAAGTAAAATACTAGTCTTGTTATCTATACAGGGAATGCTAATGCCTATAATTGGTCATTGTCTGACCCTTGTATTTTTCTGTCTTGATAACTCTGTCAGCCTTCAAGCTAATTTTGTGTTTCTTTTGCGAAATCTTTCAGTGGTGTTATCAGGGAGAGTGTGTACCTTTTGGCACTTGGCCCCAGAGCATAGATGGAGGTTGGGGTCCGTGGTCAATATGGGGAGAGTGCAGCAGGACCTGCGGGGGAGGCGTCTCCTCATCTATAAGACACTGTGACAGTCCAGCGTAAGTAGCTAAAGTAAGCCGGAGCCAACAAAAAAGCACATTTGGAAATTATTCAAAACTGTGGTTTCCCTTGTTATCTGTAAAAATGTTTTGCTAGTTTGCCAACATTTGTCTTCAAAACAGCAGACAGAAATGCTTAAACAGGAGTTCACTAGACATACTTTTAACATTTTAAATGTATCTTATGTACTGTAAAGATAGCTGGATTTATATTTAGCAGTAACCAGAATAGTTTTATTTATGTGACTTGTTCATCAAAATATATTTAAATTATGCCTTACAGAAGTTTCTTTCTTTCGGCATATTTCCTTTAATGCTTGATGCAAATATAAAATAACAACCCAAACCCAACACAGTATTTCCAAGGTTTTCAATATAACTCCTTATATAAAAACCATAAGTAACAATATTTTATTGCATACTATATACATATACATACATACATACATACATACATACGTATGTCCAATACTTCACTTGTGACTTCCTACTGACTCTTTAAACAATTCAGCATTTTTTTCCCCTGCCACTACTCTCTCTTGGTCTGTTTGCCCTCTCTGAAGAGGGGCCGACCTCTCCACTACAGCTTGATCTGTTGTATATATCTGTACTTGTCTTACATTCTGTCTGTTTTCCAATGCCCTGAGCATTATTCCAGAGAAGTTCTGTCAGGTAAGTGATCCTCTCTCTGTCACTATCTCTTCTCAAATGAGGAATGCTTATTTCTATCGCTGTTCTTTGCTGAATGAATCACTGCTCTTTTCTCTTTTGGCTTTTACCTGTTCTGACTACCTCACCACAGCTACAGGTATTCATAGGATAGATTTATTACTCCATGCTCTCTTCTTGTGATTTCTCATAGTCACTATCTCCGTCACCACTACTGGTTTTTAAGACAACATTTTCTGAAAGTCATTTGTGTTTTCTTTCATGAAAATTCATTCTGTGTCTTTTGTCACTCCTTTTCTTGTCTTCTGTTCTCTGTTCACTTAGGTTACTGCTCCTTATATCTGTGTTTTCCCTGCCAGTCTGTCCACCAGCTTTCCACTGCACTCTGCAAGACAGATACCATAATGTCATATCACTGCTACTTAAGGTGGTCTGTTTGTCCCCTATTATTAGCAATAACTACCTAATCTGGCCAATATCACTACTTATTCAATGGGTTCAAAAGCAGAAATTATCTGTATGTATCAATAACTTGTCATTAAGACATTTCCTGGTTAAGTACTGTAATGTGAGAAATAGTATTGATTTAATTTTTTTAGTTAATTTTTTATTATGAAAGCCTCACAAAGTATTTTTTTTTCTTTCTGCTTTCAAGTTGCAAGCCAAAGAGCTGATGTCTGATTAATCTTCCATATAAGTCTAAGTTAGTTCATAATTTGACCTCTGTGGAAGATAGATAGTGTTCTTGAACAGTTTGGGAATTTAACAGGCAATTATTTATGCTAATAGAAATCTGCTTACTGTGGAGTTTCCTCAGATTTAATACTGATTAATTGAAATCAGAGTCAAATTTCTCTGAACTAGAATATACAGTCTTCGCTGTTTTCAAGTATAAAACCAGTCTTTGTTGATTTTCAAGATGAGATGACTGAAAAAAAAAAGTATCACATAAGTTATTTGCACATTTCTCATTTTAAGTTTTTAAAGCAAGCAAATAATTAAAACCAACATTTTTTTTTTATTATGTTCAAAATACAATTAAACTGTACTGTTTGGAACTTATGCAAACTACAATAATATTATGAGAGATGATTTTTCAAGTACCCAGTAATATTTTGTGTGATGTAAATCAAAGACGGAATTCTTAACAAAATCTCATCTTAAAACTTCAATGTATTTTATTTATATTATCTCTTGAACTTGTATTAATATTAAGAATGCATTAGTGTATGTCATGCAGTTGTGTTTGTTCTGGTACATATCCTAACATATAAACATGTTTTTCCAGGCCTTCAGGTGGAGGCAAATATTGTCTTGGAGAAAGGAAACGTTATCGCTCTTGTAATACTGATGTAAGTAATTTTCGTTCCACTGTGCTCAACTTGACTGGCTTACATTTTAGCAGTAATGGATGAATTTTTTATCCAGTTCAGAAAGTGTACGGATTCTGAGTTAAATTGGCAAACAGTCCCAAAAGGCACATCTATATTGCAGACCCTGTGTGTTCTGGTAAATGTTAGGATCCTATCTCGATGTGATGCCTTTGCTAGTGCATTAAGGCCTGGAGTGAGTTCAGTTTGAGCTTCCACAGTAAATGTCAACAAGGATCATTCCACATCAGAACAAAAATCTGTCCAGCCCACTGTCTTATCTTCCAGCAGTGGCCTATACCAGGTTTTTAAGGAATAAATTATACACTTGACAGGCAAGGGCTGATTTTCTATTGGTTTACCTTGTGAGTTTCCAAAAGCTGTGTGTCTAAAGACTGCTGGAACTCATGTCATATCTGTATCACATCAACTGCCACTGGTTAAAATATCCTCCATGAGCCTACTTTTAAGCCCTCTTACACTTTTCATACCTTTATAACGTTCAGTGCTTATGTGTTACAAAATCCCCTTGCACGCTCTGTGCAAATGTATTCAAAACCTGCTGTTTTGCCACCAGGTATGTGCTAGTTACTGTATTATCAGAATAATCCTGCAGTTCCATTTTAGAGCTGAGCACATTGGACAGGGACCCGGAGGGGCATGATACAGTACAAATGCGTAAGGTCAAATTACGAACCTCAATTACAAATTCAAGTAACTTAAAATTAAAACCAGGAAAAAAAACACATCAATAAAGAATTTCAGTAATAATTTTCCAAGTCAAATTATAGGTCAGTAGCTTTAAAAAAAAGCTTGATAAAAAGGCTTTCCTGCAATTTTAGCATTAAATTCATGTTAATTTTCATCTTAAATCAAGGAAGTTTGTAAAGTTGAGAGGATCTATACCTAAAGATACTGTTTCACCTCTTTATCTTTTGATATATTCAGGAAAATATAATAGTTTATACACTGATTCTTTGAAAAAATTTGCATTTATGATCATTATTAATTATTGTAATTTTTGTCCCTGCAAATTTCTCTCTGGAAGTTAATCTCATTTTTAGGCAGAATTAAAAATTTCTGAATTAAAAATTACTTTCTTACTGTTGATCGCAGTTGTCCTGTTCACACAGCCAAGAAGTGGCCACAGTGTAGTAAGAAAAACTGAAGTTTAAATGCTGGTCCCATAGGAGCTGGAAAACTTATCCAGTTGTCCAACCTTCCAAATTCAGGGCAGCATACTGGAACCTTGACTGTGTTTTTGGTTTTTTTTCTGTAGGTGGATGTCTTGGATTTGCCTGTCTTGGTACAATTTTAATTTGAATGGGTCTGTTTTATCAGATGATACTCTGCAATAAAATTAATTGTCTCTTTTCAGACAGTTTTATTCTTAGCTGTTTTTGCTTCCCCTATTTTTTATTTATTTATTACAGAGAGGAAGTTTTCAGAGTCAGAGCAGAAACATACAGAAGGTCTCTGAGGAGGCCATTCAGGCTATTCTCTGTCACAAAGACAAAATAATTCTCAATAAGCCATTCTTAACTGGTGGTTAGGCACCTGACCTGTTTTGAAATAGCTCCAGTCCAGGAAATAACATTAGGATTTTTCAATATCCTTTCAGTCAGTACAATTTTCATGAAATATAATGTATGTTTTTCAATCCTTTAAGATTCCTACTTACTCTTTCCCCAGTAGGATGATAACAGGGATAATTCCCTAGATTGGAACCTTTCCTGTGTTTGCGGATTACTATCATGTCTGTTCTTAGTTTTCTTTACATCAGACCGTCTCTATGCTGGCAACCAGTAGCACACATCTTGAAGTATGGTGCACAAACCACTGCGCTAGCTGAGGCATGTCAGAGAGAACACTAATTTCAAACCTAGTTCGTCACCTTAGTGATGGGATTCTGTTCATTCATTTTAGTATTTTCTTAATTTTTCTTATGGTAGTGACAATGTCCATTTAGTCCAAGTTGATTCATTATGCCCAAAACTCTTTCTTAAAAGCACTGTTTAGGTTACTCATCAGCTGTGCTTTCACAGCTAATTGTTCATACCCAAGTGTAGTAATTTGTATCCATTCAAACCACTGCAACAATCTATTGAAATGTTTAAAAACTACATCACTCTATTCCGAAATACTGGTTTCCTACCTATCCTCATATTTCAATCAGTAATTTCATCAAGGTATTGGAAAGGGAACTTGGCATTTCATTGTCTAGGCCTGAAAAACAACTGATTGCAAACTCAAACCAGGCAGCTTGGAAAAGCCATTCTTACAGTTTATGATTCAATTTTTTAGCATTTTTTTTGGTATGGTTTTCCAGTGTGTGAACATCTTGGTACTTACAGAAATCTAAATTTACAGTCTTAATGGTTTAGGATTCTACGTCACTAAGAATCAGAGACACCAGTAGGTTTTTTTCAGGATTTATGTTAGTTCTTAGTGCTTGACAGTTTTAATGGAATGGTATGCTGATTAATGTAAGTGTTAAAAGCATGCAAATCTGTTTTTGTTTTTATGAATAATGTGCTGTTTGTACATTTTTCCTGTTGAAGTTTCTTTTGCAGTGTCGATATTCATTGCGCATCTGTAACTTTCAACATTAGCCCTGCCTAAAGTGCCTACCGTTCATAACCTCATTTTGACTTCAATTTTCTTGCAGACATGAGTTAGTTCTCTTGTCTTTTTTTTTCTTACCATTTTAATCCTTTGGAAACAGTGCACACACTCCTACTGGACTTATTTCTCATCAAGCACTTCCAAAGCCATATATGACTTCTTAATTCAAAAGGCATCTGCTAATGGAAACACTGAGATCAGCAGAAAATAACATTAGCTAATAAGTTCTGGAAACATAAGGGTGGTAGAAAGAACATACTCATCAGAAAATTTTTTTCTACCACCAATCACACTATCTCTAGCAAAAAAGATGTATTTTTCCAACAAAGTGTTTTTAATTTAAAAAAAATGTGAAATTCTAGTAGAATCGCAAGAAACATAATTTCTCAGTTATAGTAACTAATTGATTTTAAATATTTATAAGGACGTGAATCTTAAATTGACATACCTCTAAAATTATAAAATTGTCCTTTTTTATATACATGACGAAAAACATGGTTTGCTTACAAATTCTGGAAATGTTTTATGTATATGTGTGTGTATACATACTTCTAAAAGTTTATTGTTTTTCAACCCTTTCTCTTAATATAATGCTGGGGTTTTTTTGGAGGGGGGATGTTCTTTCATTATGCATACATTCAAAGATATTTTTTGTTGCTTTAATAATTTTAATATTTTCAAGCAATTTTTTTTCTGAAATTAGCTCATATGAGAAGCCACATTTTGTAATAGTACCTGGATTCAAACTGTCACTCTCTGGCTTGTTTCTCATCTTCTCTGAAAGGTTATATAGACCTCTGTTAATAGGAAACAACAAATTCAGTTGCTGAAATCTGCCTGACCCCAAACTCCAAGACGAGCAGGTGTTGTGTCAGTATTGGTTCAACAATTTGTTAACAGTTTTTAAAATCAAAACATCTTCTTCTCAGGACTTTCTTCAGACACGATTTTAAGTTGTCATATGCTTGCTGGATTCTTACCTCATGATTTGCAGTGTCATAAAAGAGCATTTGGAGACATAAGCGGTCTTTAGCTTGACAAGAGTTATCCATGGACTGTAATTGCACGAAAAAGTGAAATATCTTACCCAGTAAAGAAAAGCAGTAATTGCACATTTACGTTAGGAAAAGAACACGTACACAAAGAGATAGTGCCAAAGAGATGACATTTTGTAAATGCATTTTGTGGCTTACCTTGTAGTAATCTCTTTGCCTTTCTATGCCTAGAATTTTCATAGGTTGGAAGGGACCTCAAGGAATATCTGGTCCAATATTTGTCTGCAAAAATATGGTCTTGACAAGATGGCCCAGCACCCTCTTCACCCAAATCTAAAAAGTATCCACTGGTTGGCAAACTGCCACTATTCTAAGGAAATTATTCCAATGGCCAATTGTTCTCATTGAAAAACGTTGCTCTTCTGTGTTCAATCAGAATCTGCCCAGGAATTACTTGCACACATTACATCTCCTCTATGTGAGTCCTTGAAAAAGACAGAACCTCCATCTTCTCTGTAGTCACACTTCAAATACTGTAACATGGGGCTAAGGCCTCCCGCAGGCCTTCCTTCCCCACGGCTGAACAAACCCAGTTCCCTCAGCCATTCCTCATGTGCCAGGCTCCCCAGCCCCGTGCTTGCCTCTGTGCTCTCCTCCAGACCCTCTCCAGCCTGTCCACGCCTGTGCTGTGCACCAGGGGCCAAAACCGAGCACAGTCTTTACTCCAGTGTGGCCTGACAAGCACCGTGTGGGGTGGGAAAGGGACTTCATCCCTGCTGGTGAAGCCCTTGTGGGAGCCACCCAGGCTCTGCTCCCTTTCTGCGCTGCAGGAGCGCTCCGGTCACTCAGACGGAGCCGAGCCCACCAGGAGCGCCGGCCCCTTCCCACAGAGCTGCTCCCAGGCTGGGGAGATCCCAGCCTGGGCTGCGCTCCTGCACGGCGCTTTCCCAGCTACAAACTCCTCACTGAACTTCACAATGTTCTCATTGGCCCACTATTCCAGCTTATCCAAGTCCTTCTGCAGAGTGGTTCTCCATTCCCAAGTGTTCACTTCCTCACAAAGTTTGCTAACGTCATCGAACTTTGTATGGGTACACTTGATCCCATCTTCAGATAAGTTTGCCAAGAACAGTTTTCCCTGGGGGAATCCATGCTGGCTCTCCCAGTCGTGGGCTTCACCTGATATGCAGTAGCCCCCCAGAGGATTTATTCCTTAACCTTCCCAGAGGCTGAAGTAAGATGAATGGCTCCATATTTTCCTNTTCACAATGTTCTCATTGGCCCACTATTCCAGCTTATCCAAGTCCTTCTGCAGAGTGGTTCTCCATTCCCAAGTGTTCACTTCCTCACAGTGTGCTACTATTGCAAAATTTCACCAGGATACACTTGATCCCATCTTCTAGATCACTTTGGAAAATAAACAGCACTGGGCCCGGTACCAGTCCCTGGGGACCCTCCTTGTACCAGGCTGTCAGTTTGAAGAGAAGGGATTGACCACTCCCCTGGGTCAGCCAGGTGCCCACCCCCCATGGACCCCTTGTCCAGGCCATAACACAACAGCTTCTCCATTAGGAGGTTGTGGGAAGCAATTCTGAGAGTCTTGGAGAAATCCGGCCAAGCAATGCCCACCACTCACCCAACGGCAGCTAAGCAGGTTACTGTGTTGTACAAGGCAACCAGGATTGTCGAGCACAGTTTTGAATGCATTTCTAGAGATCGTAGCCTTTAGTTTTACTTCCTGTCAGACACTGGTGAGATACTAAAAAAAGATGGGAAAATTAGGCAGCAAGACCACATCTCCAAGACTAGATAGTGAGAATATTTTTTTGAGCATAAAAAAGGAAATTTTGATCCTTCTTTACTCATCTTCATATTTTATTATTTTGTCCTAGTATAACTGTTTAGAAAAAGTGTTTCATTGTGGAGGTGATTTATTTAACTTGCAAGGAGAATTCAGTGCAATTAAAATACCAGTTGTGTAGATTAGGAGCTGAGCAAATGTGACTGAAGAAGTGTGAAGTGACTAATTCAGGCTCTAGCTTTTAACGATGTCAAGACTGATCCTTCCACTGCTTGGAGAATGTGATGCAAAGAGGCAAATTTAATTTGGGTTGCAATTAAAAACACTCTAAAATTAATTATTTTAAAAATTTATGCAGTTATTTTGAATTCCCATTGTTATTATCTGAAAGATTATTCAATAAAAGTAGTTGCACTACTCTGTTCTTACCAGTTAGTGCATTGTACTTAAAAATGTATTTTAAATTAGAAGGAGGTAATAAAGTAATAGAGAAAATTAAAAATACAAATACTTTCTAATGTCCACTGTTTTAATTTATACTGATTCAGAATAGCAGAAAAAAAATTAAATCTCCTGAATCATAAGGAAATGGGCTAGCTATCATGAGATCTTGATTAATGTATGAGAATCATAATTGTTATGTTTACATTTGCATGGTGTGATAATTTTTTAGCCTCTGTGTTAATAGATGCTAAAACTTGAACTTCCTTTCACTTGAATGGATTTCAGATTCCTGGGAAGTGCTAACTGGCTTAGGTACACAGGAAGACAAGTAAAATTCCATAAAATGGGCTTTTCTCTTCCTCATAAAATAGTAATATTTATTAACACCTCTGATGTCTGTCAAAAAAATCCTTTTCTCTTTCACTCTAAAGAGGATTTTAATCTGTGTTTTAAATACTTTCTGATGGAGCTTGCAATTTCAGTAGGTACTTAAACATTGATAACGATGTTTAATGAGATGAAATTATATTCAAGATTACTTTGAATCTGCTGATGAAAAATGTTATAAACAGCAAAGAATTCTATTTCTCCTTTAATTCTTTCTAAGATTAGTTTTACTTAAATCTACCCTCAATCCAAGTAAAAAAGTTACTTCATGGTTTTGTAATTCTTTATGCAAAGCAATGAAAAGTTAAATGAAAACTTCTATTTCTTGACACATGGAGGCTGATAATCAGAGCCAGATATGCTATCTATTATCTTTCTCAACCTTAAAAAAGTACTTTTGCCAAGGCTACAAGTAAGCAGGAGTGATATAGGTTTTTAGAATTTTTTTTTTTGTGATGTCTTAATAACGTGTCTCAGTACTACAGCTGCTTAGTGAAGGGTAATTGAACCTACAGCTCCAACCAAATTTTTTTGCCAGCTGTTTTTAATGTGTTTATAAGAAGGTAGCTGATGGATTGATTATGACGCATAGTTTGACAGGATTCTGATTTTCCAGTTTTATGGAAACTGTTATGTAACATTTACCTTTCTTTAAATTACTTCAGCTATTTCATGCCAGCCTAAGATTGCAAATAGATACTTCAACTGTAAAGTAATAAAGCAAATTTCAAAGTCAGAGCCGCAAGGAAAAACCTTCTAATCACTTGTATGATTGTGTTTGCAGTATAAGCATCTAAGCACTTCCTTTCATGTTTATATTTGCAATAAATTAACTGGTTTGTGTTATTTTTTAGCCGTGTCCTTCAGGGGCTCGTGATTTTAGAGAGAAGCAATGTGCGGATTTTGACAATATGCCTTTCCGGGGGAAGTATTATAACTGGAAACCCTACACTGGAGGTAAGGGTTAGCATTGCAAAACCATTATCATATTTGAAGATTTCAAAATTATATAAATGTTTTACAGAGAGTAATGTTTGTAAGTATAATGTTCTGACTAAAATAGCATGAGCTAAGATTTTGAAGTTTGTACTGTTGTCAGTTGCTGCAAGTGTAATGGAAGAGAAAAATCTCTTTATTCTAGTAGATTTTGTTTTGGTATGAAAGGGAGTCAGCATTGTTGTAGAGACTCCACTTTAAAAATATGGAGGCCTTCTCCACCTTCACCTGTACTAGAAATTAGATATTCCATAGGTGATCTGCAAGTGCCTCTTATGCTAAAGTGATGAGTTTAGTATTAAGTGATCTCACAATGAGTTTGCATTTCCTAAAGTCAGGAAGATATTAGGAAAATGAGAAAGAAGTAAAAAGAAATTTATAGGAGTCTCTAAAGACTACTTCAATAATTGCATTATTTTTAATATCATAATTTAATGATATTTCCTATTCTAAAGCTGGATGGTATAACTTGTGGTTTTTTATCCTTTACTGACTTGAATAAAATAATTTACCAATGATTTTTAACTCAACAGCTAAATGGTTTTACAAAGAGATTTTTAGATTAAAAGCCTAACAAAGGTCATTATGACCCTGTGGTGTGATCCGTAGTGTAATTCAACAGGACTGAATTCTCAACTGAAATTTTCTCATCTTGGTTTTGATATACTTCTAGCACTACATTCTGTTGCTACTCTTACTTTTCAAATAGTGCAGTGGTGCCATTGTTTTAAATTGTACAGTAACCATTAGGATTGTACCAGCATAACTGCATCATTATGGACCTAGCAAACCTTGTCATATCTTACTGTGTGAAATAATCTTTTTTGCAAAAGAGAAAAGTCAAGTAGAGAATGTATTAAGGGGAAGTTAAATAAAGTGTATATTTTATATATGTCAGGTATAAGATTGTAAACTGCAGGAGTCTATGTATAGTATTTTTAACTAAATCTTACTTTTTAAAGGTTTCATTTTTTTTATTATTTCATTTGATTTTGTTGTCCAGGTGGGGTTAAACCATGTGCATTAAACTGCTTGGCTGAAGGGTATAATTTTTACACTGAACGTGCTCCTGCAGTAATAGATGGGACTCAGTGCAATGCTGATTCACTGGATATTTGTATCAATGGAGAATGCAAGGTAGAAATGTTTTATAAAGTACTTATGGATTACTTTGTTGTATCTGCTGTCACCTATATTTAGTTACAGTACTTGTATATTACATGAAAGGGAGTGTTGACAGGTCAATATTTAAATAAAAGTGTAAGATTGAGACAAAAAGTTAAAAAAAGCATTGCATAAAAAAGGCAAATAATTTGAATTTCAGTAACTTCTCACAGACGTTAGTAGAATTTGCCATTTTATCTTTTTGTCTTGCCTTATGGCTACTGTTGAAGAGTTGATGGAAATGGCAACAGGAGATGAACAGGTTCCTTGCACTCTTCCAAGGCCTGTTCCATCATTTCAGTTAAAAGATCACTGTGGCTAAAACCACTAAATGTGAACATATTAATCTGTTTAACAAGTGCATCCTATTGCAAAAAATCATTCTGTTAATGTGATTGAAACAGAAAGTCATCACTATTGCTCTATGGTTCTAGGAAAAAATGTATAATGAGGTACGTATTAGCCATTTGCTAAAATCTGATTATCTCGTAAGATTCCTATAGAACTGCATTACAAGAATTTCAATAGAATTGGGGTTCTGTGCTGTATTTTTTGGTTATTAGTATTCCACTGCTTCCTCAGTTTAGCAAAACATTTAATTAAGTACTTAGCTCTAGATATTTAAAAAATACTAGTGACTCTAAAAATTATTTGATTTCAACAAAACCAGTGACATAACTAAAGCTTAAATTAGTTCTGAAGTGCTTTGCTAAATGGAGGGCTGAAGATGTATGTTTATTGAATGACACAGTGAGATCAAAAGCTTTTGCCATGTTGTAGTAAACTAACGGAAAGAATCTCAAGTTGAGAATGAACTGTGAAGAAAGTTGGGTGTCTGTCATTTTAGTGAATCAGTAAGTTGAAATGTTAATAGTTAAAATACTAACATTTTGTCAGTTATTGAAAGTATTTTAACTTTTCTTATGATGTGTGTATTAGCTGTTTACAAGATGGCAAATAAAAGTGCTAAACAGGAAACAAAGACAGCTAGACAGTTATGTAGCTACATTCTTCTTTGCATGTGTCCTGGAAAAATACTGGCAAGCTGCAGTCTTTCTGTTTACAACCTACTTGTTTCATCCTAATTTTTTTTCTTTTCCCAAAGGTTCTGTCTTTATTTTCATTTATTTTAATTTTTTCTTCATATAGTACAGCACGCAATTCAACCTTTCACTATGTTTCATTCAGCATTTATTCTTACTGTGAAGTCGTTTACACTCTGCATTCATACTTGTAAAAATCGCAAGTTTCCCCTGCAGCATGTGAAATATGGTCTATGAAGCTGTAATGCCTTAGGAATACTACTTACACTGTCTAAATGTTTAAGGATCACAAAGTGAATGTTTACCTTAGAAAAGCAATATAGATAGCATGAAGCTGTTGTAATATCAAATAACAATATCATTTATTAATAAGTATAATAATTATATTGTATGCAAAACTCTGTGAAATCCTTTCTGAAAAGTTACAGTAGAAATGCAAGGTTCTTATTAATCAAGATTTGATAACAACCCAAAATGCGAATTCTTCTCATTTTTTATCTCTGTTAAAGTGAAAACCCACTAAAAGTATTGGTTATCAACAACAGATAAAACAAGAACTGAATACCTCAAACTCATCACTTCAAAGAAGCCTTAGAAATAATGGTGCATGGCCATCATCCTGTTAAAATATTTGTTCTTATCTGTTCTCAGCATGTAGGTTGTGATAATATTTTGGGGTCTGATGCTAAGGAAGATAGATGCCGTGTTTGTGGAGGAGATGGGAGTACATGTGAAGCCATAGAAGGTTTCTTCAATGATTCATTGCCCAGAGGAGGTATGTACATGTGTGTCCATTCTGTTGCACAATGCTTTTAAGACGACACTTTAGCAAATACCCATGTTGCCTTCATTCCCAGCATGGCATTGCTGCTGGTCATTCACTTTGACTCAGTCTGCCTATTGTTTTTTTTGAGGGGGGGCTTTTTGTCTATTAGTTTGGATTTATCCCAAATAATTACTGAATGCTTAGTTCTGTTGGTGAAGTTTTTACTAGTATTTAGCTATTGTGGTATATTAAGAGTAATGTTGCATCTTATTTTACTGTATATGGTAGAAGCTGATAGTCATGCATGGATTTTAGAATAGCAAGAATACAGAAAAATGTCAGAAGTTCATCACTTCAAGAATTCAGGAAATATATATAGGCTATTATTTTAAAACTTAGCTAAAAAATGTTAATCTTGTAGTCTTAGTGTTACCAGATTTTGGACTCCACAATTCAGGAAAACGAGTCATGCACTGCAGTCAGTTCTGTCCGATGGGGGACCAGTAAGATTA
This sequence comes from Tychaedon coryphoeus, assembly GCA_013398595.1. Classification (NCBI taxonomy): domain Eukaryota; kingdom Metazoa; phylum Chordata; class Aves; order Passeriformes; family Muscicapidae; genus Tychaedon; species Tychaedon coryphoeus. The sequence continues at coordinate 350,277 of WBND01000754.1, read as the reverse complement.
TTGGGGTCAGGAGCACTTGACCTTCTGTGAGGAGAGGTTGAGAGAACTGAGCTTGCTCAGCCTGGAGAATCCCCTGGGTTATGGGGATGTGGTATGAGGCCTCCAATACTATGAGGAAGTCATGAAGAAAACAGAGGTCTGCCCTGGTGGGTACATGGTGGGAGACAAGACAGTAGCTATAAACTGATAGAAGAAAGGTGACTAACCAAATGGAAGAAAAAACTATTTCCTCAGGAGGGCAGTCTAGCAGTGGATGAGATTTCCCAGACAGGTTGTACAGTTTCCATCTTTGGAGTTTTTCATGATCCAGCAGGATAAAGCTTGGGGTAATTCAATCCGATCTCTTAGATGTGCCTGCTTGTAGCAGGAAGTTGGACTAAATTATTGCCCGAAGTCCTCTAACACTTGAATTATCCTATGATTCTAAAGACATTTTAAATATTAATTATTTAGGACACACTGTTGAAACTACTTTATTAGCATTTATAAAAGGAATTCCTGAGCACTTAAGTTCTTGCTATTAGTTAAAAATTTTTGCATGAAGTTTAAAGAGTTTTCCATTGTATCAGATGAAAGAAAACATTCAAGTACATTTGAATCCCAAATGTCATACTAATTTTTAGTTGTAAGTAATTCATTAATGGTTAGTTTCATTACTTAAAATGCATGAAAGCAAAAAAAGCAAATAAAATCTATCTTTTTATTACAGGATATATGGAAGTGATACAAATTCCAAGAGGTTCTGTGCACATTGAAATAAGAGAAGTGGCAATGTCAAAAAACTACATTGGTAAGGGCATTCTTTGTATAGCAGATAGCTATTAAAATGTCAGAGTTTATATTGTGATTTGAAGGTACAATTTCTGGTTTGGCCAAACCTTATACACAGTAGAAGCAGCAGAGGGAATAGTTAGTTAGCTGTTAACACGGCTAGCTTGTAATCAGATAGTATTTACTTAGGATGTATTCTCTTCAATGGAGTTACTGAAATATACCACACGTTTCATCCTTGTCGATTCAGTGCAAAATCATACCAACTTCATTACTAAAGTGTTAGACTTGAACTGAAGAGGGTGAGGAAACAATGCTCAATATGAGAAATAAAATACTCCATAACAAGGAAATGAACTCAAGTAATCTTGTGTCCCACTGTGAAGTAGTGTTTTCCATCTGGAAAGTCTCTTGCGGGATTAAACTTTTTTAGAATACAATTTTATTGCATCAGCAGCATAATTACTTGAATGATAACAATCCTGTCTCTTTACTTCAAGGGAATTTAATGTATCAATTACACTGTGTTGCTGTATTGCAGATACTAGAAACCATTCCTGCTTTGTAGGTTAGAAAATTAGGTGCAGAAAAGCTATGTGATAATTGAAATAATTCAGGGAGCCTACTATAAAGCACAGAATTAAATTCAGATTCCCAGGTTCTTACTCATTTCTCTAGAGACTGCTACGTGTGCTTTCTGGTTTTTTAATACTGATTTTTACAAATCTGACTTAGTCAAACTCAAGGCAATATGCCCTGCTGAAAATTTATATACCTTGGTTTGCATAGCAGTCAGTTGTCAGTGGTACAAGAACACCAATTTCTTAGTTATAAATAGATTAGAGACCTGATTAGTTGTACAGCAAACTAAGAAATTAACACTAGCAAAAGCTATTACTTGTTTAAGCTGTAAAGCAGCTGCTGAGGCTACTTCTTTCAATTTTTAGTCTGTGTACCCGGTAAATAACACAAACATGCTGGAAAGGATTGTGGTGTCCATGGGTGTAAGTTAGGCAATTATCTTCATCAGAACATATATTCCTAAATGGATTATATTGACAGTAATGGCAACTTTTACTGCTGAATGCCTACCTTTCTGCCTGCCTGCCCCCACCCTTCTGTAATTCAGCAGATAGTCAACATCCCTCCATTCTGCAGGATTAATAGCACTACCAGCGATTGAGTGGTTGCTATTCTTTCAGCATCATGCTCCCCAAGGCCCCTCCCCCTTGTCAAAATATACCACATGTAAGTTTGATTCTGTATCCTGTGCTGAGGTTTCAAGCAGAGGTGGTGCAAGGGAGTTGTGCTAGGTAGCCTCTCATGGTCGTGTTCTGCCAAGAGCTCTTTAATGGACAGCTGAAAACACAACAAAGATGCTGCTATGGTTGATTGTTATTCCTCTCTGAGAATAGAGCAGAGGAGAGAGATCTGGAAAAGCATTTTGATTGGCACCATCTGAATGAAGTAAGCAAAAAATTGAATTTTTTTGGTTTGAATAGAAAATACATCAGCATTATTGATATTTAATCTGGCCACAGATCTAGAACTGTAAAGTGATATATAAACACTTTTTAAATGTACTTATCACAATTTCAAGGGATTCCTGGGCTTTCAGGCTCTCTCCTCACTACCTTGTTCCATGCCACAGAGCCCTGACTACAAAATGGGGTCTTCCTCTCCTTTACTAGTTTCTTGTGTTTTCAGCTTTCAAAAGTGCCATTATATCCATTATAGCTTATGGGGTATTTCGTTCAGTGAGTGTGAACCAGATCTCTGTTTTAGGATAACCAGTTTCTGGGGAAAGGAAGACACTGTCTGCTCCCTTAAAGGAACTAGTCAAGCAGAATTGGTAGCTAAGATGATTTTATTATGTTAAAATACATAACCCAAGGATATTGTTTTATGGCTGTTTCTTTAGTGGAACACTGTTGTTCCAGGACAGGTCTTTGTGTGGCCACACTGTGAATGAGATTAGAGAACTGGTTCTGCTAAAAATAGCCATTCAGACACACTATTATATGTTATCTTATGTGCAGTGCTGCCAAATACATGGTCACAGTCTAAGAAATTAATTTCTCCATCTGAAAGTCTACTAAACCTTCTCAGCTTTGTAGTAGTCAACCTGTGCTAGCTGGAATATCCCAGCTCTTGTGAGGGGTTGGACTAGATGAGCTTTAAAGGTGCTTTCCCACCCAAAGTATTCTAAAAAATAAACCCCTCTTCCTCTGTAGTTTCACACTGGCTCTTTTATTCATACAAAGGCTTTCAAACTAACTCACAGCAAACATCCCATAGTTCCTTAAACTAGAATGCGGTTCTTTTGAAATCCATGACCTCGAATTTGGAATCCAGTTAAGCAATTCAATTAGCTCAGTTAGCATCTGTCATCTCTCACCTTGATCTGGCAGATCATTTTTTCACTAGTATCGCCCCTAGTTATGTGACAAAATTGGTCAAAAGCCCATTTCTGAAGCTGCACAAATAGTAAAATATTTTAGCTGATTTCTCCAACAGATAACCCAGAAGCAACAAAACTGTCTGTGTTCAGAGCTGCAGAAAAAACTGCATGTTTAGTAGCGCTGTTACCTTCCCTGAAATAGTTTGATCCAGGGTGACACCTGGCTTTACATTCCTCTTATGCTAACTTTCTGTGGGCTTCCTGCATTTCAGGTTCTCATAAATTATTTGATTACTAACATCAACTTTCTGTCTCATATGCTACTAGCATTATGCCATTGCATAATTATTGTCATGTCATTACTGGACTGCTGTTCAATAACTGACATTAGGTAAATATACTTACAGAATGCAAATGCGTTTTTCTTTAGCAGTCAGGTAAAAAAATTAACTGCTTTGCTTCTGTATGTATATTAGTTTAAGCATATATATAGCATATGTATGTTAATTTTCAGACCTTATGCTGCTAATGAAAATGGTTTCTAATTTCTGCTGAATATTATTGTCACCAGTAGAACAGTACTGCCTCTCTCACTGTCTCCTGCTCACATAAATGCTCTCTGGTCTGTTTTAGACAACTTAAGCATCAATGAGGCATTTTCCCTAGCTGTTTAAGGTAAACCAACTGTCCACACATATGTAGTTGAGAGTAAAATGTCAGATAACTAAAGTTGTTTTACTCCTTAGCATTATGAGGTAAAGTTTCCCCTTATCCAGTAAAATCAGTTATTTGTCTCATTGAAAAATGACATGCTCTTTGATGGCTCCAACCATCATTCTTCCTTTAAAAACATGATTTATTTTAAATAAATAAATTAATATGTAAAATTATCATCTCCACCTTAAATCAAGAAGTCGATATTTAATTAACTGAATATTCACTTTAAGATACAATGTCAGTTTCATATTTAGGAATTTAATGTAATAGTATTAATAAAATATCAAATTCAAATCCCTGAATAATATGTTCTTGCTCATCCTAATGGTTGGTTAGCTATTTCTGTTTTACCTATAGTAGTTTCATGTTTCAAGGCTGTAAATTAAGAAGGCTAAAATATCTTACCAGATTAAGTAGCTAATATTTCAGTTTGTAGTAGAAATATCTTGTATTTGTGCTTTAATAGGGCAAAAAAGAAGTAGTGGACATAGGCAACAAAACAACATCTGACTGGTACCATATGTCAAGCACAATGTCCCTTCTCTCTTTGTCTTCTGCACATTGTCTGGGATACTTATCCCATGCCCCAGTTTCTTAATCTAAAGATGAGGTTGATAATTGATTATACATTTCAGATGTGTATGTATCTCATGTAGCTCAGAATACATTGCACATGGAGTCAGTTTTAAAGTTGAAGATATATTGCAAGTTGCATGAGGCATTCTGGTTCATTTCATGCAGCATCTGCTTGTTGAAACCTGCAAAATAATCTGCACATTAAAGATTATTTCAGAGGCAAAATTGTTGATTTACATGAGGGATGTTTTCACCAGGGCTAAAGAGAAGGCTTTATATTGCTTGAATAAACAGTGATATACAGCTGAAGCTCACATACTTCTAACAGATTAGTGATTAATTTACAATGGCTTCTCCATTATAAATGCTGCTTCCAATTTTTAGGTGGCTTGTATTTTTTTTTAAGCTTTAAAATCCGAAGAGGATGACTACTATATTAATGGTGCCTGGACTATTGACTGGCCAAGAAAGTTTGATGTTGCTGGAACAGCTTTCCATTACAAGAGACCAACAGATGAACCAGAGTCTTTGGAAGCACTAGGCCCTACTTCAGAAAACCTCATAGTCATGGTAAAGCTATAATAAATTGTATTTATTATATGTAAATTATATTATAAATATGTATTTGTGTTTTGAGAAAAGACAATGCCATGAATGAAATTAGGTTGAGTGTACAAACAGTATACAGCTTGTGTAGCTGGGACTTTGCGTGAGTGTTTTAACATGTTTCCTACATTTCAAAACTGACTGGCAAATATTGTGATGAAATGGGGATAAAATCAGAAAAGCATCAGGAAATCTAACAGAAAATGAGTCACATCTCTGTAAATGTGGTTCATAGTAATGGTAGTTAAAATTGTGAATGGGCCATGTATCGTATCTCTGCATACTGCTGACACTTGACAGCCTCTGACAGTTCTGTACATTTCAGTAGTTTTAAGCCTGGCCTGAGTGTGGAATTTAAATATAGCCTTACCACAGAATGAATATAATGGTATTACCCATGTTAAAGTATGTTACTGTGGCATGCCTTGCTCTGTAAAGATTTTGTAAAGTATGAGAATGTAACAGAAGATATGACCAGGATCCTGATGCCATCTCTGACAATAGGAAGTAGTGAGCCTACTGTTCCACTACTCTGTTGAAGTGGCATATGAGAATAAGTTGATATTTTCCCAGTGTGTTCTGTCAGATGCCAGATTTGCAGTTCAGCGATTGCTTGAACCAGATAGGATATTTTTTTGTAGAGAATAATTGTTGCATAATTGTGTCCACATTTTAGGCAGCATTTTCAAACATTTGAATAATCCTTTTTTCTTCTGTAGCTGTTCATAAGCTAAACAGTCCATACAGAACAAGTTACACAATTATAGTGCCTTCTTTCATTCAGTCTATGTCACTGACTTTCTTTCTGAAAGTTCCCTGCTCTTTTGCCATGTGAAGGTAGGCAGATGTGCCTCTGCAAAATGTAAGACAAAGTAGAAATGGATGAAAAGTAGCTCTAAGGTGAGTCAGATTGCTGCATCTAACTTGGTTTTGTGCTCTTGGAAATGAAAAAAAAGGGTTTATTAGACAGTCAAAGGCTAGTGTTGGGCAGTTAATATGTAGAAGTGCAGTTCAAAGTGAGGATAGACAAAAACCCCATGGTGATTGTTGTGCTTTTGTCTATGTTGCCTGCAGTGGTGTGGCTGCAGCGAGAATGTTGTTATTCTTTTTAAGGAATCACATGTGTGATTCCACCAAGCTTATACTGTTGGCTGTTGCATTAGGGGAAAACAATGGCCTCAGCAGCAGCCTGTTGGTGTTACTATTATTACTAGAAGTAATGCAGTCTCTAGAAGTGCTAACAAGGGAAGAGATAGGTTCAAAACTATGTGGATTGTACTCCTCACAAGACTTCAGTTAGAACTGCTGCATGTTTCTACAGTAATGTACTCTTCCAGCTTTGACTTCCCATAATTATTCAGCTCTCAAGTTATTTTCCATGAAGACATTAATTTTATAAAAACTAGCAAAATTTATAAAATTTATGAAACTAGCAAAATTATGAAATTTTGTCAGGAATAAGGAATTGACAGAAATAATGAAGTTGTGTTAAGGGAGAAAAAGAAATAAAGCTCACCTTGGACAATAATATATTTCTTTCATATATGTTTTAAAAGTTAGTACAGATTTTTTTGGGGAATCTAAAAAGAACTACTGTGACTTCCTTTATTACTTTCTTCCCATTCAAGGGAACATAACTCATGCCTAGAATAAATGTCACTGTTTGCCCTCTGCTTGTCTGCTTTAATGGTATAACCAGTTGTTTTCAACTACAGATTCTGCTGCAGGAACAGAATTTGGGGATAAAATATAAATTCAATGTTCCGATCTCTCGCACTGGCAGTGGAGACAATGAGGTTGGCTTTGCATGGAATCATCTGCCTTGGTCAGAATGTTCTGCCACTTGTGCAGGAGGTAAGACTCCAGTCAAGCCACAGGGTAAACTGATTTGCAAGATGCACTTCACTGTATAATTATTCTAGGTGACTAACTGAAAGCGTTTCTTTCAGGTATGCCTCAGATATTAATGAATATTTATTTTAGTCACAGCGGATTTTGTTGTTTTCAAGTACCTTTAATATGTTCAGATCTTTTTGTTAACTACAGTGTATCTTGGCACAGTGACTCTCTCCTGATACTTCTGAGACTCTCTTGAAGCTGGTATGTTTGTTTTTCCCAGAAACTTTGTTGATAAAGGATAGCAGAAATTTTAAGTAAGGAGATTAAAAGTGAGAAGGCAAAATAGGCATCTGTAAATAAAGAGATGTGTCTTTGTGTGTGTGTAGGTGTGCTTCACTCAATCCTAGTTAGCCCTCCTATCCTCCAGCCGTCAAAGCTTAGGATGCACAATGGCAGCTCCTCTGTGGAAGATGAAAACAATTGGATTTTACTTACCAGCCCGTAGCAGTATCTGAGAATTGTTGCCCTTGGGCAGCAGTGGGGGATTTGTAGGTTGTCCCATGCGGTTCATCATGGGTGGCTTTTGCCGACAACTTACTATATTCCTAATCCTCCCTCTAGTGGTCACCAATGCAATTCTTTACCTCTGGCTGGGAGAGCAGGACAGTTGGCTTTCTTCAAAGCCAACACCATTGCTGCTGCAAGAACTGGTGAGTAGAAGTGCTGTGTGAACAGTATCTTTCTTCTCTCTGGAGACTGAATGAATCATCTTCCCAATATACCTCTGTTCCAGAAGATATGGGAGAGTGCTTCAAACACATTTCAGAATTTCAGTTTCTACGGCACTGTGGACAGGTCTTATCAAGAAGAAGACACCATATTTTTTTAAAGAACATTTGGACTTGTTGCTTTCTATTTTTTTTCTGTCTATGGGAGGTATTCATCATGACTCACTTTTCTGCTGGAAGCTGCTGTGGCTGTTGTTAAAGTGCTAGTTGTATGCACTTTAAATACAGCCTAGCCATGCATAATACACAAAGAATAGCATAAATTATTTTCTGTGCCACTAGAGAAAGTCCTGAAACAAAATAGAGAAGGATGCCAACTTTCTCCAACATTTTTATTATTTGTTTGTTAAATTTTTCTGGTGACAGATTGATTTTTAAGTATAGTTTTAATAACAGTAAGTGTGGCAGCAAGAAAAACATTTTAAAGGAGAAGTATAAAGAAATGCCTAGCTCATGGAGAAAGTAAGTTCCAATTATCAGAACCTTAAAGGTATTATGAGATCCTATTTTTTGTGATAGTAATGAGCTAATGATCTTTCTGAAGTCCTAGGAAAACTCCCGTTGATTTAGGTAGAGACAAGATTTTAGCCATGGATATGCTGCTGTGAAGGTCATTGCCATTTCACACATTTGACAAAATACAGTGGAAAATATAATTGTCTCTGAAGGAGTAGGCACTTTTAGAGATTAAAATTTTGGATGTAATGAATTAGATTTCAAGGGATGATTTGTGAATCCTTAGAAGTGGCATATATTTATTAATTTAAACTCAGAGGAGGTGGAGAAGAGATTTTCTTTGGTAGCTTATGGTGGCCTAACCAGGTATTTTCTCTCCTCTCCTTCAGCTTAATAAAAGGATACATTGTGGTCACTTATTTTCACTGTGCACTGTACTCATAAGCATATACTTCATTGAAGCTATAATCCATGTTAAAACATGTATCTGCTTTCTCCATGAGAGAGCCTGCTTTTTTCCTCAGTTTATGAAACACCTTTCACTGTATGGCAAAAGAAGATACAATTCTAAAGAGGAGCTGTGTTGGGAAAAAAGAAAAGGGAGACAAAGATTAAAGAGACAGAGATTTTAACTGTAAAATTTAGCTAATATAAATATTCTATTAAAAAAGAGAGCAATTTACCAGGGATCATTTTAACAGGCTACCTTGTGTCCACTCAACACTGCTTAAGTCTAGTTCTTTCTAAATCGGTTTATCTGTGTCTGCATTGCTTACTGATTAATCACCAAAGTGAACTTGAGCATGTGCTGAGTGTCATGAAGCAGAGAATAAAGACATTGTGGCAGTGCAAAGTTAAATAGTTTTGGAGTACTGTATATTGCAGAAGTGTCTGATTTTTTGTGCTGTTTCTTCTTCATAGTGTTTTGAGAACAATCCTCTGCATTCTGCTCTTCCTAGACCTTCTAGTATGTCTTATCTTGCAGAAGGGTGATTAGGGCAGTCAGGAATCAAGGAACAAGCTAAGAGCAAGCTGAGAGAAACCTACAGTATTTGACTGAATAGTTACATGCTATCTTTTCCACTGATTTCTATATTATGTTCATCTCTGCTGTGCTGAGAAGTCACATCAGAACACTAAAAACACACTTTTCAAACAGGACCTCTCTTCTAGAGCCTGTCTTGACTTCAAAGAATAGGAAGAGCACAGTAAGTGGAATCATAGGAAGGAGAAGAAAGATTTCCTGTTTATGACAGTTCAATACAGTGCCAGAGCTTTGGATTCCATTCCTGCCTCCTCTGTGTCCTTCTCATGTTATTGAGCAACTCAAAGCATATCTTACACTCTTACTTGCTAATTATGAGCTCATTCTTGTATATGTAGCTCTCTGGAATTTCTGACCTCTGAAGCATTCAAGCAAATTTCATCGTCTCATTTGAAAACTCATCCAGGGACCTGAAATCAATGGGCTCTTCACAGCAGACATTATACGTCCCCCTGTATTCTCAATAGAATGATTGGGAGGTAAGATAGAGTTCATGAAAGAAACAGTTACATGTTTAGATTGCCACTAAAAGGCAGAAGAAAATCTTAAGAGAGGCCGCCTTGGCTGTAGTGACCATAAGGTTGTAGAGTTCTGTATTGAAGTAAGAGGCAGCAGGATGGCAAGAAAGATTATAATCATGGACTTTAGGAGAGCTAACATTAATCTCATTAGCGATTTTTTTTGAAGAATCCCATGGGAACACGCCTTGCAGGGAAGAGGGGTCAAGAAGGGTGGATTGATATTCAAGGATCACTTACTCCAGGCTCAGGAATGATGCATCACAATGAGAAAGGAATTGGGCCAATGGGGCAAGAGACCTCTGTGGATGGATGAATGAGAGCTACTGTCATTACCTGTCAAGTATGAGCAGGAAGTGCACAGGAGATGGAAGCAGGATCAGGCCACCTCAGGTAAATATAAACAGGTGGTTAGGGTAAATGCAAATGAGACTATGGAGGCCAGTGCCTAGCTAGACTTAAACTTGGCTAAGGATGCTTGTCAAGCATAATAAAAAGGGTCTTTTCAAATATATCAATAACAAAAGAAAAAAAAAACATAACATGGGCTCATTATTAAATAGGACAGTAAGAGAGGAAGATGAAAGGGCAAAGTTACTGTTACTGAATGCCTTTGCATCAGTCTTCACTAACAAGACTGGGCCTTAGGGATCCCTGACTGAGGAGACCAGGGTAAAGAAATGTTGGAAGGAAGATATTTCCTTAGTGAAGGAGGATTTGGTCTGAAACAACTGGACAGACCTACTCAAGTCCATAAGCCCTGATGGATGGATCCACTAGTGCTGAGAGAGCTGGGGCACACCATAACAAGGCTGCTCATGATCACCTTTGAAAGGTCATGAAGATCAGGAGAGATGCTGAGGACTGCAAGAAAGGAAATGTCACCTCAGTTTTCAAAATGGGCAAGACCTAGGACCCAGGGAACTACAGGCTAGTCAGATTTGTCTTGGTTCCTGGGAAGGTGATGGAACACCTCATTTTTGAGGCCATCTCTGTCCATATGGAAGATAAGAAGGTGATCAGGAATAGTCAGCATGGGTTCACTAAAGTAGGTGTTTGATTGCCTTCTACAATGAAAGAGCTGCCTGGATGGAGGAGAGGACAGCAGCAGGTATTGCCTGTCTCAGCTTCAGCAAGGCTTTCAATACTGTTTCGTGACATTCTCACAGGCAAACTCAAGAGATGTGGACTGGATGAACGGCCAGTGAGATGGATGGCAGATCCCAGAGGGTCATAATAGGTGGCAGAGGGCCTAGTTAGAGGTCTGGCACAGGTAGTGTCAATGGTGTCACCCAAGGTTCATTTTTACTTAACTTATTCATCAACTACTTGAAGGGCAGATGCCTGCTTACCACATCCAGTGAGGACACAGCTGGGAGCAATGGCCATTACCCCAGAGTGCTGTGCAACCCTTCAGAAGGACCTCGACAGGATGGAAACACAGGCAAAGAAGAATGATCTGAACGAAATGCAGGGTCCTGCACCTGGGGAGGAACAACCCCAGGCACCAGCACAGCCTGGGGCTGACCTGCTGGGGAGCAGCTCTGCAGAGAGGGACCTGGGGGTCCTGGTGGACAACAAGCTGTCCATGAGCCAGCAGCGTGTCCTGGTGGCCAAGAAATCCAATGGGATCCTGGGGGACATTGGGAGGAGCATTGCCAGCAGGTGAGGGGAGGGGATCCTGCCCCTGTACTCAGCTCTGGTGAGGCCTCACCTGGAGTGCTGTGTCCAGTTCTGGGCTCCTCAGGACAACAGAGACATGGAGCTCCTGGAGGGTGCTGCCAAAAGGATAGATAAAGGCTCTTCTCAGTGGTGCCAACCAATGGAACAAGAGGCATAAACTCATGCACAGGAAGTTCCACCTGGCATGAGGAAGAACTTCTTTACAGGTGACCATGCACGGGAACAGATTGCACAGAGAGGCTGTGCAGATACTCAAGAGCTACCTGGACACAATCCTGTGCCGTGTGCTCCAGGATGACCCTGCTTGACCAGGGAATTTGGGCCAGATGATCCACTGTGTTCCCTTCCAACCTGGCCCATTCTATGAGAGATTGTAAACTGTGTATTTCAGAGTGTCACTTATGTTAAAGGAGAAAAGTACACATAGTTTTTCTGCCACTGACCATGATGCTCTCTGTACAGGGAATCAAAAAGAAACCAAATCTCCAAAGTCTGAGATCTATTTTGATAGTTTCAATTCTTGTTTCTAAAAAGAGGTTCTTCAGATTCACTATGTATTTAAAATATCTTGTTTGGTGACAGACAGCTCTTATTTGTCTAGAGATCTGTCTAAGTTTGAAAGACAGGTGTCTGCTAAGAAAGGCAGGAACCTCTGTTTGAAATGGAGAATGCCTCTAAATTTTTATAATTTTGAAATTAAGGGGCTTTCAGGCAAAGATATGGGAATAGGAATAACAGTCCTTTACTTCGAAAATTAAAATAGAAATACAGTATTACAAACAACAAACCCAAAACACTGACAGTGTCAGAATACAACCTGACACCTTGTCAGTCAGGGTGTTGGTAGCAATCCCATTAAATGGTGGCTGCAGCCCTCCTGCAATGGCAGATGTGGTTCTGTTAAACAGTGGTCCTGCAGAAGGCATGGTTTTCCTCTGAAGATCTAGGGGTGATGTGGAAAGGTCTGGTTTTCCTCTGGAATCCAGTGAAAAAAGGCTGCTTTGATGTTTCAAATCTCAGATTTATCCAGGTAGGAAAGGCAGACTCCTCCTCCTGGCTGGAGCATCTCACAATGGGATGATGTAATTTTATCAGCCATACAATGGGACTCAATGGCCCATTAACAGACAATATCTTTCTGGAGGAAGGATGGGTTGTAGAAAAGATAAAGATGACTGCCCCACCTGGTTTTAACAGATGGCCCATTAGCAGATAATGTCTCCCACGAATATAAGGATCATTGCCCCATCTGGTTTCAGCAGATGGTGACAGAATACATACTTTTGGTCACATCCTGTATTGCAATCTAAGAGAGATTCCTATGCTCATATGTAGGATGAGAATATAATTTCATTGATTTTTAATATCAGTGTTTTTTTTAGGCTTGAGGATCCAGAATTGCAGCTCTTCTTTTTGTGTACTAGAACCTATATATTCTGTATTGAAAAATTTTCCTTTACAATACAAATTTATAGAATCTGAGCTAGCTCTTTTTTTCGTGGGAATATTATGTAAAGCTGACCTACATGTATTCTTCACATTAATTCCTTTTTTTTCCTGAAAGTGCACTAATAACTCTTCTATTCTGAGGCAAATGTTTTCAGATTAAAAGTTTGTTATTATCTCATATACGTAAGTCTTTATAGCCAGTGGCAAACTTGGACAAGACTATATGAAAGCAATGTCAGAGAATACTGGAATGTACAGTGCTAAGTTATCTATAGAGACAGGAGTGGGAAAGAAGAGAACACAAAAAAATCAGAAAAAAGTTAATGTCTACAGCAGAAAGTTTTCTTTAAGTACCTGAATATTATTTAATGAGAAATGCAAAATGAAAGATATTTAGAAATAGAAACTGAAACAATACAATGAATTATGGAAAGTGAAAGGGCAGTTATAGTTTATTAACTATAGTTTATGAACTCCTGGGCATGTCTTTCCTGATACCTTGTAACTTTCCAAGAGCAAGTTCATTACTCTGTTCAGATCCACAAGTATTCTTTATAAGGCAGTGAACTTCTTGTGGTACTCTTTAAAAAAAATCTAGCAAAGCAAAAAAATGATTCCTCATTTTTTTTTAATATTTCATGCATTTAAAAATAACAAGTAACTACCTAATCCCTTTTTAATTTCCTTAATGCTTAATTATGGCAACAAATGACAGCATTTATTATCTGGAATTTGCCAGTAGTCCTAAGAATTGGTTAGGATTTCATTCATTCTATTAGAGTTCACCTCCAGATGGATTAAATGTCTCAAATATTCATTGGATTTTTTAAATAAAATAGTCAGCATACTATTACTGTCATAAGTAAACTGATTGCTGTTCGGTTTTCTTTGCTGCTCATAACCCATCTAGAGTGATGCCTGCTATGTTTTTCTTTCATGTCCTCAGATTAATTATTAAACTATCTCTAGGCAAATAAAACATACTTTTCTTCATCAAAGAAAATATAAGTTTGGCTCTGAGATGAACATCTTGTGATCTGATGAGTGAGCTCAGAAAGTATGTCTGGGTTAACCAGCATGCACTAGTTTTAGTGATGCAAGATTCACATGTATTGGTACTGGCATCTTTATAATTAACTGTTGCAGTCACAAACCACAATTTTTGGGATTGCTTTTAAAAATAGATACAGCGTTTACATGCCTGCAATTTTAATTCAAGAATAAACTGTGCTCCTTGTAATTTAAAATTTGGCTGCTGAAAGTCATGCAGACTATTTGTGAATTGAAATCTGCAAAGCATTTCAGTTCTCTGGAGATTATGGTCACTAAACCACTGGTGTTTTGTTTTTTATTAGGATTGCATTGACCAATCATGAGAACATTTTATATCTTTTATTTAAACTAAAAATCTATAGATTTGAAAGCAGAGTGTTTCTGTTTAACTGCTTGTAGTTATACCCCCCAGAGTTTAAATGAACATATTTATCTGTGCTTTTTGGATTACTTTTAAAAGAGACCATGTACTCAGGGAAGTGTTCATCATTTTAAAATTTTTCAATACAGGGCATAACAAAGTTGTAGTTATTGTTTGGATTAAAACAGCACTTCTAGCTTTTTCCATGTATTTTTCTTGTCTTAAAAGTTATTATCTGTTTTTTTTTTTTTCTCCAAGATTTTAAATAAACAACATTATAAACAGATAACAATTATGTAAAGTTCATATACTGTATGACAAGATGTGGCAGAACCTTTAAAACTGGGTTTATGTATCTCCTGGCATCAATTAAAGATTCTTCACTGTAGGTGAATAGGGTGAATATTGTCTTACAGGTGATATTCTACCTAAACATCATTCAGTAATAACACACCTGCAATTTTTTTTAAAGCTGACCACACTGATGCTTTGTGATCATAGAACTTAAGAATATTTTCTTATTAAAAAATTCCTCAAAAATGAATTTGCTAAAAGTGCCAATTTTTAGCCAAATTCTAGAAGGAAATGTATCTGATGCCAGCAGGAAATTCATTGAAAATATAAAATTTATATCAATGCTCTCCGATAAGTATGTTTGTGAGAATGGCATGCATTATTAGAATATTTAAATCTGAAGTGTGTCTAAATTAGTTTTAACCAAATATATTTGAGGAAAATGTCATTAATAAAGGCCACATTCATCCTATTCAACCAAGAGAATTAAGGCAGTTTGTGATAGAAAGGATAAATCATTAGTCAGAAGTGACCATGAATTGTATATCAGCTAGCAGTGCCATGTTACTAGCATTGCTGTTTGTCTAGAGCTGTTAAATACTATTTCTTATTGTGGTGAAATGTGAGCAAAAGATTGCTAAGAATATTCCTACTTAGGTTGTCGAGTCTAATTGGAATTACTGTCACCTGTTTGCAGTTTTTGCATTGATTATACAATTCAAAGTGAATCTTGTCACAGCTTCTCAAGTAATATAGATCTTTCACTTATTTTTCAAGAGCCAAAGGAGGATATTATTTCCTCCTACAAGGGAAGGCTGAGAGAATTTCATTTGTTCAGCCTGGAAAAGAGAGGCTTAGATGTGACCTAATTGCAGGCATCTGGTATCCAAAGAGATCTTACAAAAAAGATGGAAAGGGACTCTTTTTAAGAGCCTGTAGTGACAGAACAAGTGGGAATGGCTTCATACTGGAAGTAAGCAGGTTTAGATTAGATATTAGTAAAGAATTCTTTACTGTGAAGTTGGTGAGGCACAGGAACAAGTAGCCCAGTGAAATTGCGGATTCTCCAGTCCCGGTAGTGTTCAAGGCCAGGCTGGATAGGTCTTTGAGCAATCTGGTCTAGTGGAAGACTCCCTGCCAACAGCCAGGGTTTTGGAACTCTTATGATCTTTAAGGTCCCTTCCAACCAAATCCATGATTCTATGCTTGTCTTAAAATGAACAGATAGCTGTAAGGTAAAGTTGGCAAATATTTGAAGCCAGGAGGTTTTAATCCCCATTTAATTGTATGCATTTCACATTTTGGAATAAGTTAAACAATTGCTTCTCTTTTGAAGAAAGTTATAGGACTTTTTGAAGCTTTTGTATTACAAATAATGCCATTATTTCAGTTTTATAACTATACATGTTCAATAAAAACTCCATGTGAATTGCAAATACCCATTTCTTTAATGCTAACAAACATCTTACGGCATGATTTTAATTACTCTCTGCAACAATACACTATCATCATATCAGTGGTTCTTTACTGCTTTTTTAAAAAAAGCAAACAGAAAATACACTTAAAAAACTATCTTATAATGTTACCTTGACAATGATATACCATGTTTTGTGAATAATGATCAATTCTAAATTACCCTGTTGATGGTTAACAATGAAAGAGGAACTGGAAGTGCCAGGTAAAATGAGTATTAACAGAGACAAACTGCCTCTTGCAGAATGAATTATAGTTCTATTATTTTATTGAAAAAAAGGTAGGATAATGTATGAAAATGCAACACTGTTTCCCAGTATTGCTGGTTTGTTTTAAACCAGAGCACATAAACAATAATTCTGCATTGAAGTGTGACCACATTCTATTTGGTGATGTTTTCTTTGGAAATTTTAGCGTCTTTACTAGGAGAGGATGGCAGACAGAGAATGGATTTTGTGCAATATATAAATAAAAACAAACTTCTAGTAAATCTATAAATATATTCCCGTTGTTTTAGAAAACAAATCTTAAATTCCTCTCTGAGTGGAATAGCTTGAAATTGAAGGAAAATTTGAAAAATTTTGTGACTAGGGGCCATTGAGGCAATTTAAATTCTCACTGCTGTAGACTTTGGCCAAATAAAGTGGGATGGTAGAATTAATAATCAATAGGTGAAATACATTTATACTCAAAAAGTAGAAGAGCAAGAATGATTAATTAACGGTCTTTCATTTCATCCTAAGGTGTCCAGAAACAAGAGGTGGTGTGTAAACGGCTGGATGACAGCTCCATTGTACAAAACAATTACTGTGATCCTGACAGTAAGCCTCCAGAAAACCAAAGAGCCTGCAACACTGAGCCTTGCCCACCTGAGTAAGTCATTAATCACTTAAGATGGACATCTGTTTTACATAGAAAGAAAAGTCTTCATAGTCTGTAATAAATCCTGCTAACCAAATGTGTATAAAATTCTCATCTAGTATTCACGTCCTGTCTTACAGAAAGGGTATTTGGGTTTGGTTTTTAGCCACTTGTTCCTCTAAAAACAGATCTGAAAAATGTGTTGAGGAGGTCTGATTTGACTGAAGAGCAATAGTGAAGTTCGAACTACACCAAACACTCAGTAAAACGATACTAGCAGAACAGCTTCTTAGGATCCGAGTGTCATATGCAGTGAGTTGTGCACAGAGTGGAACTGGGGACCATTCTTAAGGCAACAATGATAAAAGAATGTTGGGGTGAGACTTAACTTTACCCTAGTGTCCAAGTTTAGGACAAAATTGGGGGAAGACCTCCAAAAGGGCTCCCTGGCGTTCCCCCCCCCCTCTTCCCCCCCCCCCAGAGAATAAACCCCCACCGGGCTCAGAAAGAATTCTCCTCAGGGGAAAAGTGGAAAAAACCTATTTATTAACAAACACAAGAGAGACACTCCCCAGCACAATCCAGATGACGAAAAACGTTTTCACCGAGAGAGCGATGGTGGACGAGCTCAGACGGTCTCTGCTGGGAAGGGCAAAAAGCTTCTGTGGCAGGCTCCGTAGGGAAATTCCTGATGATTTTCCGTCCAAAGCCGGTGCTGATGATCTTTGGGAGGAAAAAGGGAAAGAGGGAAGGGGAAAAAGAAAAAAAAGCCAAAAAACGAAAAGCAGGAACTAACTAGCAAGCACACTTAAGCAGGCAGCGAGCAAAAGCCGAGAGAGCCCCCAGGGGAGAGGGGCGGCAGCTGCGGTAGCCAGCCGGCGCAGACAGCGGGGGGTGGGACAGGGAGCAGGAACAGACACAACAATCAACCCAGGACACCTAGTTATTAATATTGCATCTGAAATGTTTGCCATAATTTAAAGCATGATATATCAACATTTGTGTTGAACCATTCACATGAGAATCGACAAATATAGAAACTTCTAAGCAGACCAAACCATTACCTGATAATAGTTTTGCCAAACTTTTTCTCCAGCATGTTCAGCATTGTACAGTAATGCTGTGTGCCTTCAGGATTAGTGCTTAGATTCTGTTTAGATTTATTTCTTTTAAGATAGCTTTATGTTACATACTGATAATTAAAAACCCAGCAGCTCATTTGATCAAAAAATGAGGTTTGGCAAGAACATATAGCATAGCTTAATCTTACTACAAAACCTGTTTAGAAACAGTTGTGATATTCTGTACTAAAAAATAATATCAGCATGTGAACAACAGCTTTTCTCATGCTTTGAGACAAATAAAACTTGCAGAAAAGTGGAACAGATACAACAGTTTATTTATTCCCAAGATCTGGTTATTTTGACTTTGGTGATAATCTCTAGCTGGATTCCAGCTGGCTATGAAAATCATTGAACTGATTAAAAACAGATACTGCACAATACTGTGGTCACCTGTAAATGCCTCCTAGAAACTGCTAATTGTAGCATGAAGAATAAGACAAGATTATCATGCATTAAAATCTCAGCAGGTCAATGAAGTCAGTCTCTTCAACTGGAAGCTTCTTCCAATTATTAGCTTCTTCCCTCGCATGGTGCCTGGTTGCAGGATGGCAGAGCAGTGTCTCTTACACTTCATCCTGCTGTACCATGTAACACTCAACCAAATGAAGTCATTGCACTGCTGTTACCTTTGAGTGTGAATGAGCTGTGTAACAGGTCTAAATTAGACCGAAATCATTGTCTCCACAGTCTATGAGTAAATATATGTTTATCCTGGAAGGATATACATTTGTCCTCTGTTTGGATAACACTATTTAGCATGGCTCTAAGTGCATCAACTAAGTGCATGACTTTAAAAGCAGTCATGTTTGATCAGTTCCTTTTTACCAAACACATTCCAATCCCTTCCTTTGTGTGGCTTAGCTTTCAGCTAAGCTAATGCTAAAATTAGCATTTTAAAAAGTAACGTTAATAAAATTATTCCAAACTAGTTTAATTTTGGGGGTCTTTTTGATATTTTGTTTGATTTTTTGTTTGGTTTTTTTTTTTCACTTACACTATTTAAAAGACCCCCACAAACTAGCAAAATCCAGCCCACAAAGTGGGAAGCTTTTGGATTCTCCACCTAGTACAACAGGGACATTGATGAACATGCTGAAAGTCAGGACACCAATATTCAGAAAATGGATAGAGTATATTAATTAGTATCTGACGACGGTGGTAATGAAGAGACGGGGTCTTCACGATATGCCATGAAGCCGTTTATTGATCCACAAAGCAAAGTTTATACACTTTTTTACCTATTACTAAAAATAGCGCACCAATTGTATTCATGTTACTAAGCTATATAACTATATAACATTGCTCAATCTATGCCTTGTTTAAGCTGACCAGGTACATTCCCTGTACCAAGCACTTTCTTATCTCTTACATTCCTTCTACAAAATCCCGCTTACTCTTTCCAAGGCTTGCGGCCTACTCTTGCCAAGGCTTGCGGCCTACTATGGCTAACACATCCATGTCGGGTGTGACAAGCTGAGCAGGGCTCGCAGTCCTGCTCTCTAGTTGTACTCCCACAAGCATCTACTTCAACATGTCAGAGCAGTTCAACCCATGTTTGCCTCCATTCTGATGATCCCCACAGGATGAATTCAAAGTGCCAAACTAAGGAAAGGTTCTCAATTCCTGATTCTGTAAGTAGTCTAGTAGAAGGCTGTTCAAATAACAGATCGTTATCCAAAGAAGTTTAACTGTTTTGACAGGAAGTTTTATCATGCTGTAAGACTTAGTATTTACATGGACTGGCCAAATAGTTCCTTTTTTAATTAGCACAATTCTACTCTTCTCATGGTGTACACCAGAAGCATTGAAAATGAGACTCTTTATAACTGAATGCCAGTTGCATTATATTTGATGTTTTTGAGCGGAAGAGTATGTTTGTTTTCAATACTTTATTTGTTATTACAATAAGTAACTCTTACATTTCAGATTTCAAGAAAATTGTCTTATAGTTCTATGAATTATGAATAGTGCTGTCTTGTCATACAGTATAAATAATAATGGTACCTGAGAGCGAAATCACTTGAGCAAATCATAGTACCAATTAAAAATTAATACTTCAGCCTCTTGAAAGCTCTGAAAAGCTTCAGATTCTCCCTATTGTGGCAAAAGAATAAGATTTTTTGACGAAGAATCCCAAATTAATTACTTTTTGCTGGGTAGCAACAGAATATGGCATAATTGTTTCCATCCCTGTGTTGATCTAGTTTCATGTTAGGATACATTACACATAAAGCAACAAAAGAGGAGAGCAGCACTTTTTATTTGGCAGCAGCTTGAGAAAATGGCAGATCTTATGAGGCAGCTCCAGGCATACCTCCAGGAACATCCACAGTAACTGACATGCCTGGAATTTTTGGCATGTTGGCAACCTGTGATGGCATACTAGAGTTCAACTTCATCCTTTGCAGTCATCCTCTGGATGACTCAGGCGAGTGTCTAATCGACATATTAAATACTGAAGACCTAATGTGCTCATCGCTGTAAAGAGATATTTCTATTTAATTGAGCTGCATTAACCACTCGTAAGTAGAGATAGCTGTTTTAATCTCTGCAGCACAAAGCAATCTAATATTATTTAAAATTCTTGGTTTCTACTACGTACGCAGAAGCACTCGGAAGTTCCCTGTACCACCTATTGTACAATCCTTTAAATTTTAAAGGAGTTTGTTGAGTTGATTGTTTTTATGAGTGTTATTAGTGTTTGCTTCAGTTTAAAAAATGAGAATATTTTAAATTTCAGTATAGCCTTTTATTAAAAAGTTTACAAATGTCTCACAATCAGATGAAAAATAACTCTCAAAAAGCCCAATTTTGAGATCAAATTATTTTATTGTGGTGATGCTAAAGAGGCAAACATCTTGGCTTTTAGCTTGTGATGTGACTTTCAGCAATGGTTCCCAAACATTTCCAGTTGCAAACCACTTTCACAGAAACAATTTCAGGTAAGTCCAGTAGAAACCTACATAAATAGCTTCAGTTTGTCAGGCTCAAACACTCCTTTTTAACTACTATAGGCTACGATGGAAGTTGCTTCTCTAAAAAAATACAAACTAGTGTTATAATTGCAAGATATGATTGCAGTGAGGCATTAATTAAAATATTTAGTAAAAAGACCCATAAATTTCCACTTTATTTCACCATGAATGTGTGTATTAAAAACTACTTCAGTTTAGTGATTTAAACTATTTGCATTCTTGGTTATCAACTCTGTTAGCGAAATGTATTAACTGAGTCTCCTAACTGGGTTTTCTGCCCAGGTGGTTTATAGGGGATTGGTCGGAGTGCAGTAAGACCTGTGATGGAGGGATGCGTTCACGGACAGTGCTCTGCATCAGGAAGATTGGGCCTTCCGAGGAGGAGACGCTGGATTCTGCCAACTGTTTAACACACCGGCCTATTGAAAAAGAGCCCTGCAACAATCAGTCCTGCCCCCCACAGTGGGTTGCTCTGGACTGGTCAGAGGTAAGGAAATTTCACTGTGTTAGCTCACAGGTAGTAGTGGAGGCAGGACCTCTGATCTTTGAATATTAGTACATTTTCTGTCAGGGCTTGCTAAGTAAAGGATTAGTAAGAAAATTTTACAGAGGAGGTTTCATCTGTGCCTAGTTGTTTTGTTTCCTGCTTCTTATGAAAATGCCCATAATCTACAGCATGTCACTATACCCTAAATTAGCTCCTTCTCTCCCACAGACATCACATTCTGGTTACCTAAAGTAATTTTACACTCTGTTATCATATCCAGGCTTTTATGCAGCAAGATCATGTAATGATTTTGAGCAAAGACACTCTAATATAAAGATTCAAACTCCACTAAATTTCTGGTTGTGATAATTAATCAGGACTGTGAAAAAGTGCCAGGCTTCTTTCTGGTATGAATTTTATTTGTGTACCTTGGCAGACTGTCTTGACTGATGATACCTTTTTCATATAATGAGAAAAGTTGCTTTTTTTTTCTGTTCACGGTTTCTAGAAATACAATATAATACATAGAAGTCCCTATAGTACTATAAATGTAAACATTTTTGTATGTACGTTTATATGAATTTCTGACAGAAGTATGAGAAGGAAAACAAGACTGAACTTAAAAAATGAAGAGTTGAATACTCCTCCCATTGAAACCAATGGCAAACCTTGCAAATTTTTTCTGGAATGCAAGTTAGGAAGTTTTCTTCTCCTACTTAAAACAATGCATAATACACATAAAACAATTATAGAAATGTTTTATCTGCTTATGCACTTGTTGACAATCAAGATAATTACACATTTTCTAAATTTCCAGCGATTATTAACAAGGAATTATGTATCTTTTTGGTCAGAGAAACAAAAACATTTTGTTAACGTACTGGTTAGATGAAGTCCTTAGGAGAATGTAAACACGGTTTTATCAAATTGAAATGAAAACTAAGGATGTCTTTCCCAGTGGAATGTAGTCATTCTTAGGTAATGCCATAACATTTTTCACCCTTTGCTATAGTTGAGCTTTGACAGAATTAATCTACCCACTCTAAATTACCCCTTTTTCAGGACAATTATAAAAAATATTTTAAGGATTTATTGGGAAGAACCTGATCAGACAAGCATATATAATTCAGCTTCATGACTTCCAGGGAGGGAATCAGAAATTCTAGAAGCATATAGTAATGCAAGATAATTTTTCCTCATCTGGTTGATCTGGATATTTTGTTTTCATTTTCTTTGGAAATGTTCAATCTTTTTGTTAGATTTTACTCCTGTTTTTTATTTTTAGTGATTTGGTATTATTGAAGACAACCTATTTCCTTATTTCACTTCCATTTCCAGGATTTAGTGTAGTCCATCTTAGCAGAATTTTTGCTGTAACTCCATAAAACAGAGCAGAGGAATGTTGTTTTTTTCTGGTACTGGTAGCTGGAAGAAGGTCTTTCTCAGATTGCATCTTACACATGGATTAAAGATTGTCTCTTCAAGCAGTACTAGAAGGAAGATGCTCCTAAACTCAAAGTTTGGTCCTCAGAGTCCCACTTGTTTGCTAACATACTCTAAAGGTTATGAAATCACATTGGGTTTTGCCTTTTGACAAAAAGTCCTTTCAACATTGTCACTTTTATGCTTGTTTTGACAGACTGATGTGATTTTAGACACTCAGCTGTAAAGGGGCACATAGTCCTATTTCCTACTTAAAAAGTCACACGTTTTGCATGAAATACATGTGGAAGTAACTACTCCTAACACTTCTTGGAATTTGGACCCCAACTGATCAGCCATGATCATGACATTGAAGACCTCACATATTAACTCTCATTGGGTTTTGGTCTCTATTTATCCTTAGTTTTATTTGTGTAGTTCTACTAGAGATCGTCTCTTACTTTCCTCCTTCATCTAGTTTTCTAGTAGGCAGTGTACACAAGATTTGGTGTTGAAGTCCCTTCAGTATAAGAACATTTGAAACTGTTCATTCCATATCAAAATTCTAAACACCTGTCCTGGTTTTAAGGACAGGTATCTGCCAATAAAGACAGAAGCTTCTCTTTGAAATGGAGAATGTAAAACCCCTCCCTCCAAATTATTATGAATTTGAAATTAAGGGGCTCTCTCAGGCAAAGATATGGGAATTAGGAATAACAGTTCTTTACTGGGA
>WBND01000754.1:290666-318947 GCA_013398595.1 Tychaedon coryphoeus | reverse complement strand
GCTTAGCTAAAATCATGCATATTAGCATTATCAGAAATAGTGGTCAGTACAGGCCTCTAAGTTCAGCCTCATTAATGCTTTCCTAGGTTCAAATACTAAAAATTCTCATCTGCATTCAATTTGCTAGTACAGTATGCTTGCAAGTGCTAATCTACTGTCTGTAACACCCTGTCCCAGAGCAAGAATAATGTCCTAGAAGATTATGTGGAGACTTACGAGCTGCAGAGCCTGAGTGTATCACTGGGTTCTCAGATGTAGCTCTTTCTCCAGCTGTATCAGGATAATAACTGAGCAGAGACCAGACTATCCCATTCCCCATTCCCACTTTCTTTCTACAGGTGCCCATAATGAGCCAGAGGAGAACTACAGCATATTCCAGCTCCTGTAATGTACCCACAAAATCACTTTATATGCAACCTGTGTGGGATGCAAAAGAATGAAACATTTCTGCATGGAGTTGAGCTGTGTTCCCTCTTCCATTAGGAAAAGCTGCTTACCAGCACAACAGGGCAGCTGAGGCAGTAAGCCCAGAACATAGGGAAAACACATCTTCGAAAAAAAAACTTTTATGTCTATTACAGGCATAAAAATGGCTTTCCTTCTAGCATAAAATAAATTGTGGAGGTGTGGAACCAAGCCTGAAGTATAATCCACCATTCAGTTTGGTCACTGAACTCACCCTGTTGGTACCATTATTCGTAACACTTGTGTTATTTTCTCCATCCCTGTTAACTGCAATGCTCATTCTGTTTTAAGGATTCTTACACATGCATAGGCCTGCTATCAAATAGTGTGCATCATGATAATGATAACCTCTCATGGATAAATGAAATAACTCCTGAGAAGGAAGTTAAAAAAAATACAAAAAAACCCCCTCACATTTTCTAGCTGTGTAAAGTAATCACTTATTCCAAATGATAATTCTTCCAAGGCAATGACTGCACATTTCTAAATATCTGAAAGCCCTGCAAACATTTTTATGGCTTTTTAAATTTGCAATATTATATGGACTAGACTGTAGTAGTAGTTGCAAAGAAACAAGATAGATGGATAGAGAAGCATGTTAAACATCAAATTTTCTTTGTACTTCAATTTATATTTCTCATGTTTTTTCTCTTTAATGTTTTTAATTATTAGAGTGCAAAGATGTGAACAAAGTGGCATATTGCCCACTGGTGCTGAAGTTCAAGTTCTGCAGTCGAGCATACTTCAGACAGATGTGCTGCAAGACCTGCCAAGGACACTGACCCACAGGAAGAAGAAGAATGTGCCTTGTTATTATCATTGTGGAGGAGTGTCCATCGAGGAGAGCCACACAGCGGAATGAGATTGACGTCCTTGCAAATGCATTACCCTGTGGAAAACATAACCACTGGTCAGCCCCAGCTGACAGGATTTCAATATTATTTTAACTTCTGTGAAGTGGGATTTATTAATCCAAAGTGCTGGACACGGTATGAGGGGATCCCAAATTTGAAAAATTCACACAACACATATAGAATAGCTTACTGTGGAACATTTGTGTTCTTTTGACTAAATCAAATAGTCTGTTTACATCCTTGGACCATTAAAATAACTTTTATTATGGACTTAGCAATGACACTGAATCCATTTCTATTTAAAACTGTTTAAAATGTAGTTCTTATGAGTTGGTCTACTATGGAAGTAAAGAAGAATCAAAATAAAAATGTTAAGTCGTAGCTTAAAAATCTTAACTATTTTATCTCTTCACACAGCACCACAATTTAAATTATAAAATGAGCTTGGAAATGTTACTTAAGGAGCAGAAATTTTTTAGAAAAAGAAGTATTTTTCCTTCATTCCACCTATTTCCCTTTGGAGTAATCCATATTTCCTGAACACTGCTGTGAGCCATATATAAAGCTATGCTAAATAGAACAACCACGAGGGACTTACTTTTAAGAGGTGCAACAGTTATTGCAGTGGTGCATGAAATACAAGTGTGCTATGAAACAAAATGAAATCTTCATTGCAGGTTTATAGTCATCTTACCATTGTTCAAGTGAAACAGATTTCCACTGAAAGGAACATATTCAGTGTCATGGGGAAGGCAGACTCCAGCAGTGGTGAAGACTGGATTGCCAGTTCCTTCACTAGTACCATAAAAGTTGTTTAGGAGTTACACTTTGACTCTAGCTCACTTTTGTTTACAACACCAGCCACAAAGAAGAAACAGCTTTGTGGGCTTCTAGATCTGGTTTACGTGTTAGCTTTGATTCTCCAAAACTGAGGAATTTGAATGCAAAAGATAAGCCTACTGTGTAATGGCAACAATCCTTTGAAAAGCTGAAAGTTAAAATGGATTCCAGATGTTCCCTCCTTTGATACCATAGCAAAGGTATTGTTTATGAGAAGGAATATGTGAATGTTCTGTTCAGGAAACTGCATCTGAGTGGCAAAGATTGCAACCAAAGAATAAGTGACTCATGGAGGTATCTAGATTCTGTTCAAATGAGAAGTCAAAAGTGTGCTTGAGCCAAGAGGCTAGTTGGACTGTCAAGAGTAAGGCACACTGGAAAAGGGATGGCTGTAGTGAATTCTGACCCCCTTCACCTACATGGCCAGGTACCTATATAAAGTTGGACCATATTTGAGCCAAGGGGAAGCTTTTATCAGACTGGAACAAAGTCATGCCTCTAAATTAGAAGCCAGATGCCTTAACTATTTGGTGCCATGCTCCACTTATTAATATTACCCTATTTTTAATATTCACCAAATACTTTGCATTTTTCAAAGTGAAATTTACCTTCTTAGACAAGTCACAATCAGGAATATAACATTAAAAAGTTAATTGTCATGCTCCTCTTCCCCTTCACTTTTCAGTAACAGGCTCAACAAGGAGATGAAGAAAGTAGGTATTTCTTTATAATAATATATTGTACTTGAACATTTTCTTTTTGCAACAGGTACTTCATGAATGTGATTTTGTGTCCAACTATGACTCCTTTGTTGTAAAGCAGTTAAAATTATGTAAACAATAATGTGTTACAAATTCTAACTCAAATAGCACTTTTTAAAAAAAGGTAATCTTTTCAGTGAAAAATAATTTCAAAATAGGAGATTGAAGTATACCAATGTATTCTACCAATAGCAAACCAAATATATTGCACACTACTTACTAATGTGAATTGACATGGAACAATAGATACTATTAAGAGGGCTCATACTATGAAATCCCCCCAACATATTGACAATCTGTCAAGGGGTTTGTAGCCCCATGTCTGTACTCACAACCATCAAATTCCTGTCATCTGCTACCTCTTGCCAGTATTTCCACTTCTGTACGCTTGTGACCAGTGGAATTAATTTTCACTTGGCTTGCATGTATTCACATATGCTTGTTATCTGTTGCTCTCATCACCATGTAAACAACTCCTGTTAAAACTGACACCAGTAGATCAAAAACATCCCAATTTTTGGGAGCTGCACGTAGAGATTAAGGGCAGTATGTAGTCCTTGTCTGTTAAGTGAATTGACTTCCTGTATTCTTTTGATAGAACACCTTGGTGCTAACATGCCCTGGTTAGATCAGAAGTATGATGAAAGGGAAAGGGGTTGTTACAGCATTCCCTAAGTAAGAGGCCTCTTTGTATCAAGGTCCTGTTTTATCCAGGGCATGATTTTGTTTATCAGCTAATGTGTCATTTCAGCTATTGAGAAAAGGGTTTTCTCTGTATTGAAAAGAAACTTTTTTTTTTTTTTTTACCTCACTTAGGACATGAAAATTGTAAGGAATGTTTCCAAAGACACATTTTGCTCTCTTATTGGTGCTAGAACACCGGGGATTCTGATGTTTACTCTGCAATATAACAGCACTGAGGTTGGAATTTAAAGAACTGCCTGGAGCAATGTTGAATTGTATTGTTAAAGGGAACAAAACACAGAATGTACGTGGATTTACAAACTAAGCAACACTACAGACTAAGACTGAAATATAAAACCTAATTCAAATAAAAATGATTGGTTTCAACAGCACAGTTCATTGCTGCTGCTACACTGTAGCCATCTATATAATCTAAGCTAAATAGTGCTATATTCCTAAATAGTGACAAAAGAAGTCTTTGTGCAGGCTATAAATATGACAGACCTAGAATCAAGTAGCACAATACAAGATGCAGAAACCTGGTGCCAGTACTTCCACTGAGCAATACTATCAGCTGATAAAGATCAAAACAAATAAAAATCTCAGATTAATCCTTCAAGGTGTATACATCCAAAATAGTCCATTTCATTAGGAACTTTATAAAGGAGTGAATGTCACATAGATATCCTTAATAATACAGACTGAAATTACCTTTGTATTATTGTGATTAGTTGCTTATTATTTTATACTCAGTATTAATGTGGTACACTGTTACTTTATTATTATTATTTTTGCTTTTGTAAATTATATTCTAATTTATTGTCATGTTTCTTAACACTTGTTCTACATTCATTCTCCTGCTTGTAATAAAAACAAAAATATTGTAACACTTGATGCAGTGAAATTCTACACCAGGCACAGATTTGTTTTTAACATAGATAATTTAGTAAAATAAAAGTGCAGCTTTTAAGATTGATAACCATTGTACAGTTGTCTGTTCCCTGACTTACAGTTCCTAGAATTCTGTATGCTTAATGTTTGCTTCATCCGATGCATCAAAATATATATAAGGTGTCTTCTTTGAAGTAACATCTATATTATGCTAGAATCCTGTCCTGGGCAGCAACAGTATTTGTCATATAAAAGCAAATAAGGAAATAACAAAAAGGAAAAAATCAAGAATATGGTCATGTACATTATTAAGTAATATTTTAGCTTAAGCAGTAATGTAGATCAAGAATGAAATTAATGGCAGCAAAAATACTCTGTACTTCTTGGAGTTATTTCATTTACAGCCAGTCAATAATAAAAATAAAATGTCCTTCTTGCATTGAGCTTTTAAGGTTTTATCTGAAGTTTATCTGAAGCCATGGTCTTTTTAAATGTAAAGAAGATAGTAATTTCAGTAGACTTGATGCTTGGGTAACTTGCTGAGAGGTGCTTTCTTTCTTACCTAGCACAGTATAAATAACTTACTATGGAAATCTCTGATCAAGTCCTATGAAATATTTCTTATTTCTGAATTAAAATCTAGTTTCTGGTTTAATAAACATAAACACTCTACTCTTGTGAATAAGTTGTTAAAGAAAGTACAGAGAACATTAAATGTATTGATGAGGTATTTATTAATTTTGGTTATTCTTTGTTATTCTATTTACAAATAAGAATTCAAAAACCAATTGCTTTTTTTAAAAAATAGGTATTTCTATTGTGCTTGATCACAAAATTTTATTGCCTTTCAGAGCAGAGGTTAAAGATGGAGTAGTCTTTGTAAATAACATCTTTAGTGACAGTTTTTTCTGTCATTGTAAAGCTGTTGACTTTCCTCCCATACATTCACACTATAAGTTATAATCTGATAGATTTCCCATTGTTGCTCAGTTTGTAGTGTTCTTGTTTCTCACTGGAGTGGTTGTGTTTTGTATTATAATGACAGACTGAGAACACTGAAACTGATGTGATTCTCCCTCATTTTCTCCTGTTACTTTAAACCTGACATAACCCATGATGACTGTAGAACTCCTGACACAAAAAAATTCCCTCCAGTCTTTTTAAAATGCATTTTTTCATCAGAATTTCATTCTGGGGCCAATCCTATTGTAATTCTCTGTTACACTTTTCAGTTTATTTCTTGAGGAAATGAACACCGTTTTTACCTGAGATACTGGGTTTCCTTTCCCTGACTTCCCTTTCTATACCCCAAAACTGCTCCTTCTTGAGTATACTCACTGTTCTATCTGAAGCTCTCTGACGTACAATAAGCATTTCTACATATCCTCTGTAGAATTCTGAACAGGCTTTGGTTATTCTCTTGAATTCTTTATTATTTTTTATTGTTACTCAAACTAAGACCCAGGACTCTTCTGGATCCTCTTCTGCAGAGGTTTAATGCAGTGGGCTTTGGATGAGTCCTGTGAACCTCATCTAGAGGCAGTCAGTCATCAATCCAAGAGTCTTGCAGAAGGCCATTACTAAGCTGAGGCTGTCATTCTGCAAGAAGTGACACCCTATCGGGTTGTTTTCCCTTCACCACAAACAACAACTAGGTGGAAAGGATGGATGACTGCTTCTGTGTGGTCGCTCCAATCTTCATGCTAGACAGAATGGTGTAAGAGCATTTTCATGCAGTAATCAGAATGAAATCCCAAACAGATTTATAAGGGCTCAGTCAGCCACAGAACTAGTGAACTAGTGAATTGGTCATTTCCCAAGTGTATTTGGTCCAGCTAAAGTGGAAGTTCATGTCCAGTTTAGGAAAATGAGCCATTTGAAATCTGGGGTGGTGTACATTTAAGGATATTGCACCCCTTAGTGGGCTGGTGTACATTTAAACTGGCATACCACCTAAGCACCACATGTCATTTATTTTGTTCTATTTCTGTGCAGGACTGACATTTTCATTACGCTGGACAGCCTACAGGACACAGTTTATGTTCAGAGGTCATATAGCTGCCAGTCAGAAAATTATTGAAGTCTGTCCTGGAAAGGGTATATGTATTTCTGCATTAAGAACTGAAAGATTAAATTTCTACAAAGTGGAAGGCCTTTTCAGGGAAGGTCTATCAACATCAGTAAATAATTTAGTACTTTACTACTAAACTGTTGCCTCTAGTTTTTGCTTGGGGTGATAGCGAGTAGAGGAGCAAGACAGGCCTTTGCAGGGGTTTTACAAAGATGTTTATTTCAGCCACACTTCTGCATCGTCCAGGGTTCAGGGAACAAAGCGAAAAGCTTGAGGGAAGGTTTAGGTTTGATACATGGAAAACAGAGTGGGGAAAGCCTTAGGGACCAATTACCAAGGGATAGGGAAACCAGATGGGAGTGACTGAAAGGCTGACGGACAGGCAAAGGGCACAGGGGCTTGCTTTTGCTAGATAAAATAGGATTTGCTGTCAAGAGAAGGCAGCTAGAAGAGGCCTCTCATTTTTCCTAATTGGAAATGCCTTTCTGGGTCTCCACAATAAACTTTAGTAATTCTGTTTGAAATAAATTTATCAGATCACAGCTTGAGATAGAAAAGGAAGTGTTTTGGAAGCTAGACGTGAAGACTCAGCCAGTGAGCTTCAGGCTTCACTTGGTATGACCACACAGAGAGATCCGATTTGGCCTGGCTGATAAGGAATAAGCTGTGGATTTTGGAAATTGGATTTCTTCATCTGCAAAACAAGTATATTTGTTTATTCTTCTCCCCAATCCCACCTTGACATCAAAGTCTACAAATGTGCACACTCTTGCAGTGTTTATAACACAACAAAATTATCGCTCACATTGTTTGAAAAATCCATCTTGCAGTATGATTTATCTGTTGCGATGAAGATCAGTCTTCCGTGTAGAATCTACCTCTCCTTAGAGGCAATGCTGAGTAAACTTTCTGAGTCACATTTCATCTTCAAATTAACTGTGAGGTAACAGTCCTGCTCATGTGGGAATTTCTTCCAATTGTATCTCTATGAAAAGACCCAGACCCACTGTAGGGATTTCAGAACACAAACTTCAGTTGAGAATTAATTTTAAGTTATTATTGTCACATTTGTCCTGAGGTCAACTATGCTTTATTAAGCAAATAAATTTACAGAAGTGAAGTGTGCTTACTAGGGTCATTGCCTTCTAACATCTTTGAACACTGACCAGAAATATGGGCAGGACCTTGTGTGTGAATGACAAAGTGTAGTTGAAAAGCTTACAGTCTGTTTCCAGGACATTCTCTTTCATTCCTCAGACTCCACTCCTCAGAATCCACACATTGGTACAGGATGTCTCTTCCCTCCCTCATCTCCTCCCCTCTGGTGGCTGTTTCTCCTCTTTCTTACTGCTTTAACACATCTGTGCATCTCATATACAGCAGTACAGTACTGCTGTCTTTGATCAGATACTCTAATGTGAATGTTATTGAGAGTTTTCACATCTGGAATTTAACACAGTTATTTGTTAAAAATGATCATTTTAGCCTGGTTTTGTGAATTATCTAGTGAGGTATAAAACCAAATATAAGAATTTAAAGAAAAAAATCTAGAAAGGCATTAATTATTTTTCAAATAGTAGTCCAAGTAAAAATAATATTGAATTTTTTTCTTCTGCAGTAATTAGAGGTTAGAGTACCTCAAGGTACTTTTTATCCTATTACGAAAAATACTGAGCTAGGGGCGAATACAAACAGAAGGAACCAAGCCTCTCCTTTAGTCTCAGATTCTCTTTCACATATAGCCTTTGTATTGAAATGCATTATCAAAACAAGACCTTCTGCAGTGAAAAGGAATATCAAACATTTCATTTGGCCTTTCTGGCTCAAAGTCTCCTTAGAAGTTTATTTACCTAAGATTAGGTTACATTGTTGAAACTATCCTGTCAATTAGCAATAACATTTGACTTCAGATGTATTATTCTTCAAAAGCATTTTGTCAAGGATAGAGCTTGTAACTAATTTTCTAGAGAGCAGGGAAGATATGATGGCTACCATTATACATATCAATTATCTATATCTTGCTAGAGTTCTTGTGCAATAAAGTGCAGAACAGCCTATTTAATTAAAAGAGGAAAAAAATTAAACTGCATTTTATAGTAGCTTCAAAAGAAAATATAAGGTAAGAATATTCCATTTTGATTTTCAGAGAGGTTTAAGAAGCTGGCTCAGCACAGGTTTCTCACAGCACTGTAAAATGTTTGTAAAGCTGAAGACAGATGACCTGAATTCTATTTCCATGTAGAGCTTGGAGTTTTTTAATTCTGTTATCCTAATCCATCTAGGAAAGATCTCAAGCGCTAAGACAAACACCTTTCTGTAAAGCATCCCCTCCAGATTTGCTATGCTGGTCTTTTCCCACTTCTTGCAGTTGTGATGATCACAAATTTTAATGAGAGAAAGACTAAGAATGATGGGTTTTAGGCCTTGGTTTCAGGGCTGTGGATATGTCCTCTCACTCCCTTTCTCCTCTAGCTGCAAAACTGCCACATAGCCTTTTTTCCCCCATTAACAACAAAACAGATTTCTGGCACCACAGGCTTGCTGCCTGCTCATCTGCAGTGTGGGCAGATGCTCATGAAAGACTCAGTGGACAAATGTGGCATCAGGTATCACAGGTGCCTTGGACCAGCACTGCATAAAATTGGTTCCTGTGGAATGTGGCCTTTCTGTCACCTGGTTTTCATGCTGGGGACAGGGTTCCAGAGCATCTTTCAGATTTGGCCAGCAGCCAGCTCTTGGTCTACAGCAGCAGATGTCCCTCAGCCCTTTGTTGTGGCTCTGCTGTGGCTTGTGGCTGCTCAGAGCTGCAGCCAGGTTGGGTGCTGGAATGCTGGAATGTGCAATTCTGGCAGGGCAGCTGGCAAACCCTGGTCAGTCATGTTGGTGTGGAGAGCTGCTGAGCTCTGAGCTGTGGCTGTTCTCCTCTGTGAGCAGCTGGCACCCGAGGCGAGGCCGAGAGCTGGGCATGGTTCCTAGCTCTGCTTCAGGGAGCCCTGAGTCTGGGGAGCAGAGCTTGGGGCAGGCTGAGCAGCAGCCTCTGCACAGCCTCCAGCTCACCACAGCCGCCTCCCCAGCCGGACAGGTGAGGGGGCTGCCACAGTGAGCAGCTGCCACAGCTCCAAAGGGAGGAAGAACACTCTGTGTGGGAACAGGACGGCTTGGGCTGGAAGGTGGAAGGCCAGTGACAGTGGTTTTGGGTGAACTATGCTGGGGCTGCTGGCTTTGGGAAAGCTGTGGAATGGCCAGGGAGTGGGAAGAAAAAAATGGGGCCATGGGATCAAGCTGGGGGGTGCGTAAGGATCTGAGGAAATCTCAGCAAGGGGATTTTGGGGTCAAGAGTTGGGTGAATAGGTCAAGACCACAGGTCCCAGACAGAGGTACCCCTACAGAGGAGAAGACACAGCTTTTGTGGGTAGGTGGAGTGCAAGAATCTTGCAGAAGCACCTTGAGCTCAGAGACACCCTTTGCAGAAGCTCAGTCATCAAGGTGGACAATAAAGAGCCCTTGCAGAACCTGCAGAGATAGGGAGACCCTTGGTCAGTTTAATCCCTTTGGCAAGCACCTCAAATGCTACATATATTATGTATATAGAAGTATATATATGTATATGTATATATATGTATATAAGAAGCTATGAGACTTGCAGTGGTGAGCAGAACTCTATACCACTTTGGATAACCTGTTTTAATTGGCCATGCTGTATTTAGCAGATGAGTGAACTGAAAATTATTACAAAAAGTAGCAGTTGCAAAAATTGTGTCTGTAAATTTGCCTTCCACAAAAACAGCTGCATTCTTGAATGCCAGATGCTCATTGGGTCCTGAGTAATTCTGCTGAACTGATGAACAAATGCTTATAGGGTGTGTTGACTCTCAGCTGGTAATCAAGATAGTGAAGGGCTGCCAAGAGGTATGTTGCTCGTTAAGAGTATGACACTTATAGCCTTCAAAACAATGAACCTTGAATCTCTTTCAAAAACAAAAGAGAGAAGTAACATGTTTTGGTAACTTTGGACTGAAATTTTGATCATTCCTCTGTGGCTTGAGAAACTTGATTACAAAAGCAGTGACCTTGTATAGGGTGTCCAGAGTTGTGCAATACAGTCTTGTGGCTACATGTGAAGTCTCAGCTTGATTTTGCTTGTGTTTTCCTTATTATACCATGTATGTCATTCAACAATATATGTATATCTTTGTTTTGGTTAAGTTCATGCTGTTTTTGGTGGTATGGCCCATTCTTACCTGGATATAATGTACAGAAATTCGGAAAGGGATGGATGGAGGAATGATCAACCTTACTGTATAAAAATCTTGAGCCAGGATTCAGAAACAAATCATGCAACTGTCTATGAGAAATAAACCACCAAACCAAAATCAAATTTCTGAGTTACTATTCTCTTATTAGTCTTTTTTTCAGGTCTTATTGTTTGCTTGTTTCATATTTTCCTGCTCTGTATACTGAGGAAAGCCAGAAAATCACTTTCTAAGGGGCAGAACAAAGGTAGGTAACTCAACAGCTAGATTTATGCAATTGAACAGTCTTTCAGTAGAAAACACAAATATTTTAACACATTATAATACTACAAGGGCTAACTGATTAAGAACTAAATACTCAATTACACTTCTAAGAAAGTGCTAGATATCTTTCTCATTGAAGGCAACTTTTGTAAAACTTAAAGCTTTCACTCCCCTTTTATAAAAATAATGACTTGACTTAGCAAAATGCTGCTTCCTTCTGGGTCATTCTAAGGGATTGTCCTCCAGCTGGAAACTCTCAGAATGCAGGGTAAACTACCAATGTTCTCCTTGTGATCTGCGAGGAAGGAGAAGGCTGCAATGCCAGCTCTGTCTAATTAGTAAACTGTCAGCAACAATCTAGCCTACTTAAATAACTTCTTTCAAGAAGATGCCCAGTGAACCTGAGCTTAAGGTCTGCTGAAGGATTCCTCAAAAGGTACACAAGCAGTGTTGTCTTCATCCCAGAATAATCTTGCTGTGCCAGAGAAGGTGAACCTTACCCAAAGTCAGAAAACTGGTCATTCATAACCAGGTTTGAGTGGACACACACAAAACCAGTGCCTTTGTCTTCCATTTGGGCTGATTTCCCGCCCCCAAACACTTTCTGGAATGAAGGATAGAAAAAGTGGCTAACTTTGTCTTGGTAATACAATACCAAAAGACAGTAGATCATAACATATTAATCTTCCTCAAAGTCTCATTCTTAATCAAGGCCTCTGTTAATTACATCATCAAAATTTGCCCAGTTAAGACTGTAGATACATCGGCTATAAATACTTGCAGAGCAGCTTGAGGCTGACATAGCATTGTTCCAAATAAATTTTTAAGCTGAAAAATGTACTTTTTTATTAAAAGGTTGAGAAACAGTGGATTCCTGTGCATCAGTAAATGTAATGAGTAAAGTATGTAGAACTAATTATAGTAGAGCATGTATTACAAACTAACTGTTAAAAATCTTGAGGAAAAAAAAAAGAAATAAATCACATAGACAAAATTCAAAATTGTTTCTAGTAAATAAGCATGGAAAAAACCCCTCAAGCTAAAACATCTTTTGCTGTTTAGAGGCAGATAATCCATTCTTAGTCCAGTGCACAAATTTGATTTACAGTGAGTTTCAAAATATTTATCTTCTTTTTAGGGTTTCCATCACTGTCTAAGCCAATAGCCTGCTGTGTTTGAAAATGTCTGGGCAGTAATTGCAATTGTTTTTAAAGCTATTTTGGAAAATAGTGAGCTTTGCTGCATTTTGTAGATTTAAGGAATGCAATTATCAACATTGTATATATAATCCAAGTGACCTGCTGGCTTCAGAAGCTCAGATCCATAGAAAAAAAAAAATTAACAACAGCAAAATGTTTGTTTAATTTTTCTCCTGTAGTTGGTCAGTGCTAGGTGAGTTATGTTATAGGCAGTTTGGCAATAATATGATTAAATAACAATTCCATATATGTACATAAGAGTGTTGAAGTAAACATACAAGGAAAAGAATGATTTTTCTGGGTGGATAATCTGACCCATTTTCATATGTCAGTATTTGATGAAGTGCTGTGCTGATATGATGGTATCTGGGTACTCCTGTGATTCATCCAAAACAATTAACAAACAGTTAGGTCTGAAAACTCAACACAAGGTAATACATCTTAGAAACTTATACATAAATAAGTTAGATAAAGAACTGAGTTTTCTTCAGTGTTGTTCATTATAAACTGATAGAGATCTTTCCCAAATGATTTTGTCTCCTTTTTCTTCTACTTAAGAAGAAACCTACATGAGGTTCCAGACTGAATATACTTTTCTGATAGGCATCTGTTGAAAAAGTGCTGGGGTGAGGAGATTTGAAGAATATGTTAGAATTTCAACTTCCATTTTTTAAAAAACGCAGCACAAACAGCATTTCTGACAGAACTAATATTACAAGTCAGCCTTTAAAAGCTATTAGCAGTCTTCTTTAAAAATATATACATGAACTAGGAAAAATACTCACAAAACATTCTTTGGAGAAACAACTTTGAAATAAAATTTTTCACCATGACCCAAACACTTCATAGCTAACATGCAATTGCAGTTTATTGGCAGCACAAAAATATTAAAACCAGTTAGGGTCTCATTTCAGTTAAGCCTCATTCTGTTCTTTATTGTACCTTGACGCATTTAACAGAAATCAGTTAATGCTTCAGAAAGTTCACCAGCATTCCCAGGATCATGTGTAAATGAGCATATCCAAGGATGAAGTTATCTTTTGACTGACAGTTGCATAAGTTCTGCATCCATGTTGTACATAAATCTGGGAACTTCCAGCTGTATTGGATGCTGCCTTTTCACAGGTATATTTTTCTGTTAAATTTTTGTTAATATCTTTTGGAAAGCAGCTTGGGAATAATTTTATGACAAAGTTACTTATAACTTCTTTTTTGCAAACTGGCAGCCATATTTAAGCCTTAAAAGCTATGAGCACTTCATTCCATTTGTACCTGGAACCAAGTGCCAAATTATTTACATTGAGTGGCCATATTATATACATATATATATACACATTATATACCTATACATACATACATATACATATACATATACATACACATATACATATACATATACATATATACACACAAACACACACACACACACACATTTATATATAAATGTCTCTACATTTATTTAAAAATCCTCCTCTTTTCAGGTTCAAGCCTCCTGTTGCTTAGCGAGAATCAATGCAGTGCCACAAGATGCATTTACACTGCTTTCCGGTTAGTTTAGAATAAAAAAAATATTTTTACAAATATTTGTTAACAGAACTGCTCATCTCAGAGTGAGCTCATTTTAAATGCTCATTTACCTATCCTGGGCTTTGTGCTACCTGATATTTCTCAGGGTCAAATCAATGAGTTTAGACTGGGTCACAAACTTGTTCCTATATCTGGACAGGGTTATTTTCCTCTCTGTTGTCCTGTTCACCTCTGGATCTTACCTTCTCCCTAGTAAAAAACAAATCTCAACCCTGGTGAACTTTTAGGATGTCTCTGTCAATACTGAGCTCATCTTTCTGTTCTGTGTAACTCACAGCAGATCCTCTTTTAAATTTATTAAGAACTTGCTCTAGGCAAGCCATAATTCTTACTCTTGTACCGTGTTCCTCACATATAGAAGCCAGCAGAGATAGACACAGGGCAGTGATATCACAGCAAGGAGGGAATGCACTTGCTAAACTGATGCATGGATGAAATTGGCTGGAAGAGTTTTGGAGCAAAGCTGCTATTTCTGTTTAATGGAGCTCTGAGATACTAATTTTGCATGGCTAAGCCAAAAAGCATATGGAAGTGAACTGCTAATACATGCAAGGTGCAGTTCCATGTTTACTTAATTTACAAACTCTTCAGGTGCTGTACTCCAATAGTCTCTGTGTTACTCCAATAGTCCTTGATTTGTTACTGCCTGGTTTGGTTCTGTCATTGCAGCTGTCTAAAAGGCCAAATACAGACTGTATACAAACAGTCAAGTACTTGCACATTTGCAAACCAGAGACTCCAAAATTCTTGTGGAACAAAAGTTGAACATCAGTCATACTCCAGCTGGGCATTGGAAATATACATAGGTTTGAAAAAGTTTGGAAACCATTTGTGAACCTTTTGCTGAGAGTTTTGAGAAAACATTTGTCCTAGGTAACCTCAGGCACTTTCTAAAACTGATAAAAGTAGCTGTCAGGCTGTAAACTGGGTTTATTGACACTCCTCCATTTCCTCTCAGAACTGCCTTTGGGTGCCTGTCCCTGTTGGAAGGCTTCCGAGGGGGAGGTTACAGAAGGTTATTGATGTGTTCTTTGATGTTTCCTTTGAGGTTTCGAAGGGTGTTTCTGGCATTGCTGTTGGAGCAATTCTGCCTGAAGGATGGCTAAAACTCTTGATGTTCCTGTCACTTGAGGTTTGACCGTACAGTTCTAGCGAACAGGAAGTTGCTCCCAAAACTTTTTCAAGCAGTCTTTGTGGTTCTATCGTGAGCTGATTTTTTGAAGTGATAAAGTGGTCCATATAGATGCTTTGATTTCACAGGGGATGCCTGATCTGGAGCTGGGAAAAGCAGCAAACTCATTTAGGTTATGGGGATTTGTGTGGAGCAAGTTATTACATTTAATCAATTCTAGACATTCTGTTTTACTCAATAAAGTTGTGTGAGAAAAATTAGGAATATATAAAGGCAGATCCCAGGCTGGCCATGGTGTTGCAGAGTCCTGTAATATATACTTTCTCTCTCTATTTATATCTATGTATTTCATCATTTTAATGCTATGTGTATAATTTTAACAGTTAATCTCTTACCCTGTGGGACATTCAATAGAGGGTAAGATATACAGGATGGTTGCTGTCTGTAATCCTTTTTGAAGGTTAGAAGAAAAAGTTCTTTATCATTGATGGAGATTAACACTTTTTCCCTAGCAATAGTTTAATAGTTTTTTAGATCTCTGCTTAAAACAAACAGGCAGTAAAATAGGCTTGATCTGATTGTGTAGTACTGGAATCCGTAACTGCCTGCCACTGTCAGAACTTCAGTGCTGCCAAACTCTGAGCAAATAACTCCTTTGGGGCTACAATGACTTAGAGCTGAATTTTCAGGTAGTTAATGCAGTTTTACTGATGTTCCTTGCAGGATGACAAGTGAGGTCACATCACTGACATCTCACATCAGTGATGTGACAGGCAGCAAGAATTTGGTATCTGGTAATTAGGTGAAAATCCACCTTTTAGAGGTTGTAGATCATGCAGACATTAGCAGAGCAGGAATAAATAGAGATTTGGTCTGACCAACCAGGTCTGATGATCCTTTCAGAAGATAAAGTCATCCTGACTGAAACTTAGCTTTGAAATCAAGCAGTGGTCTGGCATATGTGTACATTAAGAAGCAATTCTAATGGTCTTCACTGAACTCTGTTAGCCTACGAGAGTTAGATGTGCATTTGTATGATTAGCTGTTTTGAGCCCTATTAGGACAGATAGAGATTCAGAAATTGTACTTATATTCTGCTTTCTTTTCACTATTTAACAAAAGAGCTGATAGTAAACTGAAAGAGTAGTAGCCTAAATGTTGCTAAGTTTAGTCACAGTTGCATACTCTGTGTTCAAAGAATTATAGATGCTGCAAGCCCAGGTGGTAAAAAAACTGTGAAATATTTGGTTTCTGTCTTGGTGAGTTGCTGATCACTTAAGGAACAATGTGTTATAAAAGAGAAATCTTGTAATCACAATAAAAAGACATTGCTAATGCTCAAACTTATGCTATGTTAGAAAAGAACAATTACAGTTTCCCTTTTCCATATCTCAGGGAATTTTAGGCCAAAGTCAGTAAAGTGAGATTCCCGTCCTTGCATGTTTATAGTATGTTCATTGGCTTTTCTATTACGATGAAGCCAAAAATCCTTTGGTGTTATATTTATGGAATTTATAGTGTGTTACTGAACTCTATCTTATTCCAAAAGCAGTAGAAGAAGTTGAAGTCCCTACTGTTTCTGCCAGAACTTGTGAGATTTAGAAAAAAATTAAGCACTTGGCTCTAATCAGACTCTCTGTGTCCAAGTGAGGTCTCACTTGAAATCCACAGTCAGAATGTATACTTATCTCATCTAATGCTACTTATCATCACATATCTGTCACTTGCTATGTGATATTGAAACAGGCAGAAGCTTTCTGAAAAGATCAAGCTAAGCCTAGGACAAGCCCAGGAAAAACATAGCTCAGAGTGTGTTCAAAATATAAGCCTTTTAAGATCAGCTGAGCAAACAAGTAGTATGAGAGAAAAAAAAAAAAGGTGTGAAACCAGATGTAACTTTCTTTTTTAAGTACTACTTTGTCTTCACTTTAGTTCCTGTTTTCCAACTGTGCTTTTGTAACTGGCAGAATCATTAGAGCTTGAGACTGTTAGGATAAATGGCAAGCTTAAGATACAGGTAGTAGATATCCTACAATTGAATAGCATCCTTAAAAATTAGTAATTTTTTCCAAAATCTTTGCCTATTTCTTTGTTTCTGAATCAAAGTGTTAGGCTATGTGACAAAACACACACAAAGGAGCTCAGAAGAGACCGTGGCCAGATGGGGAGACTGCCAAGCCCATCAGAGGAGCTAGCAGTTCACTCAATGCCCACTTGCACACAAGAAGCCAAATCAAGGGCTTCTGAGGAATGAACAAATTGTCTGGTCCCTCTCGAAAAATAGAAAAAATTAAGTGGAAGGGGAGGACCTTGTATGCAAGGAGTAGTCTCACAGGGTGTTTGATACAACTTTCCATGATCAGATGTGGAAGACTGAAAAACAAGACATTCCAGGACCACTCTTTATGAAGGGAATATCTGCATTCTTAATAAGCTTCTGCGAATTTCTTAGTTTAAATTGGAAATAGAATTTTTATTTCAGAGCAGTGAAAACTAGACAAAGGTGTGTCTTTAGCTGCAGTCTCATAAAAAGGTGGCTTCCTTGCAAGATGAAATCTCTTTGAATGTAATTCTTGGGAACAGATTCATCAGGCCTCCACCTAAATGGTTTACAGACCCAACAAGTCTTCTAATTCAGTGTTCCATCTACGAGTCTGTAACTAGATTTTGTACAGCCTTTGATCAACTGCTGTGGCCTTGGTAGTGTGCTAGTAAGAAATGTCACAAAAATTTAGGTGGGATTTAATTTCTGTAAATCTGGGCTAACCTTGTGTCTTTTTATCTTTGGCTTCTAGTTTGGGGGAAGCAAGGGTTGCAGATATGCTAAGGAAAAGTACCAGGAAGCAGCAATATTATTACTCAGCTTGTAAACAAGAGACTAAAATTTGATCAAATTATATTGATTTTATTTCTCTTTATCTTTCAACTCATATATGCAGATACTATTTTGCACATTTTGTTTACATACTACTATCACATACTACATTGTATAATAAAACAAGGCATATTTTGGAACTGAACATATGTAAATGATCTATCTACCATATATTTTAGAACTGTTCTCCATAAGTTAAATCAGAAGGGTAGCTGACATTGCCAACATGGAGAAAGCTACAATTTAAGGAGCATTTATTGAAACACAGCGTTCTACATTCAGAATTAGTAATTTCATCTACTTCTTTACCATGTTTCCTTCTTAAACCCTGGGGAAGGTAGACAGGCCACTGTCAGACATAGACATGTTTTTGATGAAGGGGAGGGAAGAAAAACAGAGTTCATTACAACCTTATTAGTCAAATATTTACCTCCTTGAACTGACATCTAAAGATAAAACACAGTCCTGTGATTAAAAGCAACTATCAAAGCATGCAAAATTGGGAGATGAAGAACAATACCTTAGTCAAAAATCCTTTGTATTATCTTACACCAACAAAATTGAAAAACTAGCCTGTACTTCAACCTAAGTAAACAATAAATCTCATCATCCCCTAGCCTGTATTGATACTGGGGGTTGCCCCAACCCAGATGAAAAACCTTGCACTTGGTCTTGTTGGACTTCCTGAGGTTCACGGGGACCCACTTCTCCAGGTTGTCCAGGTCCCTCTGGACAACATCCTGTCACTCTGGTGTTTCAGCCACACCACTCAGCTTGGTGTCATCTGCAAACTTGCTGAGACTGCACTTGGTCTCTTCATCTATGTCATTAATGAAGATATCAACAGTAGCAGTCCCATTACAGACCCCTGGGGAACACCAGTCATCCCTGATCTTCATTTGGACTGTTGACCCATACCCTCTGCAGGTCACCGTCCAGCTTGTCCATCTAACTGTCCACCCATCAAATCTATTTCTCTCCAATTTAGAGAGGGAAACAGTGACAAGGTGAAGCTGATGGGTCAGTAGTTCCTAGGATCCCATTCAACTTTTTTAAAAAGGTATGCAATGTTTCCCTTTATTCAATGGGGACTCCAGCAATGAAAAAATCATGAGAGGTGTGAAGTGTAAAGGAAGAAGAAGAAGAAGAAGAAGAAGAAGAAGAAGAAGAAGAAGAAGAAGAAGAAGAAAAAGAGGAAGAAGAAGAAAAAGAAGAAGAAGAAGAAGAAGAAGAAGAAGAANGAAGAAGAAGAAGAAGAAGAAAGAAGAAGAAGAAAGAAGAAGAAAGAAGAAGAAGAAAGAAGAAGAAAGAAGAAAGAAGAAGAAGAAAGAAGAATAAAGAAGAAGAAGAAAGAAGAAGAAGAAACAAAACAGCTAATTTTAAGATTAATCCATGTAGGAAACCCACAATTTGTCTGTGAAGAGGAGAAAAATCACCATCTAATTGTTGAGTGTTTTGCAAGGATTTTGGATCATAGTAGCCTGAAGTCCTGAGGTCAAATTAGTATCAGCTGAAGACAGTTTATAACAAAGGAAGAGGAAAAAAGAATAAAATCTTTATTTTACCTTGTAATTAATTGTCAGCTTTTGTAATAAAGAGCTCTGTATTTTACAGACCAAAAGAAAGAATATACTTTCTGTCCTGAGAAATGAGCTTTAATGCAAATGGCTGAGGTCCTTCTATTTGTCATTAATTTTCTAAACAGTTTTACATTTTAAAAAGTTTTAAATACTTGTCCTGTGAAACTTTAGAAAATAAACAGGCCTATAACTATTATTTCCTTCGTGTGACCTATTTTATTAATGAAGTTCTAAAAACAGAAAAATACAAATGTAGTTTTAGGTGTTTAAGACAAAGAAGACTCTAATAGATATTTTAGAGATTCAAAAGCTTTGCACAAAATAAGAGAAAATGGCCTCTATCTCATCTTCCTCTAACACTTTATTTGCTAATGACAGTATGAAAATAATAAAGTATAAAAATAATAAGATATAAAAATAGTAATGCATAAATAATAATAATAATAATTTTACAGAATTGCTGTTGCTTTTCTGCTTTTGAAATTGAATAATTACTAGCCAGGATGACAGTGCTAACAGAGAAATTGTTTGAAATTCTGGATTCTGTTGTTAAAAAAACTCAGCATTTTAAAACAGGTCCTTAATGCAATCTATAGGAGTTTTGCACATAGGGCCAAATACATTCTGCAGCTTTATTTGCTCTGCTGCTTCTGATACTATAACTGTTAATGAAATAACAAGCAAATCAACCCCTTAACCTGACCTTATCTCCTGTGCTTTTAACAATTATGCTAAGTAAATTGCTTTATTAACTTTCTGATTGTTATGGAAATTGGCACCATGGTATCGAAGTATTCTCAAATAATAGTCAAGTATATTTTCAAAACACTTCAAACAGGTTAATAGGTCTCATATTTCACAATTTAATAGATCAGAACTTAGTCTTGCAATCAATGCTATAACTCACTTTGGGTCCAGTTTCCAAAGTCTTGGAATTATTTTCTTCTGCTTTTAAATTTTTTTTTTTTTTCTTTATTTCTTGTCTCCCATGTAGCATTGGATGGCATTTTATAGCATTTGCTAAAATGAAAAGTTTTATGCAGGGACAAGTCCAGAGAAAAATGCTCCAGATTATCACTTATCAGCCTTGACTATGAAACCAGACACTTCTTTCTGCAGTTCTGGCTTTGTTCAAATGTTTCT
The DNA here is from genome assembly GCA_013398595.1 of Tychaedon coryphoeus. Classification (NCBI taxonomy): domain Eukaryota; kingdom Metazoa; phylum Chordata; class Aves; order Passeriformes; family Muscicapidae; genus Tychaedon; species Tychaedon coryphoeus. The sequence continues at coordinate 298,348 of WBND01000754.1, read as the reverse complement.
CCCAGTGCTTTTGGCCAAGCAGAGTGCTTTCAGAAGACAGACTTTTGTACTTCATATGCAGCCTTGATTCACCCTCTGAGTCTCAAACATACAGAATGGGGCAGAGGTCATTAATGAAAAATTGTTTTGTGATCATTGAAGTATGCAACATAACATCATGGACAGATGAAGGGAGGGAGGATTGCAGACTCATAGGGAGTGTCCTGAGGTTCAGGCTCTCCCTGCTGAAATGCTGTTACTTCCCTCAGTTTTAGGAATTGCCACGTTCACAGGAAAGGAATGCGGTGGTGCTTAGTCTCTTAGACTGGAATCAGCATTTACACAAGAAAAAGTTAGACAAGTAAGTAAATAGCTATTTACCCAACCTCAGGATTAACTCCATAGTTACAACGTTAACTTAGATGAACTCCTGAAGGATTTTTTCCTTTCATTTGGTGAAGACTTTCATATTTCATATCAAGACTAAGACTCAGTCCTCCCAAATTTTGTCTTGGACATAAAATGATATGTGTAATACTGAACTTACCCTGAGGTTTTGCTCAGATTCAGCTGCCTCTCTTACTAATACAAGAACAATCAGAATTGCATGTCACTTGTGCTTGTGGCCTGTTCACAACCCCTACCTTGGGCAAAGTTCAGGCTCCCAACAGTAAGCAGAAATTTTAATGATTGTCCTCCTGCTAAAATGTAGACAGAATGTTACACTCTTGTGACAGAAATGTTGGACTGATGGTTTGGGATTTGATTCTAAGCTTGTGTAAAATTGCTTTGCAAACTGAAACTTATTTTTCAAAGTGGCAAACTGAGAATTTCAAAAGCGTGCACAAACTATAGCTAGTTCTTATCTGAAACTAGACAGGGTGGTTTTAAATAACTTTCTAATGGTTGAATGGTAATAATTTTTCAGGAATATTACTAGCCTTGGCTTTGAGAAGTGCTTTTGCAAAAATATCCCTTCAACTCCCTTCCCTATTAGATCTGACCTCATCATACATAAACAGGTAGCTGAATTAATGTTGCATAAGCAGGTCTTAGTTTCGTACCTTTGTTACTCTTGAGTGATTGATTTTGAAAAATCACACTGCTTTCTCCAAGGTGCTTTTTTCATTAAAAATGGACTGAAATTTTCAACCTATCAAAGCAAGTGCTTTGAAGTAAGCCAGTATTTGGCAGCAATAATAGGTTGATATCCTCTGTGTGGATCTTGGATATTTTGACAGTAGTTTTCATAAATCTAGAAAAAGGAAGTCTAAAATGAGCATTTTCACTATGATCATGGGGTTTTAAGTTCCCTGTTTTTTTTTTTCTTTATCCTTTTTTTTCCTAAGAAACAACTAGATCATTTTAACTGGCACATTAAATATGGCCTGCTTGCCTGCAGAGGCTGCTCCTCCCAAGATCTCAGATTGCATTACTGTCTTACAAAAACCTGACAAATTGTCAAGGAGTGTGTCTTTACCTCTTTTAGACAGGGACACAAAATAAAAATTAGTCTTTTATTACTAGCATTACATAAGTTCTGGGGAAGAGAAGCTATAGAACTTAATCTTGTGCTTAATCTTGCTACTTAATATATTGCAAGTAGGTGACCTTGGGGGGGTTTTGTAGTTAAACAGTAAAAAGTTTAAAAATGCCAGGATTTAAAGTTGCTAACTGCTGAATGGAGTTTATCATTTGAAGCTCAATATTGTGCTAAATGCACAGTATGGCTTTTCATTCAGAGCTGGCACATGTCCTGCTGGCTGTTTGGGTGGAATTTTCATGTTCCTGCCTGCAAAATGCCATGTAAACAAATACTATGGGGGGAATTTCCAAGAATATGTAATAGCTTTATGCATAAGAGCATGTTGTGCTCGAGTAATGGGATATCTCCCTTAGTGGCACATGCCTTCACCCCTTGTTTAAGGTATCCTGTAGCTTGGTGTTTGGGGAAAGAAAATATGAGAAAAAGCATAGGTGAGGTATGGATTCTAAGCTTCAGGACAGACATAAGTACATGCACCCCAGTCTCCACGTCCTGGATGCTGGTCATTGCTGTGGAGCAGAATAAACGACATGAGCAGCAGGGTTGATTTGTTAAAACTTACGCTGCAACAACTTTGAAACTGATCACAGGGCATGAACCAAGTCCAAGAAGATTAAACATTGCATCCTGTTCATGTATGCAGTGTAACCACAGCATGCTTACTTCATGAGGCAAGCACAGTAACACGAAACTGATAAGCATTAAATGGAGCATCTTATCACAGCTTTGAAAAGTATAAATATATGGGCTTGAAACCAGTAAAGGTCTTTGCATTAACATGGCAGAGTCTGTGCCTTATTCCACCATCAGGTCATAATCACAGGGTAGGAGAAAATGATGATATTTCCTTTGTGTCTTTTCTGGAAATACATGTGGTCTGAGTGCATATACCCACCAGTGAGAAGAAGTCAACACCTGTATTCTGCAATTAAGGATTAACCTAGCCCACCCTGCTTAATGCAGCTAAAGTGGCATGCATTTAGGTACATATCTAAATCTGTTAGTTTCTTAATAACTTTTGTTATTACATAGACATAGGTAAGGAGGCTTAAGGAACAAGGTTTTCATGGTTATCTAAATGGATGCAAGTCTTGAGCCTCCTTATGAGCTTAATAAATTGACTTCCCCTGTTCTGATAGTAATCAAAAAATACTTCTCATTGTTTGCTTGAAGGGCAGCCTTAAACCATTTTCCTGTATTTATGCTAATTAAGTAAGATTATGAATTTAAAAAAAAATAATTTTTAATGTATTTGTGAGCTGAATACTCTTGCAAAACTTACGTTGCATTTAAATAATGTCAGAAACTGTCTTAAGAGGGATGAGTCCTGAGGATAAGCACTGATTTTGGTGGGTTTTGACTAGCTAGAATATAGTAACTGGGTGCTTGGGGTTTTTTTAAACTATCTTCCAAGTTTTTCTTAGTTTCTCTTCCCTCTGGGGTAAGCTATGCCCTTTGGAAGCTTGGAAAGGAACAAAAATATTTGATGCATGTTTATGCAAAACAACTCAGTTAATAGCTGAAGGGGATAGCTCTATAAAAGTGGCATGATTTATAAAGCATAAGGTCAGCTTCGAGTTTTTGAAGCCTTAAGAAATGGATGATTACAGTGCACCGTATGTGATCAGAGATAGCATAGTTTGCACCTGCAGTTGCTTTTTCAACCTTTGTATTCTGTGCAATTGATTGCTCAGAGGCCCCTGAGGCTATCAGAGATTATATATGCTGACCTGCTAAAATGAAGAATAAAAATATAAAGTAAAAACAAAAAAAACCCCAAACTGCCCACCAACCGACTAACCAATCAACCAACCAACAAAAACAACAACAAACCAAAGCAAAAGCAAAACCAAAAGCAAAACCAAAAAGTAGTCTAGGCAGAGAATGGTGTCAAAAGTTGAGTTAGAAGCTATTCTAACTGTGCTGAGTCAAAAAATATCACAACTCTAATTTGGTTTTTATCTTATTGTATATAACTAGCAAATAGTCCCCATGGCTGTGCAGCACTTGTAACATCAGCTATGTTAATTACTTTATTCAATCAATGTTTACAAAGGCCCTAAGAAAATGGTAGGAATAAAGAGTGGAAAGACAGTTCATAGGTTCTTAGCTACCAGTAAGGTCAACAATGTAGTTTAGAGTACACAGACATTAAATGACAGATGATGACAATTATTAATGGTGCTACCTAGAGCTGGTCTTATACAATACTGGAGATGTTAAGATGGCTATTTTTATTGTTTCTCTTCTCACAATTTTTCCATTTAAAAATTAGTTGTATTGAACTTCAGCACTGTTCTTGCCCATTTGCCCCGACATTCCTAATTCAGTGCACTTTATCTGTTCTTCCAAATGTGCTTTTGCTATCCTGTGGTAAATACAGTTCTGCTGAATTTGTGTATTAATTGGTGTATGACCTTGTAAGAAACTCTTGCTGTGATATTGGTACACAGATTTAGTACACAAATACTTGAAGCATTTTTAGAAGACAAAAAAAAAATAGTGGCTCCAGATTCCAATTCATCAGTGCTCGTGCAGGCTTTTGTTTTGTTGCATGGTAAATATTTCATTGCTTTTGGTTTTATTTTCCTCAGTGAATCCAGCTCTTTCTCATCACTGCGGTTATCAAGGGCCAGGCTACACAGTGCTTTGATTAACCTGGTCTAGTGGGCAGCATCCCTGTCACAGAACCATAGAACTCTCCCAGCTTTTAAGGTCTCTTCCAACCCAAACCACTCTATGATTCTATGATGTACATATTTTAAGTTCATGTTGGTCTTCTGATGATCAGAAATGTTGTCCATAACAAGAAGCTGACATGGTGATTAAGGCAGTTAGAAGTGCCACTTAATGAACTAAACATCTCACTGAAACTAAAAATAGTGATATTTCTTTAATTGTTGCATATGGATGAAATGTGCCAGTCTTTTAACACCACTTCCCACAGAAACTCTTTCCTCCTCTTGAAAAAATAAATTGTGTGACAAACTCTGGACAAGAGTGTGCACAGGATTGCTGATAAGATGGGTGAAGGCCTTTATTTGAGTATGAAGACTGTTTTGTGGCTCTGCCTCTTCCTGTGATTATGGCTATGCTTTTCTAAGCTTCATCTTGTTCATACTTCTGTTTTGAAAAAACATCTTTCATGGTTGTGTAGTACTTTTCTCTACCAGTAATGTGAAGTGATATGAGAGAAGATCTTTAAAGAAGCTAGTGGACTAATTGACTACCTGAATCTCAGCTCCATGTGCCAAACTGCATTATGTCCAGGAATTTGGTGTTTGGAGTATTTTTAAATTTGGCAGCTCAAATTTTTTACTGAAGAGTCTAAGTGAAAAATAGAGAACTGTAAGTACATATTTCTGACCACCTGATGATAGATGTTCTTCAATTACTGAGGTTAGTAAATTGTTATAAATAGAAAGTACAAATTCAAAATACAAACTAATGTCTTCCAGAGTAAACTAACAGTGTAATTTAGAGGAATTAATTTGGTGGAGTGCTCTGGGAGAGAAAGGGAAGGGATTGCACACATCCACTTACTGCTTTTAGTCTTCTGACCTTAAAGAAATTAGCGTCCTTAATTTTTCCCCCTTTTATCTCACTTTGACCATGTAAATTGTGGTGTCTGCATTTATGAAAGTGCTTACTTACTGAAGACACTTCTGAAAGTGTCCTTTCAACATTGAGTTGTGACTCATATGTCTTTCAGTGGTGTTCTGCAGCTGCTCTGTAATTTCTGAGCAATATTTGCATATCTTTATGGCTTGTAGCACTTTTGAAATTTCTCTTAAGTGGTCAGATGTATCTGCTGGGTTATTCAATTAACTTCTGCTTCTGTGAGGTTGGAGCCTGCCATTGTAGTGAACACACTCATGCTGTACTGACTGATGCAGCTGTCTGTGATAGGTGCTTTATCAGGAAGAACTGCTCTCTTCAACTAAAAACACCCCGTGACAATCAACAGGAATACGGATAAGGGATATCTTCTTGCCTTAAACACAGATAAAAGGCCTTTACCGCCTGTCCCCGTTTCTACTGTTAGGTGATCAATAGTAAAGGTGAACAGATAATCCAAAGAAACAAAAAACAAGTTTTGCAAATGTGAGTTCCCTATCTTCCCTTTCTTCTTGTTATTTCCATATCTCGCATCAGTGTCACACAAATTTTTTGTATTTTCTAGCCAGACTTTCCTATATCTGTGTCTACAGCTCAATGCATTTGTTCTCTGGCTTCTTCCTTTCTTCCTCTATTGAATGTGGTAATTGCATCAATTCTTCCTCCAGCCCTTTTGTAATACCCTGTTCCCAGTAACCTGCCATAAATCTTTTCTATAAGGTTTACAGTTCTCCTCTCTTCCGCTGGGTATTTAAGTCATCTGGGTCTATTGCTTTGCTGGCTTTCAGGAGTTCTAATTGCCTTCTTATCTGTTTTATGATGAGGGTAAATCTTTTCAACAATTCACTCCCCCAAGCTAAGAAAACATACTTCAGTCCCTAGGATGTTTTCTTCTTCCTTTTTGTATGGACTGTCAAGAAAAAAAAAGTACACCTGCAACATATTGACCATCTAACACTAGTTTCCTTCTTTGATCAGCTAGCGTTCCTCCTGTGTAATTTCTTCTTGTTTTGATGTTGTGTTTTGGTTCTTGTTTTTGTGGGGTTTTTTTTGTTTGGTTTTTTTGTTGTTTTTTTGTTGTTTTTTGTTTGTTTGTTTTGGTTTGATTTGGTTTGGTTTTGGCGTTTTGTTTTGTTTTCTGTTTGTTTGCTTGGTTGGTTGGGAGGCATTTTATGTTTGGTTTTTTGGGGTTTTTTTGGCTATCATTTCTTAGTTGTTTTTCCATTTAGAAACTGTCTTTATTAATTATAAGTTATATTGACTTTGGTTTCATCCGGTATGTCCTATCCATTTCTTCACTAGGAAATATGAATTCCTGAACACTGACTCCCTTTCTCCCTTGTTGATTCTCCTTTTTTTCCCCCAGAATTTTATGTTATTTTATGTTTATGGTGCATGTTTTTGGCAAAATGGCACAAAAAGCACTGCTCATATAACTAAATGTAGATCTATAAAATTTTACCTAAAGTTATTTCAACAACTCTAAATATGTATTTCCTTGCCAAGTGATTCAAATATCTTTTTACTGATAGCCTAGAACTAAAAACCAAAAAGCCTACTGGTCCTGTCACTATCCAAACCAACAGACAGTCACATTGCTTGCAGTTTTCAAAGCTCTCACTGCATGTTCTGAAGTTGGTGTGTGGTTTGTTTGGTTTTTGGTTGTTTGCAGGTTTTTTTTGTGTGTGTGCTAACACCCTAGTGTGGGAGAGGGAATGGAATGAATATTGGCTGAGTGTAAATGTCTGAATCCAACGGAATTGCACAGGAGACTGGGAAATGTGAAATCAATCTAAACAATCAGGTCCTATTTCAGCATATGAAAACGAAAAATGTAAAAGTAATGTAATGTAATGAAAAAGTATGTAAAGTAATGTAAAAGTATGAATTGTAAAGGTTTAGTTATACTTGTCCTTTCCCTCTGAGATCTATCAAATTATAATCTGCCATTTGCAAAGGAAACAGTTGTTTGATCTACTATGTTCAGTAACACATTCCTTTCCATAAATGTCTATTTCAGCCTCTATTGCTATTTTTTGGGTAAAGTTATGTAGTCCAGGAGATTACATATTAGTCCAGGAGAGACTGGGTGAAGTCACTGCACATGGTTCCTGCACATGGAGGGAAGGAGTAGCTACTTGTTGAAAGAACCCGCAGAAACACCAAGAGACAGGAAGTAATGCCTTCTTTGTTGTTGTTGTTTTGTATTGTTCAAAAGAACTTCTCACTTCCCCAAAGGGGTAATGTCTTATTTATATCGCTCTGAAGATTGTGATAATGCATGTGTTTCACTGATCTGGAAAGAATGCCTGTTATCTTGATTTGAGATTCCTAGATTAAAAAGAAAAATAACTTTGGGTTCTGACAGATTTGTTGTACTTCCATAATAAGTTTTGCGTTAAAGGGGGATCTTTTACTTCTTATATATTGCTAATGGTCTTTGTTTATGTTCTATGTCCTTTTTGAGTCATCTCTCATTTCCCAAATCCACTAGGGAAGCTGTAGAGGTCCTTTACTTTGGATGGATGGTGAAGGATTT
>WBND01000754.1:279082-290111 GCA_013398595.1 Tychaedon coryphoeus | reverse complement strand
TTCCCAGCCACTCTGTCCCAGCCTGTGGCACTGCCTGGGGCTGTTGTGACCCAAGGGCAGGATCCAGCACTGGGCCCTGTTGAACCTCACACCACTGGCCTCAGCCATGATCCAGCCTGCCCAGATCCCTCTGCAGAGCCTTCCAGCCCTCCAGCAGATCAATAACCCACACAGCTTGGTGTCATGCATGAACTTAACTGAGGGTGCACCTGATTGTGGGTAAAGTTGCTACACAGCACTGGTTCCAGCACTGAGCTCTGGCTCAGCCAGCATCTGTCACTGGCCACCAGCTGGAGGTAACTCCATGCACCACCACCCTTGGGGCCCAGCCATCCAGGCAGTTTTTAACCCATGAACTGTGCGTCTGTCCAAGGCACGAGCAGCCGGTTTCTCCAGGGGAATGTGGTGGGAGACTTGTGTCAAAGGCTTTAGCAAAATCCAAGCAGATATCCACAGGCTTTTGTCATCCACTAAGCGTGTCACACTGCCATAGAAAGAGATCAGGTTTCTCAAGCAGGACCTGCATTTCACAAAACCATGCTGGCTGGGCCTGATCCCGTGGTTGTCTGGCATGAGCTGCAATATCACACTCAAGATAATCAGCTCCATAACCTTCCCTGGCACTGAGGTCAGACTGACAGACCTGTAGTTCCCTGCCTCTGCCTTCCAGCCACTCTTGTAGATTGGCATCATACTTGCTAATTTTCAGTCAACTGGAAACTCCATGGCTCACCAGACTAATGGTAAATGATTGAAAGTGGCCAAAAGAAGAAATAGAAGAAACCTATTTGAAAATAAGAAAGACCAAGAAGAAAGAAACTTTAGATAAACTCTAAAAAGATAAAAGGAGACAGAGAAAATTATAGAAAACTTGGCTGAGTAATCTATTTGAGTTTTATCCCCTCATAATTTTTCCTTTTGTTGTGCTACACATAACTCTAAATAGACCTTTTATGCTATAAAGAAGTCCAGAAATGACTTCAGAAGAGCGAGTAAGATGACAATTATTTTGAAAGAATGGCTACAGCTTATTTCACACAGTAATTTTCTTTTTTTTTAATTTCATGGAGTAATTAAGTTTGCAGGCTAAGAATGAAATTGTTTCCTTGCTGACTCCTTGGAGGGGACCTGACTGTCCATTCAACAGTTTCTAAGAAGATGGAGAGAATAACTTCTCCATAGCAACAATGTATTTTTTTAGCTGTAAGGTTTATTTACATGAGAACCGCTTGAATGAGATCTTAGTTGGATTTTTCTGTCCCATTAGTTTTAAAACCTGTTTTTATTTTATAAAATACGCTTTTCTTTCACTTTAGAGATAAAACATTCATATGCCTTACCTTGCAATTCATAATTAATTTTTGTGCAATACTGAGTATTAACTCTGTGATCTTGCTATAGTATGTTGATGGTGGTGAAGGAGAAAAAGTTGTAATCAGCCCAGAGATTTTTTTTCAGCAACTTCCAAAGATACATGATGATGCCCTTCAGGTTGTTCATGAATGAAGAAAATCCATCTGAATCTATTTTAATGATATTTGCATTCAATCTCTTTTGTGCATCAAATGGATTTAGAATCATAGAATCACAGAAAGGTTTGGATTGAAATCACCTTCTTCCAACCCACCTGCCATGGCCAGGGACACCTTCTCCTAGGCCAGGTTGCTCAGATCCCCAATAAGCCTGACCTTGAACACCTCCAGGGATGGGGTATTCCACCACTTCTGTGGGCAACCTGTTTCAGTGCCTCACCATCCTCACAGTAAAGTATTTCTTTCACTCCTTAATTTGTCCTGTCACTATATGCCCTTGAAAGAAGTCCTTCTCCTTCTTCCTTGTAGGTTCCCTTCAGGTACTAGAAGGTGATACAAGCTCTCCCTGAACCCTTCTCTTTTCCAAGGGGAACAACCCCAACTCCCTCAGTGTGTCTTCATAGATCCTGTGATCCTGTCATTGTCCTTAGTGGCTCTCCCGGGGGCACTTTTCTACATGTCTATGCCCTTCCTACACTGGGTTCCCCAGAGATGGAGAAAAATTGGTATGGGGTTCAGTAGGACCAAGTGTTGGGTCCTGCACTTGGGTCACAACAAACAAATTTGTTGTGAAAAATATTCCCAGAATTCTGTTGAAAAATAATTCAGAAAACTACCTCTAAACATCACATAATGCATGATGATTCTTTTTTTTTTACTCTGAAGTACTTCAGAATAGCTTTTAGGTTTCTAGCTAGTCTTAAACCAAAATCTTGAGTCTGAAGGCTGCTCTTGAAATACCAGATCAGTACTCAATCCCTGAAACTTCCCCTAGTTCTACCTGCATGTAAAATGCAATCAGGGTCCAAGTACTAAGCAGGGATATGCCCTGTAGGATTTTAGGGGAATAAAGTACTGTCTTCAAGCACTTATTTTAAGTCTTGTTAGTGAGCATGGGCCAGTGTAGCAAGAGATTGCAGCTGTATTATTTTGGAGGTGAGTTGAACTGCTTTCAAATAGCATTGTCCCTGTTTGTCTTCTGCCTCCCTACAGCCTACGAGAAATTTGGCATGTGCGCTATGGAAAAATACTTGTAAAGAGAAAAATGTCATATTAGTAAAACCCATGCAATAAGATGGAAGGTTTAATACATGCTTTTCTGTTTGGTCTTCTTCCAAGACAGATTTTGGCCAAAAATGAAACCCCCAAACAAACACAGCTTCTTGGTAACAGTAACTTTTAATATCAAGTAAGTGAAAATACATTAGGTAAAAGAGAAGCAACTATTTTGGTGCAACGAAAGTATAAAGAAGTAGTGCTCTTTACCTCTGACGCCTTGTGTTTTGCTCTAACAAGAAAACAATTTTTTTTCAATGGACAGCATCACAGCATAAATGAGGTGCAAGCAGACAGAGGAGATAAGTTAGCCCTGTGTCTGAAGCAGCCTGCAAGTGTTTACAACTAAGACAGACTGAGCTTCTGCAATGTGCTTCTCAGCCCAGACTGCTGCACTCGGACATGGCTGTGTTTTGCCTGACAGGTTCTAAGTTCTGCTTGGTAGTGGGGAAGCTGGGCAATACAGTAGGAATCCAGTTCAACCTTGACGTAGGATTGCTTTCATTCATTTATGAAAAGAAGAATATTTAATCTTTCTCTTTAGACCTGAAAAGATTTTTTTTCTGTGAATCTTACAGTAAAAGGTTTCAGTCTTGCTTGTCATGCTAAAAATCTTCTCATTTCAAAAAAATGAGACTGGTGTGTCTTTTGCAGGAGATGTATCTCTGACTGTTGCTTGGCCAGCTGTTTCTTATTGTCCGGGGAACAAAAATTTGGAGTCCTAAGGCACAAACTACTCTTACAATAGCCACATCTGCTCTGATTAGGTAATGCCCACTGAAAAAGACTTGTTGAAGAAATGCAGAAGTGTTCATTTATTCAGATGATATCATATTTGGGTCTGAGGAAGGCGGTGGCTCTGCTCAAGAAGTGTCTCATTTAAGGAAAGTCAAAATTTTGAGAGTGGGAAGGGATAGCTCTACAGAAGGTATCAACAGCACAACATGAGGACTATATTGATACCGAGGAATAATTACATTATATGTCCAGTATCTTTCAGGAAATAACTGTCACTTTTTTAACATGTAATGGTTACTCTACTAATTCCCAGGATTAAAGCAGTGTATGGAAACCCTCTTCCTCTAAACTGTACTGGTATAACAGTAGGAACTTTGAAAGGCAGTTGCTTCCCGGTTCAACAGACTTTTCAACACAATAGGTATTGTTCTCTTTAGATTTTATTTAATGAACTAGCAGGTCCCATTCACAAAAACATGCCATTTGACTCTGAGAAGATGGCCAAATCAAGCTATCTAAAGTCTCACTAATGTGCAGAGAAAGGTGCAAGAATCAAAGGTTAGTTATAGCAAAGACTGCACTATACAGGACAAATATATTTGGACCTGGATAGTTACAACAATTCAGATAGATGTTTTCTGATTATGTGTCCAATATTCAAACAATAAAAGAGGAGAGATTCACCACTAGCCTGACCACTGACAGAATAGGTTCTGTTTTCACATGCAGGGTTGGGGGGCTTTTTAGAAAACATCCCATTATCTCACCCTAAGTGCAGTCGGCTTTCATAAATGTGAAATGCTGTTTTATATTCACAGTCACCACTAAGTATTTCACACACTTAGCATCTCCCTTATCTTCCTTCTCCGTAGCCTGTGGGCTTCCTTTCAGTGGCAGTACACTTGACTGAAGTGTAAAAAACCACATGAAATCTGTCTAAGAACAATAGCTGGAGGCATTTCACTTCCTTTGTGCAGACATGGCAGATCAGTTATCAAATGACAGATGAGAACAGTTGTTCTGACACTTTAATTATTTTTCTTTTCACTTTCTACCTTGGTAAGAGGAACTATTCATATGAGGACTTACAGGAAATGAAATTGTTTTAGCTACTGTGTATACATGACACAATTTGCCATGTCAATACAAGAAAGAAGCCTCTACAGATTGCCATTTTTCAGAAGGAACTCCATAACCTTGCTAACATCAAAAAATTAAGAAAGCTGAGGAATGTTTACCTCCTTCACATTATTCTGTTCAGACCCAGAGCTGCTTTTTTATTCACTTTCACACTTTCATCCCGACAATTTAAAGGACTTGAGGTTTGAGGTATACTAATTCCTGCTGTTTGCAGCTGGGTGTTACATTGCTATTGTTCAAGACACACCTGGGGAAGAGAAATGCCTGTAACTCATTGGATAATCAGGCTTTAAGCTTCAACTCTGTGTTAGCTTGTTTCATTGCTGGTGGATTTAGTTAAGTATGAAAAGCATTTCTTATCTTACATAGTCTATATAATATTAAGGATAAATTGCATCTCATAACATATTTTCTTTCCAAGGAGTAGATTTTTTCCCTCCCTCATATAATTCTTCAGAATGTAATGAAATTGACCTCAGTTTTAAGAGCATAAATTTACTTTTATTGCAAAATTGAAGTCTAGTGTAGGGTAAGAGGACTTGCATGTAGTAGAGGAGTAATGAAGTTTGATCATGTGATGGTTTCACCTGTCTCGTATGGCATTCTGATAAGCAATCTGTGAAGTATTGAGTTGGTGAAACTACACCTAGAAGGCCTTCCAAGCATGTCTGAGAACAAGACAAATTCATAACGATTGCAACTATTTGATAAAACACATCAAACCCACAGAATGCAGTTCAGTATGAATGAATATCAAACACCACTCCTGGGAATAATCAATTACAACAATAAAAAAACCTCAACCTGCTATTCAGTAGGTTAATGGCAAAGAATTTGAGAACTATAAAGTTTCAAGGCTGAACATCATTAAAAAAAAACTGTGCAATGGAGGAAAATGCAAAGCCTATGCTTGGATGTACAGACAGGAGTGTTGTGTGCTACGATTCATTCCTCTGTTCTTAGCAAGAATCAGACTTTGGTGAGATTGCTGTTTCCATCTTTCTTTAGGTAACACAGGTGAAGAAAATGTAGCTGGGAGGAAAGCCAGAGAAGATTAGCAGGAATGATTTAGAGATATACAAAACATGACTGTTAGGGAGAGAACTAAAATTCTGGGATTGTTTATTCTAGAGGAGAAAAAGGACATGATAAATCTTTCAATACATAAAATATTTCTGCAGAGCGGAAAAGGTTATTCATTCAGACTGGTACAAGAAGTTATGGGTTGTGCTACGGCAAGAGAGATTTAGGTAAGATTTTAGGAAAATATTTCTGAAGACAAGAACAGTCATGCACTGGAAAAAAAACAAACGTGGAGTATTGAGGGAGGGAGGTTAGACAAACCTCTCTTAAATTATGGAAGTATTTTTGATTATGTGCTGTCTGTTCTGACTTGAAATGATGTTTAGTGGCTCTGTTATTATTATTTGGAAACTCAGTAGAAATAAGATGCTACATGTAAGCAGAGAGTCAAAAAAGCATGAAAAGAGAAGTTTCAGGAATATTTGTTTCAAATGTAACTCCATTAGATTTTGATTTAGCTTTGGTACTAAACAGTCTTGATTAATTCACTGCTGTTAAAGGATGCTAGACATTTGGTCCTGTTTGGCCTTTGTCCATAGCATCATTTCTTCCCTTATTAGCATTGCAACCTGTATTCTCCCTTCCTAATGTTGCCTATGTTTCCGAAGTGCAGTAATTAGCGCGCAATAGTGCACAATACCTAGTTCACTAGTTCGTGAATAAAGAGCATCTCAGTCTCCAAACTCTCTTTTTATGTGTATTCATATTATTTATAAAAGTGTACTTTAGGTATTCAAGGTAGAAATCAATAGATAACTTGAGGCACTGAATCTTTCTTTGTGTGAGTTATCTTTGGACTTGCCTTCTAACCAAGAGTTTAACATATTTTTCTTCTAAACCTACTTTCCACGCAGGGTGTCCAGGAGCTAAATGCTGTCTGTCCATAGCTGTGTGATACATTATTGGCTTACTCAAATGGCTCTGAATGCTTGTGGCTTTCTGTGGTCACAAGGGACCACTACTCCAAAAGCCACATTGTGGAAATAGCAAACACTGTCACTATGGAAGTTCGTTATTTGCTTCTCGCCCTTCGGCGTGGAACCTGACCTAAACCTGTGGTCTGACAACTGAAAGACCAACTTATATTTGTGAAATACAGATCAGACCAAAACGTCAGAAAGGCCAGAACAGAAAGAGCAACATTTCATCCATCTGCTGCCAGTCTCAGTAATGTTGCTTCTTCTGCCAACAGTCTACAAGAAATATTCTCAAAATTAAACAACAATAAAAAAGGTTGCTTACGCTGCTGTAATTTTTATCGTATGCTAAAAGGTCCCATATTTCTGCATGTTTTGGTGCTGTCAGAAAGCGGGGACTTAATTGGCACTTTAACAGAGGAAGAACGGCAGCTACTCCACAGTTCTATAGGGTAAATAAACATTAATTTTCCATATTGAAAGCAGAACTACTACAGAATATTATGCAGTGGTCTGTGTACCATGGTTGCCTGGCTAAGATCCTTACACAGATGCAGTACTTTTCCAGCTCCTTCCTCAGCCCTTGGGGTCTCCTATTGTGCTTCTGTTCCTCCAAATCTTAATTACACTTTCCTAATGAGTCTGATGCACTGAAATTGTTTGGGTGCCAGCTGATTTGCACATGCTATAATGTTCTGGTGCACATGGTAGAGCTCATCTGGTGTGGATTTTTTAATCTTAGCGATTTCCACAATGAATTTAGTCAGTAACAAGAAATTTCAGCCCCTAAAGGACTAGACTTTGCCAGAAAAACTTACAAATTGACTAGAAGTAAGGTTGGTGAATGAAAATCGGTCTCTAAGAACTGAGCTTGAGAAGAAAGAAACATGCTTGTTTTCCTCTAATTGCCTTCAGGAACACTTGGTGCTGGTACTAATTACTTTGGCTTTGAAGACTGTATTGTCTTCACCTTAGTATTTTTAAAAATTTTTATTTGAGTTCTGTCATTACTCTCCTATCCATTCTGAGACTGCAGCTGAGAATGGGCTGTCCTGTCTGCTTGTGAAGTCATATGTCTGTGTTACAAAGTCCCTTTTGAAAAATATCTTTTTTGTATTTTTAATATCCAGGTAGCTACTGAATTCACATCTATTTCTCACTTGTGTATTCATATTTCTGGTTAAGCTCAGGAATTCCAAAAATAATATCAGAGAGGAAAATTCAGAAGCTCACTGCTTTTGTGGCTTTTTTCACTGAGGCCAGTTTTAGTCCATGTTGCCAATGATCAGTCTGTACACTTTAGTTCTATATTGTATACTTAAGCTGTGTGTGCAACAAATGATGTTTTCTTAGCCTCTCCATACAGCCTATTAAACAGTGGTTGGAATACTTCCATCTGTAAAGCAAAACCTTTGGCATAAATAATATTGTCATTTGGATAGGCTAGACATACTTTTGCAAAGTGACCTTGTAAAAATATTGTCTGAGGTATGACTGAGCTTAAATTATATGACAGTGAGGCAGTATATTTTGGTCTCTCTGGTATATGAGGTCTCATCTTGTAGCAGTGAAACCACCTGAAATTAAACAAGAAACAGTAATGTGCATCAGATTTAGAAGCTGAAGAAAGCTGGGCAGAGGTGCTTTTTTTTTTTTTAATTATTTGCAAACTTTCATGTAAATTCTTTGTTTGGCAAAGGCAAACATTGCTTACTGTGGTTTTCCTGTCTGATGATTTTTGTCTTTGTAAAATAAAATTATATGAAACACTGTGAGGAAAATCTATTCACTACATTATAAATACAAGTAAATCTGGAATAGTTGGGTCGGAATTATTTTTTCCTCCCCCATTTACAGCCCTTTCAAATGCTTTTTTGTTTTCATTTGGGATAACTTGGTTGTTTGGGTGCTCTAGATAAAAACATCTTGCACAAGATGCACAATATGTATATTTCTGTTTCCCCCCAAGGGTCAATCATCTTAAAAACTGTCTTCCTAATCCACAGGGCAGGGTTAGGTATTATAGTTAATGACCCCATTTACCAGCTCATGCCCCTCGATCCTTATCCATATGTTCATACTTACTATACCATCTTGCCGAGTCTACCTGAACACTAAGGACCAACTCATGCTCTGACATTTGAAATAATTCATGTGTTTAATGTGTAAACTCTTCGGTTTGTGTATTCTGTAAATGTAAGGGAGAGCACACTGTAGCTGTAATGGAAATCTTTTTTTAAAAGGACTGACCACATACTGGCAGTTATTTTCTGCCGTTCCAGAGAAATAACTTTTTAGATGGAAGGATGCAGTACCTAATTATACAGGTCAGACCATGCTTCCCAAGACTGTAGAGAGTCTCTTTTCAAGCAGGTGAAGGAAGTATCCTTTGAATGCAGTGCTGTATTAAAATCTGTTTGACTCAGAAGTTAGTTCTGAAGAAGAACATATGTGATTTTGGAACCAATTTTCAATAGTGGCTGCAAAAATGTGATCTTCCAGACTATGTTCAATATAAAGAGGTTCAGCTTTCAATGCTTTACTGTTGCCAAATAAAGCTGCCAAAACTAAAGGCTATCCTAGGGCTATTCTGTAACTGCGCCCTTTCACTACTACAAACAAATCACAAAGAGCAAGTGTGCAGCTTAAATAACCTTATGAATACTGCACTGGACTTTCAAGTGTGTAATACCCATTGACATAGAAATATGACCATCATATCATGGTTTGTTCCAAAGCCAGTGCATCTCATAAATTAGAAATAGGAACCATAGTAAAAGCTGTTCATATCAGGACTTCTTTTCTCTTCCACGTGATCATCTAGGTCATGAAGTGTAGATTTCCCACCTACCTTCCCTATAATGAAATTTTTTTTCGATTAGCTTTGATGAATCAGTCTTAAAAATGCTAATTTTTTTCTGATGTGTTGAGGTTTAGGATTTTTTTTTTTTTTCAGAAGGTGCTGTCTTGTTGTCTGTAATCTTCTTTCATGTTTGTAAATATAGAGTTGTTAAGGCAGGATCCTTGTGCTTTTTTACAACCAATGCCTTCAGAGTGGAAGAATAATAGTAGCAAACAATTTTTGTTTTAAAAAAAGGCCTTAATGCTTTTTCCCTAAAAAAGTAGCTTTCAGGATTTTGTACTGCTTTGGAGTAATACCAGGCAATAATTGTAGGTTACAATCAGCAGATCTTCATTCTGTGGCCAGATCAGGTACAATGCTATTTTGGTATGTGTTTCAGGAATAAAAAAAAAAAAAAAAGATATACAGAGGAAGTGTTTAAAACAAAACAAAACAAAACAAAACAAAACAAAACAAAACAAAACAAAAACAAAAAACAAACCAAACCAAAACAAAAGTTTAAATATAAATTTTAAGCCTACTCATTGAAGTTCATGGCTTCATGTTTTTTGCTTTTGTAGTATGTACAGGGTCTACACAGGCACATAATAAAATAAAATGCATCTCCAGCTTTTGTATGTGACTTGACTGGTGGTTTATAGATTCTCCAGCTCAGTACCAGGAAGCCATACAGAGGAGAGGACAATGGGGCAGAGGTTAGATATAAATGCAAAAGTTATCAAAAGGTTGAGGAGGGGGAGGACATAAATTCTTTCTCTGGCATGATGATGAGAGAAGTGGTGATGAAGTCTGTGGAGGCAGAAGCCAATTCTTATGTGTCTGTGTGAGATTCACAAGAAAGACCTGCACAAGTGTGCAGTAGCTTTTTAAACACACTCTTCTAATCTGTGACTTATAGATGAAACTTGTAAACAGGTTCTTAAAAAATCAAAAGAAGTGAAAAATCAAATGGAAAACCCCATCTGTGATGGATACTGAAGTGAAATCTTGCCAAGAAAATGTACTGCAAAAATGAATTCAGAGGAATATTTTGTTGTGACAGCAGCTGAGTTGCACAGGCCTCTGGCAGGCTGTTGTGCCACCTGCCCTGGGTGCCTTGCAGACCAGAACTTACTCACCAAAGAGCCCCTCTGCGGGTACAAGGTATCTGTCAGTTTGCATGAGGAATTTGTGACCATCAGGTTGGAACGTGGCACATCTGCCCAGGATAACCCAAAGGGAATCACCCAATGGCACTTGACTGGGAAGTGGCAAACTTCTGGTGCTTGCTATGCTAGGAGGGCAGGAATGTGCTATCAAGGGATGATCAGATACATTCAAAAACTTTTCAGTTTACATCTCTATGTTGTACGTATGTCATCAGGAACTTTATAAATATAGCCACTATATGATCAGCTCATTCTTCATTACAGTGAAAGATGTAGGCAAATACCTACATCTTTTACTGAGAATGCACAGGTAAGAAGTCCCCGTATCTTCTAACAGCCCAAGTATGTCATCATTTAAGTAATGACAGATGCATATGTCCCTGCCAGAATGAGGCAGAGTCTGGAGCTATCCTTTCTGTCTGAAGCTAGTTTTTATGTTGCCAAAACATAATTGTGTCTTTTGCAAACTTGATGTCCTCTAGACGAAAGCAGACAGCATTGCTGTGTAGTTATTTTAACCATTATAGTTCAGACACTCTTCTGCTGGGGAGA
>WBND01000754.1:264346-278772 GCA_013398595.1 Tychaedon coryphoeus | reverse complement strand
ATGACGCTTATAATAAAAGAAAGACAGGGATGACTGGAGGGACTGTGTCACACAACCTTTGTCAAGACTGGCCCACTGTGTTGGTGGCAAACCTGATGTACTGAATTTGCAAGTTAGCTGCCACTAAATATTGGTAGGCCTTTGGTAGATCTAATTTGGAGTTAGATTTTAAACACTGCCATTTTAAACACTGACTCGTCTACTGAAATTATTACTTAGTAGCATTGTGCTGCTAAGCTATGCAATCTGTGCTCATAATGAGCACTTTTAGGAAGTAAAGCTTCACAAGCAACTGTTAAGACACTGCTTTTTTTTGTGCATAGACAAATGTTCCTAGCTGTATGTTACAACTATGTAGAGATTATGCTCATGTTTATACTGACAGGTGAGGTGGTGGCCATAAGGGTGGAACATGGGAGATGATTCATAAAGATTTAAGAAAATATAATCAGTCAAAAATCTCATTACCATAGAACAAATTCTTTCTTCAGCCACAAAACCAATTGTTTCTTCAGTTTTCAGCCACTAGCCTAGCTTAGCATGACTCTTTCACAGAGAGGGAGACACCTGCCCACAATGTATTCCCCACTCGATTTTCAGTATTGACAAATAAAAGGTGCAACTCTGAGCACACACATTGCACAGTCTATAAAGAACACTGGATGCTATACCACTCAACACTTCAACTAATTACAGCAAAGGCAGATGATGACCGAAATAGGTTTGAGTTAAAATGATTCTGCTAGCCTGGCAGTATGGGAAACAGGCAGGATTGTTACTGGCAGATTGGGAGTTACCTGTGACACTGCAAACTACTTGTTTCAGACAAGTGTCATCATTACAACTTCCTGCTGTGAGGTTCTTACTCTTTGGTGTTGACCTTACCTGAGAATGTAATTTGGACATAAGCTTTTCTTAACATTGCTCCAAACATGTCCTAAATGAAACACAGAACTTCTTTTGCTTCAGTGAAATGAATAAAATTTAGACAACAGTCCATTTCTAAGTGACTATCAGTTGACTAGCTGTTCATGGCACACTTACCAAGAAAATGTCAACATAGTTACTCTCTTGCTCTTGTCAGGGTACCACTCCTGCGTATGCAAGGTCTAGACTTTCCAAACCTCTTCCAACTGAACAGAGTCTTAATCCCCAAGTTAAGTTTCCTCTTTGGGCTTCTCTAGTGTTTAAAACTGGGAATTATCTAACACAGTTTACCCAGAGCTGTTGCAGGTAGTTGGCAAAAATATTCAGCTTAGAAGTGAGTTAGTCAACTTGTCCATTTATTGACTCGTACATCCTACTTTAGCTTTATGAAAAATATGTAATTAGAACATTTTTCAATTCCGGGGCAGTAACTGCTCGAGGTTCTTTTCAGATCTACCCCTCACTTTTCCCCATGTTCACGACTAACCTTTCCTCCCTCCCATCTCCACCAGAATGGAGGTTTGATATGCTCATTTTTTGTAATGACTGATTTAAAATTTTCTCCACAAACAAAGCAATGAATAGAGGTAACAGCATGTGACATCAAATGTTCTTCACTTTGCCAGCAGCAACCTGACAGAAATGACTTAATGATTTAAGAGCTTTGATTCACTGGTTTGTGAATGGCCATGTCAAGGAATGTAACCCCTCTTAACTTCTTTACACCATGGCACAGCATAATTCACTCAGTCTAAGAGGAGGATAATGACAGCTTTATACAGGATCTCACTTCACACCTCCAAGTTTTCTCCTTATCTCAAAGGTTGCACTGTGCATTAAAGCAATAGTCTGTATTAATCTAACCTCTGGCATTTGGGCAATATTAACCCACCAATGCAGGTTTATGTATCTCACACCTCAAACCCTATCAAGAAATTTGGCAGTGGCAGCTTGATAAGGACACCATACCTTACTGAACTTGTTCTAAAAACAACATCAGCAAAAACACTGCTCTTGTGGCACTTTTTAATGACCTTGTTCACTCTTCTTTAACTATTGGCCATTTGGGTAGCTCATGTTCCTGTGGCAGCAGAACTTCTGTAAAGAAGAAGCAATGAAAATTCCTGTTCATCTGTAAAATATTAACACCCAGGGTTGTAAAAGATGAGGAAAATCTACAAACTGGAAGCATGAGCTGTTTAATTTTAGATGATAGAATACTTGTTAAAAGCAGGGTTATGTTTTCAATGAGACTGATCACATTTTCTTTTGTTTCTGTACTGGACTAATTAACAAACCAATCTTTATTACGTGCTACTTTACTGTGAAAATTCACCAAAGGGATCTTTCTGGTATTGCAACACATGGTTCAAGCAACCATTAGAGCATGTTCAGATTATCTTTTTTTATTCATGTGGTATGGATAGTGAACACATCTAAAATGTATTACCCTAGCTTCCCAATATGGGATCTGTATTGGAATGTGTATTTCAAAAGAAGGAGACAATAAGCCAGATTCTCAGATTAAACTTAGCTTGTTTCAAGAAAGCTGTGACCATTCTAAAAAGTACTGCATCATCTTAACTTTGCATCAGAGTGGTTCGGGCAGGCAAAATTTACATGTCTTTTAAAGAACAATGAAAATCATTAAAATTGTGACTTTCATAAAATCTGAAATCCTGCAGATGGGGTTTCCATCTTCTAACCAAACGCTCACTTAGACAAATTCTCATTCATTATGTTGAAAATTTTTCAATACCGTATTTTGATTAAACAAAGACTTTGACTACTGTAATTAAAGCACAGACAAAAGTCAAGTCAGCTGTTTTATTAAATACATCATTCTAAAAACCTTTAGAGAGGTTGGATAACAAATGCACTGAGAGCACTTGACCACACAACTTAAGAAACAAATGATAGCCCTGCTTCAAAACTGCACGACAGGTTCTTGAGAGATTCCTTTTCACACTTGTCCAGTGGTATTTTTAGGATCAGCTTACAAAAGAGCCAGTGCTTTATTGCAGTCACTTTCCAAAGCAGCTCTGGCTAACTTTACACTCCTTTTATCTCCTTTCCTTTTTTTCTCTCATTATCTTCTTGCTTTCTTCTCTTCTCCTCTTAGTTACAGGATTCCGTGGATCATAGATCTCAAAAGTGTCTTCATCCTGCATGCTTGCATCTTTCACCTTTCTGCTTCTGTCTTCAAACTGAAGGACATGTGACATCCTACAAAGAAAAAAAACAAAAAAACAAAAAAACAACAACTCCAACTCACTGAAAGAGTGGAAGCTAAAATTTCTAATTATGATATGCATGGCAAGATTTCTAATTTATTTCTGGGCATAGCTAAAAAGAACTGACCTAGGCTTTTTTTCTTGGTGTTTGTTTTTTTTTTAAAGACTTTGGTACTATAAGGTGATCATTCTGTAAAGACTCTTTTTGAAAAATACAGCTAAATACAGATAGAGTTTTCTCTGGATTTTATTTCACACACTAAGCTCTCTTTTTTTGTCTTTTTCTATTTAGCATATCTTCCAAAATGTATGGCAAGTTTTTCCCAGGAAGAGGGAATGCTTCTCAAATTTTCCTATTAGTCATTTTAGACACCTTTCACCAGGGTGGAGGGTTTTATAAAAGTGGGGAAGAGTTTAAATGGAAAATGCTTGAAGTAGGGACACAGAAGATCAAAAGAGGAATACTTCATGTTCTGCTGCTCCACGTTAACTTGGTTCAGATCATGCTTTTTAATTCTCTGAATACCAGACTAAACAAATGCCTTGTTCAATTCAATGTTTTTCCTACAGTTCATTAGAAGTTTCCCCCCCATTAGATATTTCCTAATTTCAGCAAATTTCCAGTAATCTGAAAACATAGCGGAGAAGTGGTGCATGTGAACCTCAGGAGGTTCGACAAGGCCAAATCAGATCTTACACCTGAGCAACTGCTGATATCAACACATGCTGGAAGAAGGAGAGATTGAAGCAGCTCTGCCAAGAGAAACTTACAGGTGCTGGTGGGTGAGAGGCTGGACATGACCCAGCCCTGGGCACTGCCAGCCCAGAGAGCCAAAAGTGTGCTGGGTGCATCCAGAGCAGAGTGGGCAGCAGGGCAGGGAGGGGATTCTGCCCCTCTGCTCTGCTCTGCTGAGACCCCACCTGCAGTGCTGCACCCAGCTCTGGGGTCCCAGCACAGGAAGGACATGGACCTGCTGGAGGGAGGACAGAGGAGGCCTCCAAGATGATCAGAGGAATGGATCACCTCTCTTGTCAGGACAGGCTGAGAGAGTTGGATTGTTCAGTCTGAAGAAGGGAAGACTCTCAGGAGATCTTATTGCAGACTTTCAGTACACAACAGGACTTACTAGGACAGATGGTAACAGATCCTTTAGCACGGCCTATTGTTACAGGACAAAGGGTACAGGTCTTAAACCAAAAGAGCACAGATTCAGATGAGGTAGGAAAGACATTTTTTTAAGACAAAGGTAGTGAAACACTTGAACAAGTTGCCCAGAGATGTGGTAAACTACTTTTTCAGGGCAAACTCATATATCTAGGCAAAAAACACACTTTACTTCTAGATTTTGTGTGCTGAATTTCAAAAACATCTTTGACTTCGATTGGACAACTTAAGAACTACACTGATCTGAATCTAAGTATATCAATCTTTATAGCATGTCTTTGTCAACAGTCTTTGCGACAGAAAATTCAGAAAAAGCGAGCAAGTTTCAAAAGGAAAGGTTTGTGGCCCATGAAATACTGCTTTATTGGTCTCTTGCAACATGTAAGACATTCTGAACGAAACAGTTTTCAAAGAGCTTTAGTGCAAATCTCCATACATAAAGAAAGGGAGGGAGAACCAGCTCAGTTACTTTAGATTACTATATAGTGCTATTGAAGAAACCAGAAAAAAAATCAAAGCTATAGACAATACATGATCTGCTTGAATGCTTTAGAAAATTCCTAAAAAAACTGAGACTTTTCATCACAACTATGTGTTTCATAAATACTTCAAGAGTTGTTTCCAGTGTAAAAAACTTAGGTAGTTTATAACCCTGTCCACACTACTAACACCCAAACTTTTTTTTTTCAGTAATCTCTACAATTCAGAATAACATAATGTACCATCAGAGTGACTCATGGTTGCATATTTGTAGTTTAATTATAAAAACATTGTCTCACAGTGGAGGGACTGAAGTAATTTATTTTAGCTAACATGCTTTCTGCATTTGTCATATTCTTCTCAACTTATTAAAGATGAGTACACATATTAAATCCCTCTGTCCTAGTCTGAATAAAGTACAGGCCTAAGAGATGGAGTCATTCCTTGGTGCATGGTTTTAAATGGTGTTACAGGAGTGCAAGTAGAAGTGTAGTCACACTTAGTCCTTTCATCAGCTCAGGTTTTCCAAGAATACTACAGCACAGGACATAACCTGCAGGATACAACTAACAGGAATTAAATACATCTCTAATCCTTGGGGCAGGCCATAGAGTGCCCCAAGCAGTTTGCAAATTAGATGCAGTAGATTCAGACTAAGCAATATTTACTTCTCCCCAAGAGCTGAAAGAAGTCATAGTCTCTGACTCTTATTCATAACTTTCCACTAAGACATTCCCAGCTGTGATTAAAAATAAGTCAATATTAAGAAACTTTTTGATATTCCCAGAATCAATTTTAGATGCAGCATCTTAGAGGTAAAGCAAAATAAACACAGACTGCAGTGGAGACTTTAAGAAATATTTTCCTTCTGTGAACTTAAGCTTATTTTAGCAAGTCACACATCTTCCCAGGTAGATCTGTTCTGCATCTATATGAATGGTGAATCACAGTGAATACTGCTTTTCAAAAGCAATTAAAATTGGGGTTTTTTCATTTTTTAAAAGAACATAGGAAGCATTTAATAATTATTTCTATACTAAACATGTGAATTTAAACTAATCTTACTCAGGTTCCTCCAACTGAAGTTTTGCATTTGCATAGTTTTCCAAGTGCAGAGTTAGGGCGTAGTTCCACAAACACAAGTTTCATGAGACTTTTACTTGTTCAATTTATAGCTCTCTTCCCTTCTGCATGCTCCTGGGTTCAGTGAGGAGCTGGCTGCCCAGTCATGTTTCTGCAGTCACTGTGCTGAAAGCAGTAACTTCATCTCTGTATCTCTGGCCTTCAGGAACCGACTAACTTGTGCTTATCACTGATTGTTGACAGCTCATTTTACATAAGAGAACCATTCAGTTTTGAAGTCCACTTTTCTTCAAATTTTAAAGGATGAGAGATAGTCAGTTCTAGCAAGCAAAACTCAAAAGAAAATAAAACCTCAGTTTTGCAGCTTAGTTCTTTTGCTAAAAAACCGTAAAATAAAATAGCTTGCCAAAACTGATGACTCTGGGTTTGAAGTACATAGTTGTGCAAGTTGTTGTCTTTCCTCAATAGAAGACATAATCACAGAATTATTTTCTTAACAGAAATGAATGAGCAATCTTTGCATGAATTTATTCCTGACAAGGTTGATTTTCCAAATGACAGCATCCTACAGGTTGACCATGGTCCTATCCCATGTAATGGGGGACAAGCTGCCCTGTATTTCTTTTGTGTTACTAAAGAACACTTATTAGCTGGCTCTCTACTGTATTCCAAAATTGGATTATCTTGAAACATTAGACTGAAATACATGAATTAATTTAAGAAAGTTTCAGAGACAGCACAGGATTTCAAAGGTACATGGATACTCTTATGACCTGGTGATATTCTCAGGTCAGCAAACAGATCAGGCTCTTTTGAACTACTCTCGTGAGACGGTGTTGTAAGAAAAGATATGATATACTGTAATCCCTCTGCTTTTGAGATGTGTGAGCCATGCACTGGATCTAAACCATATGCCAGCTGCTGACAAGTGGCAGTCATGTTAAGAGTAGCATTAAGGAGAAGCCCTGAAGTCCAACCGTTTCAGCCTTTCCAGAAACCCCTTTGGAGAAACTGAAGTGGCAATCAGAGAACTGAGAACTTTTGAATCTTTCAAGAGTAAGGAAACATTATGCTTTTGCTCTACTGATGAAACAGAAACCTCCAAGTACACTCACGCATCAGTGATTCTTTATACTAACTGAAATGAAAAGTGCAAAGTTGTATTGACTAAGAACACACTTGTTTTTCAAACTGATATAGCTGTTGTCTGCTACCACCTGCCTGCTTGCCCTCTTCAACTTTACTTGCACAGCTGGCCCTACAGAGCAAACCTCCTGGTGCCTGAAGCAAAACCTGGGACATTATCTTGCACTCAACTACATCAGCATTTTAAACAAGAAATCATCAACAAGTGTGAGCAAAAGGTACATCCTGCCAACTCTGTTTTAAGGGTAGTAGATTCTGGCAGAGTAGCAGTAAATTCTTAAGCAGTTTTAGACAGGTGCACTTTGGAGGTGCCTGCATAAAACACTGCAATTGGTGCCACACTCCTTTTGCACTAAATGCATACAAAATAAATAAAGCAACTAAATCATGTTGCTACAAATTGTTGAGTATCATAATTATGGCTGTATTTTATGATAGTTATTGCTTTTTTCCATCAGGGTGCTTAAAATGAATGCAGAAGGAGTAAATATCTGTGTTAAGAAAGTCAGTGTTGCCTCTTTCTAAAAAAATGGGACCAATATGGACCATAACTACTAGTAGTACCATTTGTTTCTGAACTGAACATTGACTGCAAGTAATAGGCTTCCTGTTTTTCTCAATTTCACAATGCGTCCCATATTTAAAACAAAAACAATGATAGGTACTCAAACACTACTGCTTTTTGTATATTATAGACTACTTGATGCTAATTTTCCTTCAAATACAGTAAATCTTGAACTGTAAGCATCAACCATTAACATAGGAAACATTCTAGCACTTTCCTTCCATCATCTTCAAGATACCTGCACAATGGACAGAAAAGTAACTCAAGTGAACAGACGAGAATCCACAGATCAAAGCAAAGGAGATCTCTCTGCCAAAGAAAAAAAATTAGGCTATTCTGGAAGAATGAGCTCACTGGCACTCTATCGACTCCCAGCAGAGTAGTGGGTGCCACAGGAAGAGGAGAGACATTTGAGAAACACTGAGAAAAAAAGAACATTTGAGGAAGGGAAAGACTAAAAAAATATAAGAATGAGAAACAAAAACAGAGAGAGAGACTTATCAAAATGTAAATCAAGTGAAGAAAATTGTCAAATGACAATTAAAAAGAAGCATAAATTTTGAATCAAGGCAAGATAACAAGAGTACAAACAAGGCAAAAAGAATGTCAAGGCTATAAAACAAACGGAATTTTGAAGGAGGAAATATATTACTAACATCTAATCTTTTTCCAGATTATTTTTTTTAATTGAGATGCTACAAGCAAAATAAGCCTCTTGGATCAGGCTGCTGTCATTATTCCTTGCATGAATGTGTCCAAGAGCTTTACAAATAATTTTGTAAACACAATGCAGCAGGACAGAGGAAGTATGTTTGTGTCTTTAATGAAATCTGCTATTCACTAGCACTAAGTGCTCTGTATAATACAACTCTTGTAAGCAATTTCATAGCTTCTGTTTGCCCTGTCTCACCATCCAGATTTGTGTTCCTTCTTGTGCAAAATAACCAATCACCCCTCTTTTCATGCAAAGGAGTCTCGTAATCCAAGTTTCTCTCCCTTACAGATCATTAAAAGAAAAACAATTTTTTACCAAGTACTTGAAGTAGATTTTAATTCTTACAGCAATGAGGGTTGATATCCTAAGTACCATGATAGAGCCAATCTCAAAGATGGATTCATCTCTCTACTTATCACTGCTTCACACAGTTACTTCTGTCTAAAAAAAGATGTTTCAGAAAACAATTTCCTTGAGTATTGTTTGTCTCATTAACTCATACTACTGGAGGTGAGCTAAATTACCTACAAAAGCCTGTACCCCTCTGTAGCACTTACATACCTCTGTAGGTGTTTAAACCTTACATGTATCACACATTTCCACCATGCCTAGTTTGCCAAACCAGGTATGATTTCACTTTAACTACGTTTATAACCACAGAACCACAGAAACACTGAGGTTGGGAAGGACCTTTTGGATCAACAAATTCGACTGTTGATCCAGCACTGCCAAGCCCACTGAACCATGTCCTGAAGTGCCACATCTACATGCCTGGTGACTCAGTCACTTCCCTGGGCAGCCTGTTCCTATGCCTGACAACCTTTGTGGTGAGAAAAATTTTCCCCAATATCCAATCTAAACCTCCCCTGGCATAACTTAAGGGTGCACGCTCCTGTCCTATCACTTGGCAATTGGGAAAAGAGACTGGCCCACACAACACTTTCTAGTAATAACTTCTGGTCATAGGTTTGTGCTGTCATTGTTACCACTAAGATATTTCACTCTTTTTTTCAGTGCTTGTTTTCATCATTCCACATTCCTTGCTTCTCTTTCCTCATCTCCCTTCCTAATGATGGGATATCTTGTCCATTTTTTTAATGCTTTCATAACACCCTGTATTTTTTATATTTATTGACTTGGCATTTTAAAAGAAAAATAAAATTCACTATTCAGAGCTAGCAAAATCCAAATAATTAGTTTTTCCACAGAAGTTTTAAATGTTAAAAAAAATGCTTAGAAGAGTAGTGAGAAAATAAGTTATAAATACAGCTATGCGCCATATTGCAGTTCACTTCAAACATTAAGTATTCACATAAAATACTTACTACTTCAATAATAATATTCAAAACCAATATTGTTTCAATCCATGCTAATGATTATGATACAGATTTTACACAAAAAATTTAAATTTTACTATTGTTATAAACACTGCACCCCCTGCACTCTCCTGAGGTTAACTGCAAGACCCAAAAAGTCTATTAGCTCACAATATTTCATCTTTCAGTTGTTTGTGCCAGTTTTGGAAGAGGTAGAGTTAATGCTGAACATAGGGTCGATAATACTGTGATGTTTTTGTTTGTTTTGTGTTTGTTTTGTTTTTGTTGTTGCTGGGCAGGGCTCACACAGAGCCAAGGCCTTTTCTGCTTCTCATACTGCCAGGCTGGTGAGGAGACTGAGGGTGCTTGGGAGGCTGGGAGCAGACACAGCCAGGACAGATGACCCCAGCTGACCAAAGGGATATTCCAAACCATGTGACATCAACCTCAGTATACAAAGTGGGGGAAGAAGGAGGAAATGGAGATGTTTGGAGCAATGGTGTTTGTCTTCCCAAGTTACTGACATGCAGGATGGGGCTCTGATCTGCTGGAGATGGATGAACACCTGCTTGCCCATGGAAAGTGGGGAATTAATTCCTTGTTTCACTCTGCTTGTGTGTGTGGCTTTTGCTCTCCCTGTTAAACTGTTTGTATCACAACCCATGAGTTTTTCAGGTTTTACTCATCTGATACTCTCTCGGACCCTGCTGGTGGGGCAGTGAGCGAGCAGCTGTGCAGGACTTGGCTGATGGCTGGGTTAAACACACAGCCGTAACAATGGAAGTATTACTGCTGCTCTTGCACAAAGCAAAAATGTCCCCAGTGTTAAGCAAGTAAAACTGATGAAAACATTATACAAACTCAGCCTGCACACTCCTATTAACTTTAACTAGTCCTTTGAATTTGTATATTACAGTTACTGGAGGACTGAAAATTGGCTTAATCTATTCAGAAAAACCAGAAAGTTCTGGGTTCTTTACAGACCAAGGAATTAATTGTTTATATTTTCTTTTTGTGTTGGCCTACAGCATGAAATGATGAGAACAGAAATTTCTTAAAATAATACTTTCTGAGATAGTTTATTTGAATGTAATATGCTTAATTTCATCACAAAATAATCACTGCCAAAATTATAAAAAGAAAACAAATAGTTTCACTAAACATGGGACCTCCAGCTTAAAAAGAACCCCAAAGATATCAGTTTTTGCAAAGCTAACAAGAAAGTAACCTAATCTTGGTGAAGGTTAATATAGTGTTGTATCCTTGGATAGCTCAAGATAGTACTAAAAATCTTTTTCTCTTGAAAGAACATTTAATTGTAAGTAACGTTCTAACAGAAGGGGAAATCACCTTAACCATGAAAAAGCTCACCTTATTCAGTGATAAGCTGTGGGAAAATGCGATGAGTTCTCATAGTATCAAGAGAACTACGTAAAACTATGATGACTCACTTTTTTAAGCAATAAATATTTTTCTATATAAAATTCAGTTATCCTATCTTGATATTGCCTCTGTTATATAACAATTAATATACATAGCATATTTACACTACCTCCTTGACCTCTTCACAAAAATGTTAAGTAGTTTGATGCAAGAAGATGGATGCTTTAAATAGACATCTGCTCCTGGTAGAGTAGATCAGTATGGAAGACTAAAATGCAAATTCCAGATGTTGTTCCAGACAGCACACCAGTACAGAAAAACTCTACATAGCTTACATAGTAAACTTTATTTACTACAAGGACATGGGAGCCACCATACCAGAATAGACCAGTGATCCATCCAGTCTAGCATCCTGTCTCTGGCAACAGCTTGTACAACATCTGATACTCTGAAGTCAGCTTGCAAATCACCTCCCCAAGTTAACACAAGCAGTCAGGCATTAACACAGGCATTACTGTATCACCACAGCACAGAGCTGAAGTGAAAAGAGAGTATTTCTAGCACAAAAATACTCAGATTTTCAAAACACTCAGATTTCCCTGGACACTCTCCCTTTTCTTTTGCGCCTCCCTCTCTCATTCTGAATATATCCAAATCCTTACTTCTTAAATATATCATTCAATGAGATGAAGTTGGGGTGCTTGAAAAGGTGAGTAAATATGCAGGAAACTGAAGCCAGGCTAATAAAGATTTAGAAGATTATTTCTTCATTCTTCACTAGATTTTCTGGCAATAAAAAAAGGCAGATTTCCAAATAGTACATCTAACACTAGATATCCCTTGACTGAAGCATGGATCATCTCTGAATTTAAGTCACAGTAGTCAAAGCTCAGATGCCTAGTCCAAATAAGCTCAGATATAGAAGAATTAACAAAAAATAAACAAGCAAAAAGCCCCACTTGAAACGCTCTGAGTTTCTCAGACATGCTGAACAGCTAGAGGCAATCAATTTACAACGTCAGCAGAAGAACGATTTGTTAATATGAATAACTGACTGAAGCAGTGGGGTAGGGGTTGGTATTTACAGATCAAGCAAGGTCTGACCATATTCTAGCAGTACAGGGGTGAAGGTGGAGACAAAACTGGAGAAAAAAGGAGAAAAGATTTACAGCAGAAGGCTTTTTTTCTTTCTTCCTTAAAAGGTTAGTGGCAGTACTAAAACCCAAACAAATGCTTATTTTTTTGCCAAACAGAAAAGAAACCTCTAGTTCCAATGTGTTTCTAATACAGACCTCTGGCATTCATTTATCCTTTGTAACAATCAAGTAAGTATTTTGTCAACTTTTAAAAAATGTAGTTGAGTAAATCAATGGCCTTAGCAGGAGAGACCTAATATAGAGCCAGTTTTTCCAGACTAGTGAAGGAACGCTGGCTCAAGTCTGGATGGGAGGAGGGGAGCAAACATGGCTTTAATCCATCTTTGTGCCTCGCTGGCATAAATTACAGCAGCACTTTTTCTGTCATTCCCCAAGCTAGCATCAGCATGTAAAACAGACTGCAGTTTAGTTTTCAGGGGTTTACTGTGTTTGTCACAGTTAAGCTTCTGCAACTGAAGCTGCAAAGACTGGTGCTAATCTTGAGGAAGCCATATTTCATAACCCTAAATTTGAGGTTTCATAGGAAAGAAAAGTCTGCATTTTATAAAATGTATATAAAACAAGGTTTAAAGAATAAATATAACCAATATTTCTAGGTGTCTATCCTGAAGAACTTCACCCTGCAAATTTCAATAGTATATGCTGCAATAAATATGAAATCCTGGAAATAAAATGGAATACATTATCAAATGTTAATTACTAATTAGATTAAATACTAACAGTGTGCACTGTGATTTAGTTCTTAACAGAAATTAAATATTATAATATAAAAACAGTCTGGCTAACTTCAACCTTTACCTGATCCTGAAATTGCTATTTCAATTAAAAAAGACCCAAGCCCAAACCAATTCTAGCCTATACTCTAGAACAGACATTGAAAAGTGATGCTGTTTTAAGACCCAAATCTGTCTCTGTTACAAAACCTTTTAGTGTGAGAACACAAGGTAAGTAAAGTATTGTGTGTTTCCACTCCTAATTGTGCCACATTTTTCATGAAACCAATCATAAATATTCTGAAAGACTTCCTTGTATTATGAATAAAAGCATTTCTTAAAGAAGATAGAGGACATAACTACTGATGCTGGATAGAGAATACCTTCATTCAATATACAGATTTTTTTTTGTTTGTTCTGGAGTAAAATAAAACTATCTACAAACTGGGTAAAAAATCGCAATTATTGTCCTGGCAGAAAGAGCTTAGCATTAGGACCCAATGTTCCCACAATATTTAAGTGATCTCAATGACAGTTTTCCAAAATTCAGAATTGGGAACAGATTACAGTATCTGATTTATATATACTAGGCTGCACTTTAAATGGTTAACACTGAACTTCCGTGAGTTTTTTGTCCATGGAACCAATAAATTAATAAAAATAGATCTACTACTTTCAATTTCTGCTAAAATCAAGTTATCTGATTTTAGCATTTTTTCATCTGATCTGATGTAAAGCATCACTGTTGAAATCAAAATATTTTATGACCAAGAAGAAGATTTGTTTAAAAGGTTTCTAAGACATATGAGATTTTAGACAGTGCATTAAAGTAAGCCTGTAATTAAATTCAATTGAACTGGTTTTAATTCTCATTATCTTCCATGAGGTTTTTTACAAATAATTTAGAGGACAACAGCTTCAACACTAGTAATTACACAACATGGACATGAAACCATCCATTAAGCAAGACATGAAATACCTTTCTGTTTAAAATAGAAGACCTTTACCGTCACACAGTTTCCAACAACCTTTTGTGCAAATTGGAAGGTATTTTCAGGTATTGACTTTTTCACTTTGATTTTAAAAAGTCTGTTTTTCCTACACCTCAAATTAACCAACACTTAGAATAGTTTAGACTTAACACAGGAAAGTAACCAGAAGAACTTCAGACTAAAAAACCATGTGAAAAACTACCACCTCATTCCAAATTCCCATTTTAATCATTTTTTCTTGTCCCACAGTATATCAGAAAGCTGAATGGATTTGTTATTTCAAATAAAAAGAAAGACTAAGTTTCAGAGTCTAGACATACTTCCAAAAAAACTTAAATGACTTATTTACATTTGTCGCTTAGTTACAGCTGTGACAGCACTCCCAGGGAAGGAAAAAGCTGATCTCTTCTAGAGATTAAGAAGCTTTATGTTTCACATGTGACACCTTACATTCCACCCAGGAAACTCTGCAGTGGTTCAATTATGAAGCACGGGCACGTATTAATTAAATGAACTATGCTATTAATTAAATGAACTGTGTAGCATGCGG
>WBND01000754.1:222062-263476 GCA_013398595.1 Tychaedon coryphoeus | reverse complement strand
TAGATGCATCACCCTGGCCTTGTTGTACTTTATGAGCTTCACATGAACCCGCTTCTCAAGTTTGTCCTGGTGCCCCTGGATGGCATCCTGTTTTTCTGTAGTGTCACCTGCACTGCTCAGCTTCCTGTCCCCTGCAAATGTTCTGAGGGTCACTCAGTCCCACTGCCTCTGCCACTGATAAAGACACTGAAGAGCATCAGTCCCAAGAAGTGAACAAATGGGCATGTCTTTTCAATCAATCCAAAAAATAACCCATCATGATTTCCTAACCTATGTGTCTTCCATGTCTTATAAAGTTCTGTAAACTTGACTGGTTTTGTGTGTATGTATTATATTTTATGCTATGGAGTGATGATCAAAAGCTGTCACAGCACTAGATATACGTCAGTATGCCAATAAATCTTGCATTTTCAGGCAGCCTCCACTTCTTTTAAAAGATTAGAGAGAGAAGAATGTAAGTCCAGAATTTTGGTTAAGGACATGACATGTATTCTTATAGCAGAGAACCTAATCCTTTTATGCAAACCAATATTCCATATAGGAAAGCGTAGGAATATTTCTTACATTGCACAAGCATGTATGGTTCCTAAAAATTCAGCTGGAGAGTCCTGTTTTTAGGAGTAGACAGCCATAGTTTAATGTCAAAGTGAAAAGTTTAATGTGGCAATGGTTAGTTCATTTCCACTTATGACTATACTGGAGAAGAATATAATTACAGAACATATGTATAATATGAAGTTTTGAATGTTTATTGGAGTATTTAGAATTCATGTGATTTTGGCAAACTGGAGTAGCAGTATGAAAAACGGGATACAATTTAAAAAGTGCAATGGCTAAATTCCAGTTAAGAGTGATCAACAGTATGGGTACAGGACAGAACTAAGTTAGGCAATCATTCAATAGGAAAGGATTGGAAACCAGGCATGAAAAAGCAGCAACAAAAAAAGTAATCCTTCCACTCAACAGAGAAAAAGACTTAGCTGAGTGCTGTATCTACTCTCAGACTTCACATTTTGAAAGAAGCACTTGGAACTCTCAGAATTACTTGATCAAAGGGTGTTTTACAGTACTAAGTATCACTGTTATCCTATTTGAAGAGGAATATTTTGCACAGATTAACTGAAACAATTTTTGAATGCACTTGATTGCATCAGAATTTTTTTGTCCCATTGCTGGATTCAATGGAAAATATTTCGTCATGTTCACAGGATCTGCATCATTAGTTTCATTATCTGAAGTTGCTGTAACACCTTCTGGAATGAAATTTGTGTTTGACTACAGTTGCAACAATTTGTCATTATCATCAGAACCCTGGAACCCCGAACTGTCACTACTATCTGAACGGGTATCACATTCATACACCTATATGAGTCACAGTAAGTCCTAAACAAAATGAGTAGCAGCAGTGTTCTGAAAAAGTGTAGCCTGTGCATTATTTTCTCTTTCAAATTCAGCCTATCGAGTAATCCAAGTGGCCAGTATAAGAAGACAAACTATTCCAGCTGAGTCTTCTGTTGTGACATATTTGGTTTTCATAATATTAGTCTCTAAGCCAGTAACACCTCACTGCCACTGTCACTCACCTCACCTTCCCTTTTTGGGAAGATTTTAAGCCAAGAATGTAACTGAGCTCTGCCAGATAATTTCTACCTACCTCTGCAGCACTCTATACAACCTTTAGGAAAGAGAAAAATCTAGTAATGCATCTGAGTCCTTCTTATTTGGATTGTAAGCAAATAAAGAGCAACTAATGATCAAATAGTACTGAGGACATCCAACAAATAATTAAGAGGCAAGCACAAGCACTAGTTCTCAACATGAAACCACAAGGAAAGTAATACCTTGAAGAACTCAGATCAAGAATGTCTTTCTAAGGTACCCATATGCTGTAAAATTATGTCCACTTTCTTAATGTCAGACATCTTTATTCTTTGACTCCTTCTTTGAGCAGATACCATGTTTATTATGATATTTTGTAATTCCATAAGGGAAATTGATTTTAATTGCTGCAGACAAATATAGATAATCATTATCACGGAGCAGTAGAGGTTGCAATAAAAAGTCTCAGCAAAGATTCTGATATCCCACATTAAAACTTAGTCTTATGCATTTCTCTTCAGCACTCCTCACAACATTTCCTCAGATGCATTCTTAGACAGTAAAATCTGGTAATAATTATAAAACACCATACACACTGTTTACAATAGAGTCATATTTCTTCATTTTTTATTGCATAAAAAGTACAATGCTGCTGAAAAGTGCCCAAACGTCTGCTCTGCACCATGCCAATACAGCAGCTCAGCCAAATATGCAGAGAGGAGTTTGCCAAACAAAAGAAAACATAACAAATTGGTAATGGTTTCTATCTTGACAGAGAATGAAAATTATACCTCAATGTGTGGCCACTCATGGATGCATAAAAATGTCTTAGAGGCAATCATTTTACCTCAGATAACACACCCTGACAGTAGAGCAAAGCATACTGGCAGGCTTTCCCTTCCCATAAAAACAGCAATCATGACCTACAAAATGGCCTGGAGGAATCATGTCGTTTGTGTGTATCATATATGCATATGCCATACATTAATTGTATTCCATAAGAATAAAACAAAGTAAAATTACTCTCTTTTGAGATGTAGATTTAAATCAAGAAAGAATAAAGAATTTTAAAATGTAAAGTCACTATAGTTATCTCAAATATTCCTACAGAACAAAGGTACTAAAAATATAAACACTTAACCCAAAATATGCAATTTAACTTTATGAGTAATTGACACACTTTCAGAGGATTTCATTGCTTTGTTAATGTTGTTTATAGCCAATTTGTGTAACATACATTTTACAATTTATCTGGCCTCGAACTAAATTATTTGAAAACAGATTGTCTCATCTGTCTGTAAAGTTAACATGAACAGTTACTGAGCTGCAAAATTAATATGATATTAATTATTAGTGTATTATATAATTTTATATTATTATAAGTATTTTTTTAGTGCAATTCTGAATGTAATGTTGTTTTCTGAACAAAAAACACAACTTCATGTTATGAAATTACAGCACTTCATTCAGTAGGAATTATAGTGGATAGCACTACTAACAATTAGGTATCAGTAGTTACTCAGAAAGAAATAGGAAAGATATGTTTGAACTCTATTTAAAAGACTGGTCTTGTTACTGTGACAAGAAAATATTTGACATGAAGACTGAGTTCATAAAAAGTTCATAAAAAGGCAAGATAAGAGAATCTTACACTGGACATGGGAGGTTTAGACCAGATATTTGGAAGTATTTCTCTACCACAAGGGTGGTCGAACACTGGACCAGGCTTCCTAGAGAGGAGATCAATGCCCCCGACCTGTCAGTGCTCAAGAGGCATTTGGACAGTGCCCTTAACAACATGCTACAGCTTTTGGACAGCCCTGAAGCTGTCAGGCAGCTGGACTGGATGATTGTGATAGGCCCTTCCAACTGGAATAGTTGCTTTATAATTCTTGGAGGACTTAGAAGCACTTTGGTAGCAGAGAAGGATCTCAAAATATCAGTGAATATATCCAGTGAATATATCCAAGGATCTCAAAATATATATTGTATCCTATCTCTCATCCTCAAAGAGTCTGAGATAGGAAAAGACATAAGGAAGAAAACACTGTCTGAAGAAGCAACAAAATAATTTTAAGTCATCTGAAAAACAGAAATACTGTTTGTTTTAAAACATTTGCCACGAACTTTGTTCAAGTTTCTATTTTACTGGTAATTTTTCTGTAGCTCCGATGCACACATCTATGAAAAAAACTGTAAGCAGAGACAGCCTATTTTGTTATACCGGCTGTAGTGTTTACCTCATACACAGAGATGACATAGCCTTACAAAACTTTTTTGCTAGGATTTATTTTCTTCTTTTCAAGGCATTTTATGCATTTTTGCATTATGCATACTTTTATGAACATTTAACAGCATGCAGCCTAGAGCTTCAAGCTCACACTTCAAATAATTTTGATTTTTATCCCCTTGATTACCTAAGGTGGGTAGTTTGCATGAAAGATGAGTATGAGACAACACAGTACACACTGATTCTTTGACTGGGAGGCATTGAGGCAGCGACTTCTGCAGTGCATTATCAACTTCAGTAATATCCCCTGCCTTGGGGTCACCCTACACTTCAGATGAGTCAGTCTATCTTCATCTCATCCATCATCTAAAAATACTTACCACCCCCAACACACAGTTTTAGAAGAATTTAAAACTACAGAACACTAAGTGTCATCTACTCTCATGCCTTATTTTTCAGAGTGCTTAACCTTTTAGCTGAAGCAGCTGCCTTCACATTTGATGTTTTCTGCTACTCAAATTTATGCTTACCAGTGAGACTATATTAGTAAAACAAGATTTCTATTGCTAAACACAGAAATCCAAACAAAAAAAACTCACCATCCTTCATCATTATCTACGTCAGGTTCAGAAAGCTCATTTTCAGGAGTTTCTTCAATTGCCTGGGTTAACTTGGTTTTAAATCGGTCCAACAATGCCAGTGTCTGAAATGAAACACATAGTTTTAGAGAATATTTCTACACACTAACATGTATATTTCCACACACTAACAGGAATATACAACGTATTTTGAAATTATTATTTTGAGAAAAGTACAATGAGAGTAATGTTTCACACTAATTTGGAAGAAACACTTTAGAGAGGCAAGTGAGAGAGCAAGAGGTGATGCTGGGCATTGAGAGTGGGACTACATGGAGAGCAACTATGGAGTGAGTGGGCAGGCAATGCTGAGGCAGCAAGAACAAACAGGGAGGGGCCTATCAGGTGTGAAAAAGCACTTCTCTCACATCTAGTGGAATAAAAATGCATATTTAAGGAACAAATATCTGTAGCTACTTATAGAAGAGAATAGAACAGCTGATTAAATAACACTGCTGGCAATGAATCTTACTTTTTAGACCTGCTACTGTTCTCTTTTAAAGTAATCTGCTGTATAAATTGCAAACCATTCAAGCCTTGAAGATCCTTCTTGACACCTGAAGATCCTACCATAGTTCTTGTTTCTGATCATCCCATCTGAAATGGGAGTTTGATTTACAAAAGTCGTATGCTTGAGCGTTGTGATGGTAGAGGGGGCTCTTCAAAAAAAGGCATATGAATAATTTGTGCAGCCCACAGCTTTTTTTTTGCTGCTTTTGAGACATTCCTGAAAACAAAAGCATCAGGGAGTAAGTGCCTAACTGAATTTATGTGGCAGGCTACATTTGATTTGTAGGTGATAGGTTGGCAACCTATGCTGTAAAACACCTCTGTATGGCTGTGTAGTTTTGTTTGGTCAAGTTTTTCAAATTTAAAAGAATAAAAACTAAACAAGAATAGAAAACAGAAATAGGAAATACCAGAAGTGTTCACTGGAATCAAATTTCCTTCTGGGAGCAATCCTAACTTAAGGAGTTTCCTGGCTTTTGAATTCTTTCAAAAACATATTTTAGCACTGCCAAGGGCAGATTTTGGAGGACTTTTTTTGCATTTGTTTTCTTTATTTTCTGTCTAATCTTCTGTTTAAGATGAAAGTGAGGAAAGTTTTGAGGATATTTGGGCCTGCAAATCATTCTAGTTCTATAGCTTTTCATACTATTGCAAACAAATACTTGCAACACTAGAGACAGCAAATCTTTGCCTTGGTCACCACAAGGAAACAAACTGACCCTTCTAATATGAAACTGTGAAAAAAAGCCACATTCCTTGTGTCTTGTCTAATTTTCTCTGGTGACAGCATTCCTGTGAATAGACATGATGACAGAAATAATTTTCATAATATCATAGTAGACATTTTTGCAGTGAGTCACTAGATGCTATACTGTACTTTGAATAACTTTATATTTGACCCTTGCAGAATAGGAGGGCTTGGACTTCCATTGTCTAGTATTTTAGGGAAACACACCTTTTCTCACTCTTCCTTAACTATTGCACTGAGGATGGAAAATGGTATTGTACTGTAGGATCAGTTACAAGGGGTGCAAGACTAGAAGAGAATCTCCACAAGTGAAATGAATTACAAAGAACTTGATTAATTATTGTTGAATAGTTGCCAGTAGGGTTACATAAATAAAAATTAAGATCTACAAGAATATATATCCCTATCATCTCATCTTGTTTTCCAGTGATGTCCAGGACAGGGCTGATATAAATTCATTAGACATGGTTTTAAGTCCCTTGATCCACACTGCCAACAGAGCTTTAGTACTCTTTGATTCAAAGATAATGGGATTTTGAATGTACAAAGTTTCCATAAACTTCTTAGTTTAGGACTAAATCAGCTTGCTGCACATATAAATGCTTGCCAAATGCTGCTTTGAAGTTACTAAGCCTCAAGTTTCCAATCTCTTCTAGATTCAACATGTGAACAGGAACATCTTCGTAGCTGAAATGACATGCACTTACAAACCAATGTGTTTGATGTACAGCACAGATTTTAGTTGATGGTATTTCCACTTCACAGGCAGTTTCATATATTTAACCATTTCAGACTTTCCTATTTTAGAAAAAGCAAATACTTCTGTACAGCAAATCTTACTTTGCTCACATTTGCCTACTAAAGTCTACATACATCCTAACTAATTTTGAATAATAATTTTCATTGTATTTAAAACAGCTTCTCTTTTTACAGTACGTATAAGCTATTTCTTTCATTTCCCAACAAGGATATTGATGAATTTAGTAACTTTAAAACTGTAATGTAAAATGTTAAAAACCCCAGCTAGAACAAATGCCTAATATGTAAACTTCTGTCCCAGTGCTGTCTGGCAGAGAGGAAAGGAAAAGGTGAAGAAATGCAAACTTTGACAAATGTAATCAAGGACACCTCTTCATGATCAGCATTTCCTTTCAGAAGATTTTAGTAACTAAACTGAGAGCCCTTTCAAACACACATTGAAAGTTTGCTTACTTGTCTACCTCGGTAATTAAAATATTTATTTTTATGAATAATAACTTTCTTTTAATGGAAAATGAAACAACAGATTTTAAAGCTTTGCTTTTATACAAATGAAGAGATAAACATAGTCTAAAAGGAACATAACTCATTTTCTGGATTTTTGTTGCCCAGGCTATCAAACTATTACCTGATCTTCACGGGAAACTCCTTTCTTTGGCTGCTGCTTTCGCTTATCCTCATATTTTCTCTTCTCCTGAAGGTATTCTTCAACAACACTGTTTGGAGCAGGTTCATCCTCTGAACAAGGAAACATATTTGGTTAAACAAATTTAGTTTGGTTTCATGATTTAGTGTCTTTTTGGAGATAAAATACTAAGCAAAACACTCCCATAAAACATTTCAGTTGTACTGCTTTCTCAGCAGTAGAATGATTTGCTACTTGCTGAAATGAAAAACACAACGCTGTACTGGGCAGAGAATGAGTCAAAAGATTTTTGTTTCAATTATATTTTACTATGGAGCCAGAGAAAGCAAGTTAACAGAAATAAAACCTCTGATGAAAACTGTTGAAATTCCTTTAACCAGATGATATTAATTTCTGAAGACCTTTCTTGTAGCAGTTGAAATGTTACGTGTATTAATATTCTTTGACCATTTGTTCAAAAGTAGATTAATACAATTTATAGAAAAATTCACAGTTTTCCTCTTTTGTAAAGTAGCCACAAACCAAGTCCTTGATTTTGCAATAGGGAAGAAACCCAGTAACATTCAAATTTTAAACAGAGTACATCTTGTCAATCAGGAAAAAATTATTTTTAATATAACAAAGCGATATATGGATGAGTCAAGAGCTCCTCTTCTTTGTCTATTTTTAAGCACCATTTTCACTGTACAGTATTCACAGTCCCATTAAGTTATTAATGAATAAATAATCCATTAATAGTTTAATGGGACAAAAACTGATCCACACCATACTTTCACATTATTTTCTTTTTCTTGAATTAAGCATTAAGACATTGATTTAGTATACTTTAAATTTATGTACACATATTTACACAATTGTTATTCCTGGTAACAAACAGAAGAATAAACCCCCTAGATGTCCATTGCAAATGATGAACAGAAAACATTTTTGGAGAAAACTATTCAAAGAAATTTCAGGATATATTGCCTAGTGAACTGTAAATCTAAATGAATTTGTTGCTACCAGGTTTTTTAGATGACTGCTGACAGCTATACAGAAAAAAGTTTCTGATTCCAAACTAAACTTCCCTCATAACTTAAGTTTTCCATGAAGTTTATAAACACGGCACTTTGTAATAAAATGAAATAAATTTGTAATGCTATATCTACATATATTAGTTTACATATTTCTACAAATAAAATATATAATTTCCATTTTATCTTAATTTCTACATTGCGTTTAAACCCTTTCTACGTTGTACTTAAAGAGTACCAGGGAAAATAACCAAACATATTTAACACCATTCAGAGCTTTTTTTTTTGCTGTTTTTCCGTTGATAGGTTGGATATAATCATAAACAGAGTATGACAGGTACCAGCAAGATAAAGACAGAGAAAACTCATCTTTCAGAAGGACCAAAATAGATAAATGCATACCCACATACACATTTAGGGATGAATAAACAGCTGCATGAATGAAATAAAATCTGCCATAAAATCTCACGCAGCATAAAATCAGATGAACTGAGGAGAACAGAGGTTCATGAAAAACCTACCCACATAATTTCCCCCTATTATGTCAATCTCTTCTACTAATTAAAAATCCCATTCTTAATTCAAGATCAACCCCTTTTCAAAATAATGCATTAAGTTTTTGCATAAATGCATGTATCCAAAGCGTTGACTATCAGGAAACAACACAACTTTTTCTTTTACGAACATTTAGCCCCTAGATAAATAGTTTGAAGTACAAAACCATCCACTTCCTTATAAAAAACAACCTTTCCAAATGTTACCAAAAGATGACATTTACCTAAATGAGTGCTTTGAAGGGAATTGCATTTACCCTATGATCAATATAATTGCTCACCTATGACAAGCGAAAGAACTGAGAAGAATATTCTTCAACATGTTTGAAAATGTCAGTCACAAATTGGCCACAAACCTGGAATCCACCCTATGATATACATATGCTGAATTTAAAGATGTGTTCCTTAGCCATATAGGTGTTTTGACTAAAATTTAATTTAATGTAGGGCAGCTCAAATACAGGCCTCATACAAAACAGGTAAAATTCCCCTAAAGTTGGGTGTTTGTGTATTTTTATCAAAGTCTTATGTGTGCCACTTACTGTTAATACCAATAATTTAAATGTCAGTTAAAGCTTTCTTTTGAGATTACTGTTTCTTGGGTGTTTGCCTGTCAGAGGTTTTCTAATCCTCAACTTCATGCTCTCTGCCTCCTAGGAAAGCCTTTTAATAACTCAGACAAAAGATAATCAGATCCACTTGAACAAACTTCAGAGTGAGTCAACCGAAAGAGCTGTGCCCTTCTATGCATCTTCTTTGCATCTTTTATGAAAATGACTTTAATACATGCTTGCATTTCTTAATGAAGTCTTACAACCTATCACACAACATTTAAAGCAAGCAACAAAACAGGAAGGATTTTCAAGAGCCCCTAAGTCAATGGGTTATAAA
This sequence comes from Tychaedon coryphoeus, assembly GCA_013398595.1. NCBI lineage: Eukaryota > Metazoa > Chordata > Aves > Passeriformes > Muscicapidae > Tychaedon > Tychaedon coryphoeus. Next base: position 253,888 of record WBND01000754.1, on the reverse strand, counting down.
CATTTTAAAATTTGAATACCCCAGTGATTACAAAACTACACAGTACTTCTGAATATAAATTATATATTCAGTTTTTGAAGCAGGGATTACTTTAAAAAGTTACTTTGTAATTAGCAAGGAAGGGAAAAAGTCCAGAAGACAGAGACTTCGTGGGAAGAAACCTTTTTAAATGTAAAAATAGCTTGCTGCCTACTACTTCGTATCTCCCAGTCTGTAATATCCACATTCCTTGCAAGTCTTTTATAGCTGAATTGAAAATAACAGGAACAGCAGCACTGTATGATGGACTTGACCTTCATATCAAGCTTGAGAAATTTAGGTCCAGCTGGCTGATTCAGAAAAAGGAAAATGATTGTGACTTGTGTATTAATCTCCTTAATCTAAGCGGATTTATTCAGACAAAACTTAATGAAAAATGGCATGGATACACAGAATTGAAACAACAATTACATTCAATTTCAGTATCACAAGATGCAGAAGATAATTTAAGTTACTGGAATCTTGCAGACTTGTTCCCTAGTAAGTGTAAATAGCATGTAAGTGTAAATAGCACGAAGCAAAGGATTTCTTTTTTAGTTTGAACACACTGTTGTGCATATTCTGTCAGTAAGGAAGGTGAGGGGGAAAAACAAAACAAAACAAAACAGAACAAAACAAAACAAATAACCTTCCTTATTGAAAATGCATTTCATCCTACTTTTAAAAGAATTCGTAAGTACATTACTATCTATGTAAGCTAGCTTGAGTTACTACCAAGAAAATCTTCATCTTACTGTGGCAAAATAATTGAAGTAATTTATTTTCTTTCAGACAGATTCTTCTATCTTGAAATTATGGCCAATACATGCCAACATGATGGGGTAATCTGACCTAAAACTTTGGGTTTGGGACATGGTTTACAATGATAGTCTGAAACTAAAGAGAAAATTCTGATGTCTTTAAATCAGAAAGGAAGAAATTGATTAAAAAAATATGTAAGACCTTATTTTGATCACACTTAAATAACGAACAGTTCAAATTATGCAAATTTTAAACTACAAAATTGAAAAGTGTAACAAAGGCAAAACTTGATTCAAGGCCATTGAACTGAAATGAGTGGATGTTTTAGCGATAGATCAATTCCAAAAATGAAGCAAAGCAGAAAAGAAAGCTTGATAGTTTTAAACTTAATTCCTAAAGCATCTGGTACATTTATCAACATAACAAACACTCAACAAAAGATGTATCAGAAGTGCTCAGTTTTCAAAATTTATATGCAATTTTATCTTCCACTTAATGAAATCAAGAAATAGGAATTCTAATTCAGCTACCTGCGGTAGATCAGAACAGCATATCACTGCTTATGCTCACATTGATATTGCTCTTAAAGACTGGGCTCCATTTCCAGCACTGCAGGTAGGGTAACTTCGCCATAAAAAAGCCCACCAGTCGTGGCACAGATAAGGAACAATTTCACAGAAATGTAGGTCTCAGAGTATGCATACAATTCTCCACAGTACAAACTTTCTTTAACAAACCTTGTAGTAATTGCAGCTCTTGTAATTAGAATCTGTATCAAATTCTAGAGATTTAATTTCCTTTTAAGAAAGAGATAATTAAGCTGTACATAAAAGACTTGTTGGAAAAAGAAGGGAATTTGGTTTGGTGAAAGTGTTAGCAGAAACACATGTGAACGGTAGAAACAATACATATTGTGACAGAGAAAAACACATGCTGATTCTGAAGATTTAATGACACCATAAAAAAGCAAGAGCACATAGCATTGAAAAAGATAAATGAAAGAATTCTAATTTTTCTTTGATGAGATACAGCCAGCATAAAGATTTTTTACACACACTTGACTATCTTACATTACAAAACATTCTTGATATGCTAAAGTAATCCCATTAACTATTGTAATGCAACTTTGATATGTAATCATGAGTTTATGCAGAACTGAGGTAAGATAACAAGAAGAATGTACAAAGATGCATATATAAAAAGGCATCCCAGTTTATTTGGCAGGGTTTGTGTATGTTTGAAATGTGGTGGGCCTATAAATTTTCTTCAGTATCCAAAATGTATTCTTTAGTAACTCAGATGACACAATTCGTATGATAAAAGACCTACTGGACAGAAATTCCAAGAAATGCATGGCATAGCTAGACTAAATACCAAAGGCGAAAAAGCATCAAAAACTTCCTGTTAGAAGAGAAAGGAATTACAATTGAATGTTTTGGTGAATTAAAATAAGAGGTCGAAAACACATTCCTGTATTACTTCAGTATATTCCACTTTCAGCTCATCAACATTCAGTTTATATTCTTTTGGAATTGTAAAAGTACACAGTACTTTTGAAAGATTTTGAAAATCTTACTAAGACTGAAATCTTAAGAAGAGAAGTTGTTTTTGCTCCAAACCAAATAAAATCCTCACAAATTATAAAAGAAAGTCTAATATGCCTAAATATTTCATGAATTAAAATAGAAATCCTATCAGAAGTTACAAATACAGAACTTAGAGACACACTAGATAATTAATAACCAAGACAAATAACTAAATTCTTCCAGAATTAGGAAAAAAATTATTACAGCTTTAAATATTATTATCTGAAACTTAAAATACAGTTGAGTATAAATTAGTGTAAAAATCAATACAGCAGAAAAATAATATTAAATAATTTTATGCTTGAGAAAATTAGTAACACTCTCTCCTGTATATTTTTGCTTAGGACTACTTCTACTTATGGTTTTCTTTGCACCTTCAAGAACTGTTCAGTTAATGTTGCTCTGGCCGGCCTAAGATCCCAAAGAACCACTGTTTGCCAAGAAGTTAAGGTAAGAATCAGGAAATATTTAGCAACTGTGAAAAACTGAATAGGTTTGCTTACAGAATGAGCTTCCAGAGTTGGACTGAGATTTTCAGTTTATTACAGTGAAAAAAGCAACAGTTCTAGAACAAACTTATTAGTTCATTTATCCAACTCAAATAATAAAATCTTACAAGTAATTTCTAGAGCTTCAAAACACTGATTTGAAAGACCAGAGCAGATTTGCAAAACAATGTGAAGTGCAAGTTTCTAGTAAATGCCTTCTAAACTTTGGTAGTTTTTAGGCACGTGGTCCTAGTCTAAAATACAGTTGATTTTCAAATGTTGGTGGATTTTGAGTACATGCTTAAGATTACTACTAAAATCAAAGCTGGTTTGCAGCGAGGTTTTGTCCTCTTTTCTCTTGCAGACAGCGAGACAAAAGGAAAAAAGTATTCACTTTAGGAGGAAGGGGACTGCAGAGGGATGCTGGATATTAGGAAATTACATGTAAAAAAAAACGTAAACAGTGTGAGAAAACAAAGGTTTGCAAAGATAACACATTCCAGGTGGATATTTTGATACAATGCAGCTCTACTGTATATACTGAAAAAATCTTCATACTTAATGCATTTATGCTGCAAAGTTCCCAAACCATCAAAATTTGGATTTTGTTATTTTCAGAGTGTTCCGAAGGGCGTAAAACCCTATTAAAGTCTCAGATTTCAAGAAAGTATCTTTTCACGTAAGAAAGGGCTTAAGTCTTTGTGTGCCCCTGACAATACCCAAAATTTATAATAAAACAGAAACAAAACATAATATTACACTGGAATCCTCACTTGATTTTGAGAATTTTCTAAACATTTCAGTATTTGATTACCATGTCACAATTAAAAGCAAAGCATAAAATACCCCAGTAGAATTCTTACCCTTGAATGTTGGTTTTTACATTAGTTGTAAGGTTTCCCTGCTTAGATAGTATTTTACAGCTTTTCTATTTTCTCACATATGGCAATTAAATTTCATCGTTCACAGATTATTTGTCAGTTTACAAAAATATTCTAGCAAGAAAAATGAAAATATTACTTCCTTAACACTACTACTATTTAAAATCGATATATAGTTAACTGGGCAGATGCTATATGTCTGAAGCAGATTTCACTGAAGTACATTCCCAGATTTACTCTACAGAACTTTGGAGAGTGTATAATTTTTGAATATTTGACCAAGTACTTCATAATGCTGAACTGATTCAGCACTCAAATGATAGTGTTTGATGTAATTTCTGGCATCACCACAACAAATGTCACATGAAAGAGAAATATCTTATTTAAAGTAAGGTCTTGACAGCAGTCTGGCATAGTCAACAATACTATTCACAAACTAGAAGACTGGTTATAATCAAACATGTATGGAGGGAACTATTTTTTTTCTCTGACCTCTTGAAACAATGCAAACACTTAAATTTTCACTCTCCAGTCTTTCTTAATTAATCTAATCTCCAAGTTCAGTAAACATAATACGAACAATTTAAAGAAATGATACTAAGTGTGATGCCAATACTAATAAAGATCTGTGCAGCAGACTTAAAATAGATGTGTCATGCTGCCAATCCTTCCTTAGCATTCTCTCAGAATAAGACCCAATCCTGTCCAGCATGACGCAAACCTTATTCTCACTGTTCTGAGATCTTCATTGAATTTCTCCCTTTATGGCTGCAAGTTTTGGCTGAGATGTAGTGTTTATTAATCACGCACAGAACCAAATTAATGTGGTTACGTAGCCTGTGAACTAACATTTTTTCCTACTGCAACCAGCTCAAAACACAGGCAGACACAACGCCAAGTGTCTGCACCATCTGCACAGCCATACCTGACACAGCATGACACAACTCACTCCCCACCCTACACACCCCAAGAGGATAGGCAGAGGAAAAATGTACTGCTACTTACACATCAACTTCCTGATATAAATGTTTTTAAAATATGTACAATTTCTTATACATAAACTAATGTGGAATAGGTAAACTATTATACATTTAGAAAACTCTTTCATGTTAATAGCTCTACCATATTGACGAAAATTCACATCAATAAATGTGAAATGACTAAGTCCTTTTAACTTTGGAGCAAAATTACTTTTTCAGTACAACACTTCTGTTAGAGTTCATGATATTCAAGATAAAGTCTATTCTATTAAAGTCTATTTAGAAAAAGTCTATTCTATTATTCCTCAGTTATAAATTCTGTTTCACCATAAAGGTATGCTTATTCCTTTGGTTTGAGATTTCAACCCTTCCATTCCCTTCCCTACATAAATTACACATATCTTCAGGTATCTCCTAATAAAATTGTTCAAATATTGTTCTGCTAGTTTTGGGTGGTTTTGTCCATTTTTATCAAATTGGTGGTACAATACTTGGAACTGAGTGCAATAATACAATCACATTTTTACAGGTACTGCATTTGTAGCAACAACTGAACAGCAACAGGCACATCAGAGTGCAAATTCATGTTCAGTTGGTTTTCAAGTACAAACCTGAAATCTTTCAATACATTTTCATTAATCATTTTATCCTTCACTACTTGTATCTCATTTAACATCCCTTTAACTTTGCCTTAAATTTTAGAACATGTTTATTTTTAACATTTTTAGTTAGGTACTCCACTGACTCGTTCAATAGGTTCTCCTGCCATCCATCTTTCTCAACAGGTATTAGAACAGACCCCTTCCTATCACAAAAAGGAAAGTGGAGATTATTCAAGATTATTTTTACCATTAGCTGTAACCCACAGATTTTCAACTGATTTATGGCCTGCTTGCTATTCATTTCAAAGAAAATACAAGGCCCCCACCAACCCTGGTTTATAAGCTCCCTTTGCTTGAATAAAAGGTATTCTTCCAAACTGTACCATAGTAGTAACTATTGCAGTAACTAAGTATTACGTTAGTCTGTCACTGTAAAGGTGAATTTCCTCAAATTATGAAGTCCACTGACTGGTAACAGAACAGGGATAAGTTTAAGGAACAGTGTAAGAACTGCCATACATGGCACTATTCAAGATAATTTATCATATATGTACATAAGGACTGCACTTTACCCTTTGCTACACCTCTACTCACAGTTCTTTTTTTACATGGCTAGTGACAGCATTCATTATTTTTCCAGTGAGAGCTTATATGAATTCACTGATTACTAGACTATTTTCAGAGTCAGCAATTTTTAACATTTGGTGCCAGGTTTCATACACGAATTCATGATACTGTATTTTTTGTCAAAATGCTGCTGATCAAGCTCACCTGTTATTCAAGAGAGCCCAATAATTTTTCTAAAAATTATGTTATATTTTCTATCACTCTTGTAAATTGTGTGTTATCTGAATTTTTTAAAAAATAGTTCTGTATTTGCTTTCATATTTCTATAGTATTGAGAACTGAACTAAGAATCCACTCTAAAAGTGTGTCTCACAACCCCAGAGCGTTTAAAGACAGTTTTCATTTCTTCAGTTTGGCTAACAAAGGGTGTTTCATCATTCTGGACTAAAATGTGCAGCTTACATGATATCACAAACTTAGCAATTTATACACATTTTAAAAGAAACAGAATATAAAGACTGTCTGACAAAGAAGTGGGCAGCTGAAGATCCCATTTTGCTAAGTGTGGGAATCCTTAAAATTAGAGGGTTTTGGGAAAGCTGCAAAAAGCAGGTCTCAGAAACAGCAGAACTGCAATTAGAGCTAAGTGGCAGGCATAGATTTGTCAGCAGAAAAGTTGTATGAGATATAGAAAGCAAGGACAAATGAAACAATCGTCTGTGTATTAAAGCTTGGCTAGAATAACTCCCTAAGCTGCAGAACCGTGTATCTAGCAAGATATTAGGAAGTTCTAAGCTTAATAATGGAGCTCTGTGCATTGTATTTTAGAGCTTACAAGCAGGTATTGTATTTGAAATAAGCAAGCATTGTTTTAACCAAAGGTACGTGTACTTAGAGTGGTTGGATACTGTCAATATGCTTTTGCTTTTTGAGATTGGTCAAAAAAACTTTTAAAGCGTGTTGTAACATCACATTCTGTAGCTGCTGCTGAGGACATGAGCTGCTGGCATCTTCCCATTGTCCCAACCATGTAATGAGACTGAGGATGGAAAATAAACAGCTTGAAACGTGTTCCACAGCAGGCCCATCTTGTTTGTGATTCTGTACATAAATCTGTGGCTGGCATTAGCTAAGGTTTAAGGAAAATAAATATGGTAATGACTTCCTGAATTTGAGTTCCATTGGTGTCTTATGCTACATAAAAGTTTGAAGTCACTAGCTTTGAGTTCAAAGTTAACCATCTGCATTTAAGAACCTTACCAAGTCAGAAAGTCAAAAAGACCCTGCAAGTCACAAGGTCGCAGCATGGATCTAACAAAAGAACACTTAGAAGGAGAAATACTACCTGATTTGAGAACAAATGCTACCCAAAAAATTTCCTTACACATTGGCATCATTACATTACTACCATCCTTAGGGAAAGAAAAAAAAAATCCACATTTCAACAATAGTCCACATCTATGTGCATAAAATACAAAACCAAAAAACCTTTTAAAACCAGAATATTAACTGGAGATCTACACAAAACCTCTTACCTTCCTTCTCTTTGGGTCTTAAAGCTCTTTCTTCTTTTTTGTGCTTTGCTTCAAGCAGTTCTCGTTTCAGCTGTCGGGCTTCCTTCCGTAGCTCCTCACTGCAAAGAGAAATATTTACAAGAATATAATCTTCTGAGATGCACAACCACTCAGAAGAAAGAGAATCAAAGTTAATGGGCAGTAGATTTTTGATACAAACAAAGGGAAGGTATGGACTCACTGATGCTAAGAACATGGCTTAAAAATCACTTAGGACCTCAGAAAGTCCATATTTTCATTAGGAGGGATAACAAAAGAACATTAGCAGACATCTTACTTTAAGACCCCATTAGAAATATGTTAAGGAAATTAATAATAAAAGGAATCCTCATTTGAATTTTAACATTCTAATTAGCCAAGAGAGCCACAAAAGGAGAATCTGAAACAGAGGTACTGCCAAATAAATACTGCATGTGTTATAAAATTCAGTTTACTCAAGTAATATATCAGTATTTTTCCTGGATTTTTCAGCTCGACAAGCAATGCAGTTGTTCAGTGACAAAGACATGAAATATATGTAAGCATATACTATTAGATATGAAAATTAATTTCATTCTACAAATACTTCATGTGATAACACTAGAAAGAAGAAACTAAAATTTGCAAATAATTGTGCCAATATCAAATTAAATACTTGTCCTCATAGAATCACAGTTTGCAAGGGACCTCTGAACACCAGACAGTTCAGGCTCTTTGTTCAAATGAGAGCCAAATATAGGAGGATGACGAAAGCACTGTCCAGACAGGTTTCCAATATCCAAAAATGGGAGACTTCAAAATGTGTCTGGGCAACTACTTCTTAACTTCTCTCAAGGCAAAAAAACCTCTTCTGTAAATTGAATTTCAATTTCATTTCAGCTCATGCCTTTTTATGTCTCTCTAATAGTTACCTGTGGAAGTGATACTTAATTCAAACTTTTTTGATGTTAGAGTTTGAATTTTGCACTTTTAAATTTTTTAAATTTTAAATTAGGTTTTGATTGATTTAAATTTCATCATGATCAACGAACTGCAGAAATTATTACAAGGTAGGAACATGACATGCAAACATTTCCCTGCAGTTGTTTTACGTACCTTAATTTTCATCTGTAATACCACTACTGACTACACCCTTTTCTAAGCATAAGACTTGGAACTGTTGGAGGATGACTACTTTTGATTTTCATTGTTATTTGTATGTATGCACAAATACAGAACTTGTGAGAAGTACTAGCAAAGATGATGATCACTGTAAAGATATTCAGCCAACCACATAAGGAAGTTCTGCCTCAACAGCATGGCAGAAGCTACACTAAGCAAGATTACATTTTTTACAAAAAAACCTACAGTTCTACTTTTCTACCTGAAAAGAAAATCATAGGAAAAAAAAGATAAAGACATATTTTTAATCCAAGTATCTCCATTGCTTTTCTATAAATTGGGGATAGCACTGTAAAAAGCTGCATTGCAATACTATTACATTTTACTGCAACATTTTTTCATTGAAGTTGCACAGCGGGAAGAACACACGTCAATGAAAGGTTGTATGTTAAAAATACTTAGAGTGCCAGACAGTGAGAGCAACACAGAGAGAGTGGCATTTGGGAATAATGGAGTCTAGCACAGCAGAAGTTTCCTGTAAGGGGGACCCACTTACTATTTTTCTTAGTTAGCTAAACACTATTGCAGCATGAACAATGAGCTAGCTAGTGACAATTATTCAGCTCCCCCAACCCCTCTTTTTCCTCAGTCGATAAAGGTTTCTGTACAGAACATAGAAAATCTTAATTCTTACAAAGTCTAACTCCAAAATATTCTTTCAAGCCCTTTCTATGATCAGTACTAGGTCAATAAACAACTTTTGATACTTGGCTCTTTACAGACTCCACATTGTGTGTATTTTTTTTTTCTAGGCTCACTTTGCTAAATTAGGTTGGTGAGAAAGGCAATCCAAAAAGGCTTCATGCTAAAGAGGAAGCTGGCTGATAGGAAAGCCAAACTACATTCACAAACCACATTCACTGGAACAGAACTAGAAATCCTTCTTGACTTTGTAAACAGAAAAATGCCAAACTGAAAAGGCAGAGCAAAATCGAAGTAAGAGACTACAGTCTACCTGCCCCTTTCATCTTTGAAGCTTAGGTCTTTGCATGCAGTAAATCTGCATTCAGGTTTCACGCAACATCAGTTAGTAATCAATTATGTAAGTCCCTGCTATCTCTGATTTTTTTATTGCAATAAAAGCACCACCATCTGCCCCATCCTTGTCTCATTGCCCCCTTGATTCCACAGCCACACTTCAGAGTCTCCTCTTCCTCTTGCTTCCTGCTTCTTCCTCTTTTTCCAAGTTTCTGCAGCCTGGAAACTGTACTTGTGCTCTCTACATGCAGAGATACTGCCAGAGCAGATGTAACCTTCCCCTGTGTAAGACTGAAAAGGACCTAGCCAAAGGGTTCGTAACTCCAGAACTTTCCGATCCTACTCAGAGCAATAAAATTATTTTATCTACATAATTTATAGTGAATTTCTGTTTCAGCTGTGCCTTGGTTTGATAAGACTGTGAACATGAACTGACAGGAACTACAGAAGTTAAGAATTATGAGTATTTAGGTAACTTTGTGCTAAAATCTAGTTACACCCTAAAGACACAATGTATGGTGAAGGCATCAACTTTCCTAGTAAACTACTTGAATGCACAATCAAGAAACAACTGTACATTATTAATTACGGTCACCAGTCTGGCTTCTCTTTAGCAGATTAATTCATGCTCTTTTTAAAGAGTTCTTTTTAAAGAAAGCATGCTCCCCTAATATCCACTTTAATCACTTGTCCAATCCAGAACTCCCTGCAGTATTTCCTCAGCCTTTCTGAAGATGGAATTCGGAACTAGATGCACTGATGGGTTTCAGCTTCCCGCAGGTCTCTGCTGATGATGTACTGGGTTCCTAACTCAAAAAGGAACATAAGGGCATCACTGCATCAAGCACTCATTTTCCACAATGACTTTCAATTCACCTCTTGGTCGTTCCAAAATGTCATTCAGCTGTTGTACTAACCTGTAGCTACCATCTGCATTTTTGATTTCCAGATGAAAAACATAGCATTTAGTTACATTACAAGGATATTTTTATTGTATTGTGCCAATTTAGGTATTAAATTCAAGTTATTTGTAATACTCTGTTCACATGTACTCTATTAATTTCTTATGAGGACTTCCAAAAAATAAAAATAAGAATGTCATTGGCTTTCAAATAAATGCTTGATACAAATCTACCTGTACTATAGACAGAGCAGAAGCTCAATTATTACTCTAAATCAGAAAGTCAACATTTTCTGAAACTGTATCATATCATTCCCTGCCTCCAGCTTTCCCAAAAGCAATACAATCTACTACCTACAAAATCACACTAACTAGCATTAAATTCAACTTTGGTAATTTTTTTTTTTTTTTCTGAAGAGTGTACCAAACCATTCTATTATACCTGGTTAGGAGTGAAGGAAAACTAACTTGCTTTCATTTCTCTGTATCCTACCTATCACCAAGACTGGACTATGAAATACTAGTTCTCTTCTTTGAATTCTTGTAGTTTTCTAACTTCTATTAAAATGAACACTAGTAAAGCAGAAAGCATTACATTTTCACTGAAGTTCTTATACTTCTAAGAGTGTTAGCTAACACTGTTATCTGAAAATGTTTAGCCTTAAAAGGTGGGGGAGGAAATGTTTGAGAACAGCCCTACTGAGAAGAACTGGGAGGTGCTCATGGATGAGAACACGGACATGACCCATCAGTGTGCACTAAAAGACCAGAGAGACAACTGTGTCCAGGGCTGCATCAAAAGCAGCATGGCTACCAGAGAGATGGAGGTATTTTCTGCAGTTATCTTCTTAACAACATATATTCCACGCTTCAGCTTTCTAATATGTATATATTTTATTTTTCTTTTGTATTTTAGATCAGAATAATACTCAGATAATCAGAAATAAAATCAGTTGGAAATTTAGCCATATATTTTGGGTGAAATAGATAAAATTGTTTCTAAGTGCCATGTACTGATGGTACAAAAGGTACTTCTTTTCCAAAAAAGTAACTAACGGTCTTCTGGATTTACAAAGTAAGTTTCTTCAAAAAAGAGAAGCTGTATTTGACTTCACTTCAGCAAAAGAAAAGAGAACTGATTACAGAAAAAAACAGTAATTTTGACTTTGGTGTGACCATATGATCATACTTGCTATGTAAGAGTCCAAATCTCTACATACATGTATATGCCCTGTTGTACTTGTAGGCTTCTGCATGCATGTAATATAAAGCATAACTATCGGTATTTACTTAAGCATACCAAGTCTCTAACAAATAAAATATATATTATACACAGACATAAATAAAACCTAGAGAGGCAGAGTATGTTATTCAACTGTGTTTTAGGGAAAAAATGGCTGCATATATTCAAAACTAATTCAGCCAATCCCATTCAGTTATGACAAATATCAGAAGATGCTAAAATTCATTTGATGCCATATTTGAATCACAAAGTGCAGAAAACTTCGCATTCTATGCATTTCCAAATTTATCCCAACTCCAGTCCAAACTTCACTACATTTTGGAGTATCCACTACTCCCTCTCTAAACTCCACATAAGATCCTAGAGAGGTTCAAACTCCTTGAGGTTACCCCAGCACATAGTCAATCATGATGCTGGCACAACTAACACTAAACAAGAGCACATTATTTCAAAACTGAAGTACTTAGGTGGTGGCAAAATAATACAGATAGGCTCACAGAGCATTTACCGAGGTAAGTGTAATTTTATACTGGAGGAACTATTCAGAGACTGAACAACTAAAAGATCATGCCATCTTCATCACTGGGCCTGGAGTTTTTCTGAAATGCATGTTGAAACAAGAAGTAATTTAGGGAAGTGCTGTAGTAATGATTAAATTATTATTTTTGGTGGCACAGCATGTCATTTTCCCTTTTATAATTACATTATTTATATTTTTTAAAAGACAATTTATTTTCATTTACTGTTGCTGTCTTCTAATTCAGTAACATCAAAAGAAAATTACTAAGTGGTTATCTTTAAATGGTAACATTATTTTGGAAATGTTGTTCCAAGTAAGCATATCCGAACAAGGAAAACAACCCAAAATACTCTTATTAATTTTAAACCCGTTTTAGAATGTTATACATAATAGAAGTATGTCAAGATGGTTATGCAAGTTTAATTTTTACAGAATCCTGCAACATCTTAATAAAATAAAATGAATACTGAAGTACTTCAACTCTGCTCCTGTTAATTTCATAGCAGAAGAGATGATTTTAATTCAGTTTAGATAAACCAAATACAAACCAAGCTATAGTACGATATTATCCTTTCATCATGTAAGCTAATAGCCTGGAAAGAAGTCCTGGATTCAATCCTCTCCTGTTACAGGCAGCCACATCTTTCCTCAATGTATTAATTCCATTAAAAGTACATTTTATGTTCTCTTTCTTATATTTGGTAATGATAATTTTCAACACCCATGATTTATATGACAAGTTCATTCTAGAACTGACAAGCAGACATCTTAATAATATCAGAGGCAATGAGAAAGCATGCCGGCTCAGATAAAGCTTTATTTTCTGCTAGACACTCTTAAAAATGCATAATATTCTATTTGAGAGTTCCAATTCCAGGTCAAAATACAAATACTATTTCCAAATAGAGAACCCAAATGATAAAACAAACCACTATAAAATGTCATGCTTGCACAACAAACTGATTTGCAGAATGTGTAGAAGAATCAAGGTGAATGTCTGCTTTACACTGTCAGTTTTGAAGCCTTTTCTGATATTCCCCCTTCTGCTCCCTGGGGTATCTGTGAACATGCAATTCTTGGAATGGATAGCAAATTCCCCATTTGGCATGTACATCTAAGACTTTTCTAGGGTACAAGAATCTTAGTTTTGTCTGGATTGTATTACTGTTCATCTCTGGTACTGCAAAAATTTTACAACCATAAATATGAGAATAAAAATTATGGATTTGGGATACGCACTTTGTCTTTTTGCCAGCCTGGTTTTGCTGTAGAAGTCAGACTTATATCTGTCTGTTTTCCGCAAATGGTGTATTGCAGCTCTATCTCAAATAAGATGATGATATAAAAATGGTGGCAGACATATTTAGCAGTCTTGACATTGGAAAACCATAGATGAAATATTTTAATATACCTGCTGAGTCCTGTATGGCCACCTGTGCTGACAATAAGGCTCACAGTTATTGCTGTGTTTGACTTCAGGCATAGCTGGTACACTACAGTTCACAATTAGTACTGTAACTCTTGTGCTTTAAAAATAAAATGCTAAAAACTTCTGCACTGAATGAATTTATGGATGAAACACCAGTATTTATATATTTTACGTTGGAAAGATTTCAGTGTTGAAATCTAAAAGGACTGGCATGTTTATTAAAGACTACATAGGCAACTGTTACTACCAGAAACACGAGTGTAAACAGGTGCATCACATCACTAACACTTCACAGACCTGGCACTCTATTTTAATTATACATACAGGACTGTAAGCTACGTGGTATGCCAGCAGTCCCAGTACTGTGCGGTGAATTTTCAAAGGTTGAAACTGATGAAGAATGTTACCATCTTACTCTATTGGGAGAAACTCAGCAAACAGCAGGGCTCATAAGCTGAACATGAAGTACTAACTTGCTCAAGTAAGATACTAAAGGAGAGGCAATATATTTTATTATAGTTAGTAACACAGATGTAGAAGGAAAAAAACCCACAGGTTCCAGGGCACACTAGCTCCTCTTCATCTGGTTTATTATTCTTCCACAGTTTGCTTAATAAAAGGTATTAGTTTTCACTATAAACTTTCTTTGCTTACATTGTTCAGCCACCAGTTACACTGCCAGCCAGAAAATGCAGATGTATGCATTAGGGCATGTATAGAAACATGTATCATACATCACATATCACATATTAAGGCTGATTTTTTGCACTATCTGGACCTTCAATATTCACAGCAGATCCTGGAACAGATAGTAGATGCTAAATTTTCTCAGTTTAAGATGAAAACCTAACTGCTTACCACAAGAAAGTTACCAACTGTTAAACAAAACAAGAAAAAGTGGAGACTGACAGCATCTCTCCTCCAGACCAATGCTATATCTATCTGGATTGCAAGTATCTAGCTTAATGCTTGATAGAAGTAGGTTGGCTTTTTTTCTTTTTTTTTTAATAACACACCACATTACAGACCAACAGAGCTGTTGCAATGAAGAAGTTTTCCTCTTACTCTGTCATATCTGAACAACAGCCTGCAGGAGAAATTTTTAAATTATAAATTATTTATTATAAATAATTAATTTTATCCTGAATATTTAGCCTGGAAAAAAAGCTTACTGTGGCTCAGTATACCTATAGGCAGATTAATTTATCAGAATCTTTTTTAGGAAACAAATTCAACATGTTTTTTCTATTAGCCACTAACAGGCATCTTTAATATTCTTCTTTTCATATCTACATCATTGTCTTATATTTTAGGGGAAGCAAACCAAATCTGTAACTTGATATGAAAGCTTAGAAGTGTGGCTTCACCAGAAAAGTCAAACAGGTTCTAATACCTTAGTTAAAAGTAACAAATGCTTTAGAAGTAGCAAGGGTGTAAACAAAAAAATTCCGAAAGTATTACTTGCAATGCAAAACTCACAAAAAATGGACCAGAAAGACACGCAATTACACAGTGTAACTAGCAAGTAGTAAAATAAATTTTAGAAGAATTTTGCATCTGTAAACCTAAAGCTAGAGCTGTCAGAATAGGTTGTAAAAGGTCTTATGTTAGAAGGTGTATTAAAAGGGCTATGATGAGTTTTAAAGAGGAAACAGCTGAAAGTTTAATGTTAAAATGATTGAATTAATTAAAACAAGAAACATAAAAGGAGCAAGAGGTCACTAGGTCATATGGGATTAAAGCAAATAATAAAGTAAAATAAAATCACTGCTTATTGGATAAATGATTGATTTGTGTCAGCTTTCTCAAAAGAAGATTCTAGAGAGAGAACTCTCTAAGGACCTGATCTGATTTAGACATAAAGATGAGACAAGACCAGAGAAAGAGGTGTCAGAAGAGTAAATTTCAATCAAATTTACATGTGATAAAGCTCCAGAGTACATCCTCAGGAAAGAACTCAAAAATGACTGTTTCACTAACTCACGTTAAAATCAATGTTGTATTAGATGACAAACACTTTATCTCTAGAACAAAAGGGATGTCCATGGACAACACAGTGAATATCATGACAGCTTCTGTATTAAGCAACTAATTAAGTAATTAAGTAAAAATCATCCTGAGCAGTGAGTCTCCAAGTTTTTTCACTAATCCAGTAGTTTCATTCAAACATACTGGTGAACGTGTGAATGAACAAAGTAATGGACAACAAGGTGAACGGCTTTAGATATTCAAAAAGCCTATAAAATGAGCCTTTTAAAAAGAGAGAAAAGGGTGAAAAGTGGATTGAAAATGAAGCACAGAGTGAAAAAAATTAACCAGACTAAGACAAGAATAAGTAACTACCTTTCAGTATAACTAGATTAATAATTCAATTTAAACACTCTGAAGAAATGGAGTGAGATATATTTCCATAAGACCCGAAAATCAGGACCTCAGCCAACTGCAGACAAAATATGGTGATTTCTCATGATTTTAGGTCAGGAATGGAAAATGGAACAAATAGGTTCTCAGAAATTCTAATTAAATTTTCTTATAAAATTGCAGAATATCTTGCAGAGTGAAGTCCTTCTACTTGTTACAAGGACTGTTACTCTAAAGTAACAGAACAAGTTCAGGAAAAAAGTACGTAAACTTTACAAGTAACAGCACAATGAAGTTCTCTACCAATTTGTAGCTATGGAAAACAATAACAGAAAATGCACATTTATTAAGGAGAATAAACCAAGAATTATTACAGTGGCTCTACAAGAGACATCCAATATAACTCCATTTAGAATACTATAAATGAAACCGAATATCTCATGCCAAAATGGCCAACACAGCAATATAGGAAACTCTGGAAAAGATGACAAAGATTATTCCCACCACGAAAAATCACCCCTGACATGAAGATTAAGAAAAAAAAGAATTATTCATTTCAGAAGAAGATGAGACAGAGGAAACATGAAAAAGCGTAGTAAACCACAACTACTGCAAACTTTTAATATCTAGGCAAGGAGGCACTCAGTAATATCTCAGTAATTTAGAAAAGATAAAATATCTTTCACTTTTCAGATGAGACCACACAGTTTATTTGGGGTAAAAAACCTTCACATTATTAAAAGTATGTCTGACATTTACATGGAAACCAGGAACATCTATTTAGAACAATTATTGCTAAAAATGAATTTCAGAAGAAATAAAATACTCTTAGGACCACCCAATTACAAATCAGCTTATGGGTATTGCTGATTCCTTTCCCAATTCTCTGAGGCCAATGGTACTGGCCACTGGCCAGACAATTCCACTTGCAGATTCCTGCATCATCAGTGGAGGCAAAGACACTTCAGACCCTATTCAGCACATGCCAAATGGAAATTTTTCTCTACAAGTCTCACTCTGACTCTCCATTTTATGAAAAGTGTAATCAGTGCTCATGATTACTAAGTACCATTATACTTGTATCTGCACCAGAGTCTTCAAAAGAATATAATACGAGGAGTAAGAGAAATAGCTTTCTACATATTCTACTAATACTGGTATACCTTAGGTTGTTTAAAACACCTAACTGGACAGTTAAAACTAAGAACATAACATATGTCAATTATATATCACTATTTCTTGAAAATAGGATAAAACACTTGCTCTGAGTTTTGCCTGCTGTTTCCCAACATCAGATAAAAATTTTTAACAGATGGAAATGATTGCAAAGTGAACAGCACTCCCTTCATGTTCTCCATTCTGCTGATTTAATCACAAACTCACTGAATCTGATAGTAATGAAACAATAGACTTGTTGCTGATGAGATCACCAAATGGCTTTCATAAAAACCTATCAGAAACTGTAAAATACAGTCACTACAGATACAGAGTTATTTTCTGATCTGCCATATTACCTGTCAATACAAAATAGCAAATTCTATAATGGAAGCAATGTTAAATAAATAAATTTTATTTGTAATTAGATTGAGAGCCATACTAAAAAAAGAATTTTACTAAAAATCTTTCACAGAGTTAGCTGGCCTAGACATTTATAGATTTTAACATTCTTCCCTATTATAAAATGACAATATATTCCTGAATGAGTCTGCTCTGCAGTTTCTATATAACAGGTATTTTAAAAACCCAAATTATGTTACAATGATTTACTACTGCAGACTACAACTGGAACTCTGAGTACACAGTAGCTAGTAGTTCTAATAATGTAAAAAAGACTTGAAATTAAGTATGTCTTGAGGTGCCCTCAGGACCAATGCTGAAATGTCTGAAAAATCAGCTACACATTCTACAGAATCTACCTAATGTATTCTTCCACAAGCAACTACATTTTTTCATTTTTTACTAACACTTGAAATGAGTAGATCTCTGAAGAGAAAATAATTTAATTTTTCCCAAATGCCAACTTTACATAAAATTGCTTTTTTGTACATAAAAATGTCATCAACTTAATGCCAGTTTAAAGAGTGTCTGCAGAATGTTTCAAGTCTAGAAACAATCACTGAGCCTCACTCAAAACAAAAACCCCCGCCTTCTTCCAATAGTACTATTTGAGCCTCAAAGGATCCAACAGGGTGATTCATCCAGCCTGAGGATCCTCCCTGGCTACCCCCTCTACTAGGGGCTCCTCTGATCCAGATGAGAGACCAGACTGGAAAGAATTTTTCTGGCAGCAAGAAAAGAACCTAGCTGCAGCAACTGCTTTTCCCAAGCCCTTTTTTGTCACATGAAGGAGCCATATGTACATGATGTGACAGGGTGGAGATGTAGGACACTATGGGAAAGTCAAAAGCCAGGATTTCCACTGTCAGAACAATTTATATCACAGTTCTTCTGAGGAACTCCTGAAGATAATGATTGCTAGGTACAGGCTGGATGAGATGCTCTGGTACCAGCAGCATGCTCCTTGTTTCCTTTTTCCTGTTTAAGGCAGAAAACAGAGACATACACAATAAACACAGCACTTCAGGGAATTATCCTCCAGAGTTGCACAACAGAATGCAATCAAAATAAGGCAAGTAATATATTGTGAATTCTCTATCTTTGGAAAAATTATACAGCTCGCTCATCAGCCAAGCACAGTTAGATCAGTCTACACCTGCTTCTCTATCAGAAAACAAGCCAGTAAAAAGGACCTTTCATAATCCCCTTGTCTTAATTTTATTATCTCCTCTATCTAAATAATCTGACAGAAGGAACAGATCAGTTTCAACTGGGATTTTGGAGAGAACGGGCCACCAAGTCCTTCTGGCTGTCCAGTAAAAAAAGAGATCCTCATGTCAAAGCTTATTCATAAATCAGATTCTAGACATCAGAGACAAGATGTGATTAGAGATACTGGCAACAGACATTTTGTGAATTACTATATAAATGAGATCTGAATGAGCCTATAAATATATCCAAACAAACACAGGACAGAAATACCTTCAACAGAATGTAAACTACAGGTGTTATTTGCTATTTTTCCTATAAGAAGGACTTGAGGGTATAAAATGAAACTGCAAACCAGCAGACTTTAAAAAAATAGAAGAAAATATTGTCTCCACACTGCTTACAAAAAATTGAGGAATGTATTAACACAAGACAGCAAACAGATCAAAAGCATGGACAGGTTCAAAGCAGCTAGGTCTAGTCACAGAAGAAAAATATACCACAGAACATTAAACAGAAAAGGCCAAATGAACTTCCTGACTAAATAAGCCTTGAACTTCACATTGTTGGAAAAATGAAAAGTTGTCCAGTAGAATATTAGCACTTTGCTGCTTCTGTCCACCACCAGAGGCAGGACATTTGGATAAACAGATCTTTGATCTAATTTGGCACAATTTATTCTTAAATCAGTTATGATTTCTAAAACCTGATATTTATTATCTTGACTTAGTAGCACACAAGTGTGGAGTGACATCTGCCACCCTGGAGAGCTCCAAGTCTGAGGTGCATAAATGTATTTATTTTTTAAATTAATTTTAAATTATTTTAGGAATTAAATATCACTCATGTAAAAGTATTCTTCACAGAAAATGATCTGTCATTTTCTGTTTCTGAATGAAGGGAAACTAAGTTTTTTTGCAGCTACAAGAAAGATCATCCCCCTATTTCATGTAACTGGAAAATTTGATAAAACTTCAAAAGCAACAATTATGAGATATGCAACAGTAAAACAAAAAATTTTCTAATTTTATGTAATGCACCAATGGTAAAATAAAGAAGAAGATTAATAATCAATAGGTTGATTTTGATATACTATCAAAGTCTGACTCAGTTTTTATGACCTGTGTGAACTTCCTCCTTACTGAACACTTAATGCACAACCATCATGCCACATCTGATATAAGAGTTACTGAAGAATGCCTAAAGGCCATAGAACTAATTACACCAACGTACACACAATAAGAAAAACTCTCCCAGCTTCCCACAGCTACAAAAGAATTAATACATTTATAATGATGGCTTCTGTAACAATTATTATAACCTGTGAAGTCTGCGAATAACCAAAAATAAGATCCATTATCTCGGAGTCCTACAAGCACCATCTCAGCTCTAGGTTATTTTACAGAGGAATATTTGAACTGATCTGTTTCATACTCTGTGATGGATTTCACATTCTTATGAAGTAGTTTCATCTCTAATCTCTTCCCATTACTCATTCCCTGCTCATGTAAAAAAAGAATGGCTCCAAAATGCCTCATACATTATCATCCCACATCTGTACATCAATTAAGCATGGACTATATGTGAGCCAGAAAAAACATTTTGATACCTCTTTAAGCTGAATGAAAAGAATTTCTAAACTGAGTTAAAGCACATCTCAAAAATGAAGTCAAGTAGCAAAGATGTTTTATTGTTTCAGTAGATCTGAAACTGGACCTGAATCATTATGTTGCAATAAAAGTCTACCTCAGATAATCATCTCACCATCAGGTGTGATTGAAAAGATTTGCAATTGACTAATAATAAACATTATTTGCATCAAGCCTATTTAAGGATATTCAACAGGATGTTTTATTCTAGTAGCCATGGCAAATTAGAGACAACAGATTGGCATATACAACCATGTTAATTATTTATATTGTACGTGCAGTATCAAATCAAACCCGTTCCATACACTGCTTTATATGTAAATAATTCTACTGGGTTATTAAAAGTATAGTGTAATGTATTATACCTAATAAAATGAAAAATAAACAAACAAACAAAACAAAACCAACAACAAAAAACACCAAAAACCAAAACCAAGCCAAACAAAAAACCAAAAAACCAAATGGACATATTAATTACATAGGCTTAAAATGTTGAGGTTGAATGATTTCGAAACAACTACTTCTAAGTATACAAGGAAAACTAACCTTATATTTGAGCATTTTTAAGACAGGTGCTACTTAGCATGCATTTTATCCCATGTGTAACTGCTTCAATCAGGAAATACCCTGCAAGTTTCACATTTTTAGGCTTTGGTCAACTAAGTTTTTGTCCTTACTAGTTGAATTAATTATAAAAAAGTTGACTATATTTTATATTTAAGCTGAAATAGGTAACATTTTCACAGTTCATGTCACAAGAACAGTTTGATTCTTGTAATAATGCCACCACTGACATTAATTTGATCATTAGAGGGCTATAGAGGGCATTCATCTGTCACATATAAACATATTGTCACGTAAGTAATATTTTTAACTTGTAAATATAGTACTTGATTTAATAAACATGCAACTGCTTCTCTACAGCTTAAATAATATACCACATAGTATAACTCATATACTATAACCACAAAGTGTTTTACACTCTCTAAAGTAATGCAAATTATTCTTGGTATAGACAAATTCCATTAAACAGACAAGAAAACAAGCTGTAACACACAGAAATATTTCTATGACCTGCTGAAGACAAGTGTTCATTTCGGTTAAGGAACAAAAAGTTAGTAACTAGTTCATCTCTGCTTTGGAAACAGAACAGGCATGTGGCATCATAACAAAACTTGCAACATGGGTTTTAATTAAGTACAGAAACATTAAGGGTGAACACTGTTTTGTGAAAAAGTCTTAGAATTTACAGGAGTCTATTTGTCCCAACCTCTCAGCACTAAATAGTGTGTTATCTTTAAGCTGCTTAGAATTCAGGATCATAGAGTGCAGCTAAAAATACTCAAGTCTACCAATAAACCAATAAAACTCAGTGCTTAAAAAGTCAGGTAGACAGTTAAAATAACAATGATATCTGCACTTAGAAATCAAAGGATGCCCTTTTCTTTTAAATTTTCTTGCTAAAATTACTGGCAAAGAACTTTTATTGATAGTCAATGAAGAAAAATAATATTAAAAAGATAAAAAGATCATACCAAGAAGTAGTCTTTCTACAACAACATAAAGTAAAAAAGTTTGTCAATATTCTTTTTACTTTTCATCTTAGGTGTAATTTCTTCACCGCACCTGTTAATCAGTGCTAAACAATAAAGATCACTGGACACAGATAATGGGTCTCATGATCCTCAATGTTACTTTTTCCTTATTAAAAAAATTCCTTTCTTTCATGAACTCTATGCATAACAACATAAAAACAATACATCTACAGTAATTCAGGGGGTCCTACTTCAAAATTTATAGTATGATAATATATAGAGAATATATAGTACAGTATATAATATATATATATAATATATATATATAATATATATATTATACATTATACACACACACACACATTACCTATATATATATATATATACAATACAGAGAGTATTAGTTACTTCTCTTTTATCATTATCAGCATTTTGGGATCTGGTTTTCATTTGTTGATTAGTCAGTAAAATCCTGTCCCTGTTTTTACTGAAACCACTAAAGATAATTACTAAATATTCTCAAGTAAGGAATGTCAATTGAAATGTTTCATAAAAAACACTCTCATGTCACTTAAGTCACCATAAATCAAATTTTTTTGTGAGAGTCCATCTGATTTTTACAATTTAAATCTAAAAATACTTGCAAAAATGCTTGCAAACTAAAATCAATAATTGATCCTCATTCAAGCCAGCAGTACCGTATTTTATTCTAAAAGTATTTTATGTCTGTAATATTCTTACAAATAGAAGGTTACAGCTATATGCTCAAGAGTTCATATTCTAAAGGGTTAAATGCAGAAAAAAGTAAGATTAAATTGAGGGATGGCAGACATGTTACTTGAAGAAAACAACATAATGGATGTAAGAAATTCTTCAGTGTTAATAGATTATTGAGATGAAGTTTATTCTTGAGGTCAACAAGTAAGTATTAGATGGTATTTAAACACAGTTTGTTGCTTTTTTTGATAAAAAAAAACTTGAGACACGTGGCACATGGCCTCAGTTAGGAGGCTGCAAAAGGAGAGCAGGGGATTCAGCACATATTTTATTAACTCAAGTTTCTTTTCAGCTTTGCAGTTCACCTTTAAAATAAAAGCCTAGATTCTGCTGAAAACAGCAAAATTTGTGGAAAATCCACAGGGAGGCTCCAAATCCTTGGGATTTGTGGATTTTCTGTTTGAACAGATTTTTATTGTTCCTGTTGATTGCCCCAACACTCACTTTCAGGCACCAGGCAGCTTGAGTTATGTTATCTGTGGGCATTTAAACAGTACCAGCAGGTAGCTTAATTTTCCAAACTCGTTTTTACTAAAAGGTAGAATGCCAAATAACTGTTTGGAGAGACATGAAAATGTAAAAAGAATGATCTGATCAGTTTTGTTAATTTAACTTGGTTTAATGATTGCCACTGACTTGTTAGATATATTAAGTTATAAAAATATTTTTATATGGACTGACACCTCTATTTTCATTCTTTTTGTTATTGCCTGATCACATACTATAGGAAAAATGGCTCTGTCTGGGCTAAATGCCCAGAACATTTGAAGCATCTCATACTGAAACAATAGTAGTCTTTGTTGAACACCATCTGCTAGGAGATTTTTTTTTTAATCATTGTGTGTCTGCTAATACAGATGCACTGCACTTCCACAAAAGTGGAATTACATTTAAGCTCAGTCTAAATACAACTCATGTAAAAAGTGTTTCATTTCACATAATGACTGAGCTGCAGTTATATTGATGCAAAACACACAAGATAAGCATGTTATATGTAAGCAGATTATTCAGAAATATTTGCTCTTGCTCTTTTGATTTTATGTAGTCATCATTCATTCAGTGTCATAAATCTTACCTTTCAGTGATCATTTATGTTGTGAATTTGTTGGTATTTCTCATAACTCTGTGTTTCTTCACTAGGTACTATGGGTGAACTGACTTGGCTAAGTTACAAATCAGACAGTAAACAATGCATTATTAAAAATCTGCGGACACTGAATAATTCTTATCTGCAGTAAGATAACAGAAAAGCATTAACAGACTTATGAAAATTAAAATACAGGCAGAAATGAACTCTGTCTTGAAAAGTGCAAGGAAAAAAATCTAAGAAAGATAGTTAAAAGTGCAGTTAGTCAATAGAAACAACCAAGTAGTAGCATGAAACCCACAGACAATGCAAACAAAACTAATCAAAGACAGCATTGCGGCTATATTCACGGTTCTCTTTAAAAAATTTTGTGGAATTAATATTCTGGTGATACCACTCCTGGCTGAAGTTTCACCGCAAAAAACACATGACAAATGTTAAACTAATTTTTGGAACAGCTAAAAAGGGATAGCTCAAAATTTGTAGCAAATGATTTTTAAAGCTGGATGAAGAAAATGCAGAAGATCTACTAGGTTACTTAGTTTATCTGGTTCCTCTTTTCTATGAGACACGTACCACTTTTTGGTACTCTTAGTATAAATATCTGAAACAATCATTTCCTTATGTTTCATAATTTGGAAAATATTTCTGATATCCTGTTCAAATATTCTGATTCTCCCTTCCTTTCAGCATCTTGGAACTTTTCCGGTTTTGTTCTTTGAAAACTCCCATAAGGAATAGGCTACTGTACATCCTCAGACATGAACAGACACTAAAGCTTTAGAAATGACCTTGTGTCCACTGACCCGTTATAACTGTATATACACTCAGGTAGTCACAAAGGAAAAATAAAGCATATTAATAAATAAAGTTCTCAAGGCAATTGATCCTGTAGCACCATGTCAATTCAACTTTAAGATTTTTGGTAAGCCAAGCCAGAAGGCACTTGGTTAAGACTTTATGCAGTTGTATTTCTAAACTGAATGGAATTCAAGAAGTAATGGAAGTAGTGTGGATACTTTAGAACCAGATTTTCTGTTTACTACTCAAAATGCATTAAAAAATTAAAATGGGTAACTGGCTTCTTTTAAAGCTTCCTTATCCTTTAGTAGGTACAGCAAAAAAAGTAATGTGTAAAGAAAAAGCAAGACAGCTATTTTCAAGATCTTACAAATCAATTAATATTTCTAGTGAACAAAACCAGAAATTTCATAATCCACAATTCTACAGCTTTTGGGGGTTGTGGTGATTTGAAGACAAATCCAGTACCAAAGCAGAATTACATATCTTTTAAGTCTGGTACTCTGTGAGCAGCTGGCTAATATTTTATATAAATGCCTTCCAAAATATACTCCCAAGTGAGTTTTACTATTTATACCATCATACCCTTAAAATTCTGACTTCCAAGACAAGGCTGCTGTTCATATTTTACATAATTTAGGTGAAGAAAACAGTTAGTGTTCATTGTACTATGAAGTAATAATGTATTAATAAACAGACTACATGCCTATAAATGTTTCTCCAGCAAAATATTATAAATAATTTTAAGTGCCCTGCATAAAATAATCTCCCTCTTGTAATTATTCTCAGAAATGACCATGTAGTCATGAACCATTGCACATTTTGTTTAAAATAAGTCTTACAAGAACAAAACACAGAAAGGAAAGATAAATAATGATTTCTACTACTGACATATATTGCAGAACATTTCACAATTAGTAAAACCAAACTCAGTTAAACAAAGCTTTAATAGCAAAGCAAGTAATACATGAAGAAACTTTCTTGTAATTCATTACTTTCCAAAGAATTTCCCTACTTCAGAATCTTTCTCAACATGGGATTTAATAACAGCCAATACCTTTTTCAAGTGATCCACTGAAGCGATTACTATCCACGAAAGCATTAACAGGAAATCATCAAGTTAAGACCTGGCAAGCACTTTTTTTTAAAACTGTGTATATAACACAAGCCCTTAAAAATCAGCAACAGTTTACTGGATTTTGGTAGGCATAACATGATCAAAGTGTTCCCTAAACCATGAAAACACGAAACTATTAATTACATGTTCAGACCATTTTTAACATACATTCAATTTAAAAATTACAAATAAAGAAAAATTGAACTCCACATTTATACAGAAGCTGCTGTGCTCATGTGCTTATGTCTCACAGCTACAGTAATATATCATCCATGCAGGTTGCCTCCACCTGCTCACACGGTTTTTTAAAAAAATCTTGTTTACAGCTTCTTTTGCAGGCTTTCTTTCCTCAAAAATCTACTTTTTTCCCTGATAAAGAAACCTGCACTAGGCTGGCAGCTAGTCAGCTCTTTCATGCACTCTTTCTTGTAAGTACTTAACATAACTGTGTAGTTTGGATGCAGGAAAAGAACTACCCTTTTTCCCTCACAAGAATAACATTGATTTGTCTTGTCCTTAACAGCTTCTCTTCTGCGAGAATCCACCAATCTCTGCTGTTTCACGGTGTTACCAGATAAGAAAAACACCAACCAGATGATTTCTGACATTAAAATTTAAGACTAAAAAACACATGAAAAATTAAACATCCTGTAAATCCAGTACTAGCATTTATTTTAGGTACAAAAGTCCTTGATACTTGGTTATTCATCATAATGAGACATTAATGTGTTTGACATCAGTTTTGGCTCATGGCTCCTGAGTTTTCCAGTAGATATTCTCAAAACAGTTTTTCCTGCCTTTCTACCAGTTGTTTCTATTTTCAGACTGCTCTACCATCTTCTCTTTCCTTTTAACAATTCACCTTTAGGTAAATTATTGCCAAATACTGTCTTTTGTATATTTGCATTACCATTCTTGCAAAAGATTAAGCACTTGTTACAAAGAATACAGCAACCTTCAAATTACACATTATTTCACAATTTTTGATCTGGTATAAAACATAAGAAAAAAAAAAGAGAATTAATTTATTTAACATTTCTGACTGGTATATGAGATACTGAAAAGCCATACTGTGTATACTTCTATCAATACCTTTACTAAAACTACTTAAAAAGTTAAATAGAAGGGTTAATTAATTTTTTCCACAATTAGTTTAAAGTATGCAAAAGATTGAAATCAGCAGCATCAGAAGTGAGTCCTACTAAAGTACAGAGATGTCTTTCACTTTCCAGGCCTCATGTTGGCCCTTCCTACTCACCCCTGACACTAAGTAGATATGTCAGAACCCTATGACAAATGAAAGTTTACTACAGACAAGTAAAAAGACTTCAGGCAACTGCCTTTCATGCATCTGCTGTGGTGTAAAAGGGTACATTCTTAATATATATTTATATATACATGTATTTATACATAATCTTATGTATGTATGTATGTGTACATTTATGCATGTATACATTTATACATTTATAAAAGGCTGCATTCCCATAATAGTCTAGCTTTGTCCATAAATACTTCCCAGCTCCTCCCCCATACACTCTTTTACTTTCTATTTTCCTGTCCCTTTTGTCTGGATTGAAATTCTGTGATAAAATCCAGATAGAAATGAAAACTTCATCCTCAAAAGCCTCCTGTATTACTCATTCTCGGCCACAAACCCCCAACTGATACCATGCGTAAGCAGATGTCAGCCTACAGCCCCTTCTGTCCTCTTATTTTCCCACTGTCTTTTCCTACTCCCACTTAACAAAAGAGTTAACAAGAAGAGCAGAACTGTATTAATTTCTAATTTGTGATTTTGTACTCTGTATTTGCATGTTGCATCTAAACTCCAACCCCACATTTCTGACTGTCTATGGCAAAGACTGTATCCTTTCCATGCTTACACAGGATTCAGCCTGAAATGGCATAAAGACAGTAACATATAGTGGTATCGATACCCTCACTGTCAATAATCCTCAAGACTATCAAGAATGATGGAGAATAAATTACTTATCTTTTTAAAATACAACTTTGCAGAGTGCTTCAAGATAAACAGGAATATCAAGCGCAATTTTAAAAATTATTGTCAAGAGACCATCTTCCAAATGGGCAACACCATCAAGCAGCAACAAAGAAAGAACAGCCATTTACAATTTTTACATTCTTATGAATAAAAAGATTTATTTATGCAGAGCAGATTATGTAAATGGAGAAAACTAACCCTGTAGTTCAAATGCACATAATGAAAGAATATTTCAGGGACCAAATTCAGTGCAGTGTCTGCATCATATTTTAGAAATTAATATTGGAACAATAACTGAATACAACTCATGGTGTTAGTCGGAATGAAAATACTTCTGGGACAACTGGCAATCTTGCATTCCATGCCCGTGCAAACCAAACCGGTTTATGAAGGTAAGGAATGGCTTTAGGAGTTCTTTAGGAGAAAAAAATTAATCTGGTTGAGGGGAAAAAATGTGATTTTGAAAAAATCTGCACAGTACACTACTAAACATTATTTTTAAGAATGAAGACACTTTATTTTAGAGATTGGTAAATACATAAGGAATATGTCTAAGTTGCAGCAGGAGTGGAGACCCACTTGCTATGTTGGGAAATGCAGTAATTTTGTTTGTGAAATTATCAGTTGGAATAGTTAGCTAACAGCTTGATATCTCAGCAGACAGGCTAGTAGCCAGGAGAATAAAAGAGCATATACGTTCTCTCATATATACTCCAAATCTGCTAAGGTGTACATATTAAGTGATGGTCTGAGGGAAATAAAGGACAAAAGTAATAATTCATTAAAAAGTATTTCTTAACTGAGTAGTTTTTAGTATTGAAGAGGCACAGATAAAGTATTTTGAGATTACTGCGACACATGAATTTTTACTCATGCTTCAGGCCTTTCTTTGGGTGGGTTTTGTATTGTTTTAATTTTGGGTGGGTATTGGTATCATGTAGTTGTTCTTGAAAACTTCCCAATTCATGATACCACTTGAAGATGAGTTTTACCACTTGGTGTCTTATCTGTTTTGAATTCAAAAACTAAAACTTAGACTGAGTTAAAACTGGTATTACATATTTAATATTTTTGAGTATAGAAACAATGAAAGAAATAACTTGCTCTTCTGTTGTTCCTGTAATTGGAAACTTCTGGCTTGTCCATGTTCTTTTTCATGACTGTTAGGTTAACTTAATATCATGCAGCTTTTTCATTCTATTTTTCAATATAGATGAGCAGGAATTTTATGCAAAGAACTTCAACTCAATAACTTAAAACACAGCAAGCTGAGCTTTATAAAAATGCTGGTCTGGAAATGAGTGCAAAACATGTGACAAAACAGTGAACGTTAACTGCCTCAAGACATTGCTCACTCAGACTCTCTCTTCAGACAGTGTTAGCAGTCTTTTTCTGACCACACCTGTCCCACAGGAGTCTCCAGCAGAGTAGTGATGTTATGTTTCAGTCTCAATTCATGAAAAGAAAAAAGCACCCTTTCATCTGCTTGGGGGGCACATGAAATACATTTCCAGCACACACAGTGAGTTTCCATTAAAATGCATCCTTTTCCTCTAACTTCATTTCCTTAAGATACCTCCAAACTCCTCTCACCTCCATTCTGTACTACATGTTTATGTATTTCGTAAGAAGTTCTAAGACCTGGACAGTATTTTGTCTGTCTCTAGTTTCAGTCTTAACAAGCCTCTCCTATTACCACACAACCCAGAGCCTAGCCTTTTGAATTCAATGAGTCAGCAGCTTTTACCTTCCACTGAAATGTTTGCAGAGCATGCTATGTCTCCACCAAAAGGTAAACTGTATGCACTGCACGTAGAAACAACTATCAGAATTTACAAAAAAAGGCAAATAGAGCCATTACCTACTTCCATTTAAGCTCACTAAATATTTAAAAGCAATTTCGTGAATCTTGTTCTAAGTTTTAGAACTCACATTAACTACTACAGCTGAACTGTTGCAATTTTTTTACTTGCTGCCAGTGTATAAGCTAGTGATAAACCACGCATAGAAATGGCCAGCTTTAAGCAGAATCTATGACTAGCACCAAAAGAAACATATACTGGGCAGCTATGTAACTTCTCACTTCATGACGTCAAGGATTTGCACTGAACTATTCATGATTAATCCACAATAATTTTTAATAACAACAAAAGAAGTAATTGTTATAGTATTTTATGTATATGAATACATTTGGATCAACAAGTAAATGAAGGAATTGTTACTTGACTTCAGGGAGAAGGGTGAGGAAAAAACATTACAAAGATGGTTATATTAAACTTTTATCCATACACGTAGAGGGATTAAAAAATATTAAACAGAGCCATAACACATTAAGATTCCAACATTTTAATTTCAGATCACTCTCTACCACTTTTCCAAGCTCATGATTACATATTAATGTAAAAAGTACACTATGAAGAAGAGTGGATCAACAGTGAAAAAAACAATGAAAGTTGTACATTTCAACATTCTAGTGGAAAATATGGAGGGCTAAGACACGTGAACTCACTTACTGAAGCAGTCATCATAAAAATAGAAAAAGATACCAGAATTGCACAAAAGATCCCTACTTAAAAGCATCCATATAAGCTAGATTTTAGGAAAGGGCTTTGCCATCTGAAAGAAATGGGGCACAAAACTAGCAAAACCAGAAATATATTGCTGGAACAGTTCTGTTTGACCAAGACTATTGCTAATACCTTTAAGTTCAGTTTTTAGTAATTCAGTAGGAAAGTTCAATACTTAGTAATTCAGTAGGAAAAACACACACACACACACACACACACATCTGTATGTGGAGTAATTAAGAGACACAATGGAAGCACCATTACTTGGAACATTTTGTTCTCAACACAATTTTAGAGAATATGAAAGAGTACAATCCCTCTTTGATGAGATGACAGACTACATGACGTAATATATCACTTCTGTATTTAGATTACATGAATTTACTGCAATGTCCTCATTTCTAGTAGGATTGATGCCATATTCCAAGTATTGAGTGATATGACAGTAATTGGTATAATGGGCTAACCGATATAATTGACATCACTGAAACCTACAGGATCAATACACATGGAGTGTTGAAAACTCTAGGAGGAAATCAGTGACTAGAATTCTAGTTAAAAAAACCAGTGTAGAGTAAAAGAATGTCAGGAAAGTGAAATTATTTTAAAATACTTTCAAAGCTGAAGAGCTCTCCCGGCCTGCAGACCAGCCTGATAACAAAAAAATCTAAATGTTCTGAAAATAGAATATTTAGAGATGTTGTTTACAAAACAACTCTCCCCCAAGAAAAGAAAAAGTACAATACTCTAAAATTATCTGTTAATAAGGCACTGAGAGAAAAATCAGGAATTATAGTGGAAGTTCTGATAAAAATAGCTTAAGGAGTATATGACCTTTAAATCATTGATATTGCATCCAATACAAAGTATTTCAGACTTCATTATGAGATGAAGATTAGTTGGTTTTTGAATTGAGAATTACTGCCTAGAAACCACTGATTGCAAACAAAAATAAAAGAGAAAATAAGAGCAAACTGGCCCACAAGCATATGAAAACAGTGCAACATTTGCGCTAGTTCTCCAGCACTGATAAAATTTATAGGAGGACTGTAGAACTAATACAAAATTGAGAATATTAGAATGCAAGGTAATTGTGATTGCATTTGATAATCCTTAAAAATGTAAGTTAATTGGCCCCAAATCACAATTCTGCAACACATAATGAGGACAACACTGGTAGGAACCCAGACTAGTTAACTGGGAAACTGAATGCAGCAACTTGAAGAGAGTAACATTACAAACAATGAGGGATACAAGCACATAAATAAAAAAATACCTCTCTGTGTTTGGCAAAAACCAGAATCATGCTACACAAAAATGGTGCACAATTTTTCAGTCCATCAGTTGTAAAGGAAGTTGTTAGAATTAATCTAAGGGAATAATAAATACACTTTAATCTGTCAACTTCTGTTTAAATTTCCAAAAGGATTAGTGAGTGTCTCTGTCTCCTCATCTTTTGATTTATCATAGGAAAATTAGAAGACTGAGAATATGG
>WBND01000754.1:176717-220667 GCA_013398595.1 Tychaedon coryphoeus | reverse complement strand
CTTGGCCACAACTCTTTGTGGCTGGCCATCCAGCCAGTTCTTTATCCACCCAGTGGTCCATCCCTCAAATCCATGTCTCCCCAATTTAGAGCAAAGGCTGTCATGTGGGACAGTGTCAAACACTTTGGATAAGTCTAGTAGGGGATATCAGTAGCTCTGCCCTGTCCACTGATGCTGTCACCCCAGATAGAAGCTCACCAGATTTGTTGGCCATGATTTGCCATTAGTTGGCTGTTACCAATCACCCTTTGTTTTCATGTGCCTTAGATGAGTTCCCAAGAGAATCTGCTCCAGGATCTTGCCTGGCACAGGGGTGAAACTGACTGGTCTGTACTTTCTTGGGTCTTCCACTTCCTCTTTTTAAATAAACCTGTCTTTCCAAAAAAAAACCCAATTAAGAAGACAGATGGGGTAGGTGTACAAATGAAATATGAGGAAATAATACTTACACATGAGGACTAACAATAACAGAGAAAAGCAAAAAGACATCGTTGCTGGTAGCAAACTGGGTACAAATGTTTCAGAAGGTATACCCACTCACTAAAAGAAGAAGTGTCTTCCCCACATTTTCTTGTCTTCATATCATGATACCCACTTCTTCAAAGCATTTTCTGGAATTGAGCACAATTTCTGCCTTCAAAAAACACGGATTACTGGGCTTAGGAAAAGGGTAAGTGGGACAAACCACGGTATAATGAAGGTCAGACTAGATGATCTAATAGGTCCAAAAATCCATGCTTTTTTCCATTAGTAGTTTACATGATGGGAAAAAGGAAATATTCACATTTCCACATCTTTAGCCAAAATAAACATACCTCCTTGCCAAGCATTCAAAAATCTATAGTGCCCAAAGTTAACTAAGATTTATAAAATAGAACACAGGCTTTCATATAAAAAGAAATGAGAAAATCATAGATATCTGATCAAAGTTTCCATCACATACCATCTCTTTGGACAATCATACTATGAAGGTGACAGAATTGAGCAGGATTTACTAATTTACATAGGGAGAGCTATGGTTTGCTCTAACATTGTCATTTTCGATATTTATCTATAAAATTTCAAAAGAAAAATATGGTGAAAATTCTTTGACTACGCTGTACTTTCCAAAGCTTGAATACTATTAGACTATTTAAGCTCAAGTATTCAGACAAATTTAATAAACACCATGATTACTTGAGTTCATGTCAGAAACATGCAGACCTACAAGAAAATCTCTCTTCCCACTCTCTTCCATGCTCTGCATAATCTGTGAAGGTTCAAATGGTTACATCTTATTCCTGACCTACACATTTTATAAACTGTTTTTAGAAAACCCATACAATCTTTTTAATAAATAAAACTCCTTCTATACCCTTCTGCACAAATCTGACATACTTGATGGAAGAAATATTCCTGTGTATAATCATACCTCTGAGACAAAGAGGACTGCTGGACATCTCTGAAAGTACATGATGCCTCAATACATTGGGTCTGTTAAGTAGGAGCTTGCCTGACCTAAGGTCCTCTGTACTCTGCTGTACAACATAGCTGCAACACTCAGTTTACCTTGACTAACAGAAAAAAATCCCAAAACAGACCCTTTCATTAAGAGAAAGTATACATGGGCTGAAATCCTTCTTGATTAAGCATAAGTGGTTTTGCATCTCTTTTCAATCATAAGTTTAGATCAATTGAGACAGATCACTAAGTACCACAGGTTATCCTAAGAAAACAGCATTTAACACGACCACCTCATACATGAATGTCCACACAAGACCAATCTGTAGTATAAAGTTTAGTTGCCTGATATTTTCTGCTTCCTTTTGAAAGCCAATCTGTCATCCCAAAATCTGCTGTGTATCAAATGATGAAGTACTGTAGCATGTATACAGACAAGTGAAAAATATGGAGGCATTTAAGGTAAAAATAGATTGAATTTCTAAACTGTTATTTAATCCAATGCAGTTTTAATTTATGTCCCTGAAGTTATTTGCAAACCCTAGTCTCAGCCAAATTCAGGAACTACTAAATCCACAAACTGATTTTGCTTTTCCAATTTATTGCATTTTCAAAGCAAAACATAAAACAGCATTTATTGAAATTGATTCAATTGTTTATAATCAACAAACATCTGGAGTTTCTCCTTGGATATTTTTTAAAAGATAAGAGCATGAGATGAAGTTAAAGACTACAGCAATGCAGTGCAAATTGTCACAAGTCACGGTTTTTGACACCAAGAGGCTCGAGTACTCTACTCCACCAAAAAAGGCAAAAACCCATCAAAAAGCAGAGTGGAGTCTGCTCTGAGAACCACAGCATGATCTCAAACAGCAGTCACTGTATAACTATAGTTATTGACCTTTCTAAGTAATAGTATTAAAAAACTCCACCCTCCTGAGGAAGTGGATGCCTAACTACCTCTGGAAGAAGCAGAAGTTCTCACTGAGAGTTTGCATGCCTAATCCTGTGTGTCACTGCAGAACTGCTGCTGAGCTCCTGTTCTCCACTTGCTTCCCATGGAGCTCAAAGCTTAACTTGGCAGCTCTGAAAGTTCTAACTGTAAATGGTTCAAACTGTTTACCATCACATCCTCCCACACACATGTAAAAACCCACAATGTCAAAAGTCATAGATATTTTTTTAAAAATATGAAAATCACTGAATCCATCAGTCTTATGAGAGCCATGACAAAAATGCAGTTTTAGTGATGGGTTGGCAAAGTTTATGTAACCCTAGACTCTTCCATGGAGAGTGAGCTAGAGGGCGTTGTATGGTTCATTTCATATTATGGAATTTTTTTCCTGTTTTATATAGTTAGAAGCACTTAAAGCCTGAAAAGAGCATTGGGTGCACATGAATTCCATTTTGGCATATTTTGTAAGGAATTAGTATGAAACGATTCAGGTTTTAAAACTCCTGCTATAAGAAAATAAACCTTGGAAATCAAAACACTGGAAATATTTAGAATTTGTGGTAGCATACATTTAAAATCTCATATCAGTCCAAGCAATGGATAACAACTAATCACCAGCTGGAGAGGACACAAGAAAGAAAGAAAAAAAAACCAACCTACTTTGGAATAATGGTCAACATCAAAGTAGATCAGACAGAAAAATTTAGTCAGAAAGAGAAAAAACTGGGAGAGAAATAAAACAGAATAACAAGATCTCACAGTGGCAAATTACTACAGCAATACATATGCCACAGAAAAGAAAGCACAACTTTAAAGTAACCAGTAATTTCTCTAGCTTTCTTTCAAAAACTTTTAGAAAGAGAGGCAAATCAACTTAAGAAAAGTTGCTCTTTTTCAATTTATGTCGAAAAAGTCTAACTGAACCTAACAATGTAAGAAGAAATAATACCACTTAAGCCATCAAGAACACATTAGAAGAGGAGAAAGAATCTGATCATGTGTTTGAATTCATCATGTAATTCCCAAGGAAATAGTAGGAAGAAATTTGCTGTTCTGCATTAGGCTATTCTCCTCACTATTGAGAGAATGGTACTAGTGAAAGAAGTGGTAAAACATTGACTGTACAAGAGTGACTAATGCACTCTTTCATTCATATTGAGATAGAAAATTTCTATTTGCTGCATGCTGGAAAAGAATATAAGGAGCTAAACTCTTACAAGTAGGCACCTCCAATTCTAAAGGCAATAAGGACATAATTTTTAAAATAATTTTAAATAATTCTCTTATGAGGGCTGGAACAGGTGTGCATGGTCAGTAGCAAAAATGCAGAAGCAGGAGCTGGGGTTACAGGGGAAAGAGAATAATATTAAACAATTGGTAAATTAATTCTGCAGACTTGCTGATGATTATTTGGAACTACTAAATAAATTTTAATTTTTGCTAAGTAATCTGGTCACCTCTCTATTTTTCAGATTTGCAGGTCATGTTTTAAATACTCATAATCACTAAGCTAGTTTATGGCATTTCCTGAGTTCGTTAACTGTTCTGCCTCTGTCTATCCACATTGAGAGAACACACTGTTTAGCACACAGCCTGAAGACTCAGAGAAAAATAACCCCGTGATTATTACTTAATGTAATGACTGTGCGCTACTAGGCAGTTCCTGTAATTGGATATATTGTACATCTTCATTTTAATGGTGAAAAAGGTTTCTTTTTAAAAAAAACTCTTCTGTTTTCTCTTTCATTAAATATAGATGACCATTCCTGTCAATAGTATCAATGATTCATCGAATATCTTGAGTTGGAAAAAATCCACAAGGATTATCAAAGTCCCAACTCCCAACTGTAATTTTTGGTTGGATGGGACAACCAAAAATTATAACATGTGCCCAACAGTATTATCCAAGCACTTCTTGAACAACAGAAAACTTGTTTCCTTTAATTGCAGATTCCTAAGAATGCAAAAATAAGATTTTTTCACTCTTTACATCAATGCTACCATAAAATACATATTTCTTGGCTAATCTATGGAAAAAGGACAGAGCATAGAAAAAGACCTTAAGACATGACTGTGAGATACAAAATATGTCTAGAACAGAATGGTATGACACCAGACCTTTTGTCCTAGAGAGGAATGGAGCCTGTCTATGACAAAAATTTTGATTGGTGTAGACAGTATGCATTATTTATCAGGCTTAAAATGACAGACCCTGCCCTTGCAGATGATACGAAGAATCTCAGGAGATACGCTGACATGTTTCACAACTCTCTATCCTGTCATCTGTCAATGCAAGAACTTATAGATTTGTGAAAAACAAGTTAGAACACCCATAATTACAGTTTTTGAGAGATTCTCTGGGCAGATAATAAAATTCTAGAATTGTTTAGGTTGCAGTAGACCTGTAAGATCATTGAGTTCAACTGTTAACCCAGCAAATGCCAAGTTCAGCACTAAACCATGTCTCCAAGCACCACATCTACATATATATTAACAATATCTTCAGGAACAATGGCTCCATTACATCCCTGGGCAGCCTGATCCAGTGCTAGACAACTGTATTGGAGAAGGAATTTTTTCTAATCACCAGTCTAAACCACTCCTGGTGCAACTTGAGGCCATTTGCTCAAGTTCTATTCTGGTTATGTGGGAGAAAAGACTGCTACCCATCTCATTACAACCTCCTTTCAGGCGGTTGTAGAGAGCAATAAAGTCTCCTCTGAGCCACCTTTTCTCCAGGCAAAAAAACCCCCTGTTACCTCAGCTGCTCCTCACAGGACTGTGCTCCTTCACACTGGGGACAGATGTGTGTCCCACACTTAGAGACATGGCTTAGTGGCAGATGTGGCAGTTTGATCCATGGGTCTTAAAGGTCTTTCCTAACCTAAAAAACTTTATGATTCTATCAAGTGCACCCTCAGTAAGCTTGCAGACAAGACCAAGCTGGATCATGGCTGAGGCCAATGGTGTGAGGTTCAACAGGGCTCAGTGCTGGGTCCTGCCCTTGGGTCACAACAGCCCCAGGCAGTGCCACAGGCTGGGACAGAGTGGCTGGAAAGGACCTGGGGGTGCTGTGCCAGCAGCTGAGCATGAGCCAGGGTGTGCCCAGGTGGCCAAGAAGGCCAATGGCATCCTGGCCTGGATCAGCACTGGTGTGGCCAGCAGAAGCAGGGCAGGGATTGTCCCTCTGTCCTGGGCACTGCTGAGGCCACAGCTCGAGTGCTGTGTTCAGCTTTGGCCCACAGGACAGACCTTCCTTCCTCTTTGGGCAAAGAAGGAATGGGTGATGTAATTTTGGTAACATAAATGAGAAAACATTATTTTATTCAGTACTGCATTCAAATTAGTCTTGAAAGTTAAAGTAAGACTGTATCAACAGCTTCCTTCTGCACAGCTAAAGTGAATTAAATGATTATGCACAGATCATAGCCTACAACCAACCACTATTACAACAAAGTATATTCCCCATGAGGATGCACAGATTTTTCAGAAAATGGAATAATAATAATTAATTGATAAGGCTCAAGTAAGTTTCAAGGAGCTTTATTTAAGCCAGAAAAAATAATTTTACTACAGTAAGAGTAACCACAAAAAATTACTTGAACCTTCAGGTACAAGTCTGAACAATTCTTATTATTTAATAAAATAAATGTATGCAACTCCACTTTAAGACTGGCTCCTGATATTCTGGTAATACTGTAAATTATTCATAATATTTGGAACCATGGAAGCTCTGAACCACATTCATCTGCAAGTGCCCTAAAACATATAATTTCATTTCACTTACACAGACAACAATTTGCATTGTTTAGGTCTGAGTGTAACGGACAGCCTCACAAACCTGATAAACATAAAAAATCATCATTGGAGAAAAAAAAAAGAAATAAAATGACATTTCCTCTAGTATCTTCTTCAAATACATATGAATAATAGAAATATCTCTAAAAACTACATTAAAATCTTAATTCCTTTCACTTTTCCCACTGTGCTGTTGTGCATCACTGTATTTATGGACCAGACATGTAGAAATGGCACTTAGGGACATGATTTAGTCATGGACTTGGGAGTGTCAGGCTTATGTTTGGATTTACTAATCTCAATGGTCTTTCCAACCTCAGGAATTCTGTAATTCTAAATTAATAGTTTCAACACTTGTTACAAAATTTCTAGAAGTGCAGAATGCTAGGAAGATAAATTCTTTCTGAGAATTCCGTACTTCTGTACACACTAAAATATTTCAAGAATGACATTTTAATGACAGAACATTTCACATACAAGGTATTCTGGAGTATGCATTTGTATAACATTATATGAATCACAAATAATACTTGTCACAAATGCATTTAAATAAAGCTGAATATCTTTTGGAGTAGCCTAGTAGAGCCTGATCAAACAGCTATGGCACAAACACCTACCTACAGCTAGCCTGAATGTAAGAAATGCTCAAAGATATGAAGGTATGAAATATGAACATACTGTTTAGCCTTTTAGGATACAAATTTCAGTAAGAGCACTAGAAATACATTTATTTAATAGACATTACATAACTCCTTGTAAGGATTAGATAATGCCTTGGATGTTTTAGTATCAAAAAAGTAACATGAAAGTAGGGAGAGATAGAAATAGAACCTCATGACTTGTAATTGTTTCAAGAATTACCAAAACAGTACAAAAAAGTAAGGTTTATTCCTACTTCCCAGTAGATACTAGTGGACAAATTGGTTAGCAAGTGAGAATTCTGCTGAGCAATACATGAAGTTTAATACAGCTTTTCCCATCCGAGTCCTTAGGGCTTTTTGTACTGTCATAGTTTATCAGCAAGTTATTTCCATGAACAGGAGACAACATTGTCACTTAATCTTCACAGGCATTCTTGCTGATCCTCTAGCCAGAGGGTCTAATGTTACTAGAACAATAGCCACCATTCAAAACCATCCTCTTCTGCCAACAGCCTGCAACTATCATTTCATCAGTCAATGAAAAAAAACCAACAATGAGCCTGAAGGTTACTGGGCAGTACATTTGTGGAGGAAATGCTTGAATGAAAACAGACACCCATGAATGCATTTTTCCCTCACCAATATTCTACCACCTTACTGATGACACAGTTTTGAAAAGATCTGCTTAATCCTTTAAACTTACCATCAGAAAATATACAACTACGACTCTAAACCCTTGCTATAACCTTATAATAATGCATCTGCCATGGACAGACTGCAGATAAAATTTTGCAGATGCAAATAAAAGTGTTTTTATGCCTTTGAACAAGTTAAGCTATTTATTTTAGTCTGTCCACTAGAAGTTTCACAGGAGAAACTTCTAACCATACAAACTACAGACAGGATTTGAGGGACAGCCCCTAAAACTGATCTGGAGAAGAATATAGATTACGTGATTAAAAAATTGTCTCTGATCAAGGATGGGCATACTCAGATAATTTTTGTTAAAGATTTGCCAAACAAAAATCGGTTTATAACAGAAAAGAACTCTTTAAAAGTATCACTGAATTTAGATTAATACAAAAAGCAATATAAATACTATTTTCTTGGTAGGCATAAATTTTTTTTTCAAAGAGGCTTACATTCAGTTATACAGGAAGGATATATGACAGTTATTATACTAGCGCCTTGATAATGCCCTAAAATCTGTTTACATTCTACCAGCTACAGCTCTTTTTCTCTGAGCAGAGGTGTTATTAATAAAATCCAACAGCTTCAATTAAAAGGACTGATTTCAGTGGATCATGCACTGGATTTTAAAAATAAAAACTAGTTTGTAATCCAATTTTTAAGCTTTTAAACAAATTGAAGATTATTGTCAAATTTAATTCAATTACTTTTTCCACTGAAAACAATTATTGTGAAGATACCCTCATTATGAAATAGAAGGGATACCATGAGAAAAAAATACAGCTATTTTAAGTAGATGAAGATTTATTTTTCATTTAAGCACTTATATTTTTAGATGAGAAAAACATACCTGGTTGATGAAAGGCAACTTTAACTTCAAACATATAATGCTGATAAACAATTTCACATTTTAGATGGCTGAAGTGATCTGTTTTTCTTTTGGACATTTTAACAAAATGGCTAGTTTCAGATACCTTATTTTGTAATCAAAATAGCTAGCAACATGAAAATATCTAAGAAATAGTTTGGTAACTTTTTGTCTTAGGCTACTGTGAATGAACACTAAATTGTTCAGTGTTGAATTGTAAGAAAAAAATGAGTACAGTATCTACGAAATAATCTGAAACCTCCATCGTATTTTCATTATAAAAATAACATATTTCCTCAGAACACTCCGAAGTATATTGTAATTAATATCCCAGTAAGTCTTGAAGAAGACGTGATTTTGAGTGT
Source organism: Tychaedon coryphoeus (assembly GCA_013398595.1). NCBI lineage: Eukaryota > Metazoa > Chordata > Aves > Passeriformes > Muscicapidae > Tychaedon > Tychaedon coryphoeus. Next base: position 211,910 of record WBND01000754.1, on the reverse strand, counting down.
TTCACAGATAACAGGCATTACAAAAGAAAATTTTAAAATTTCTAAATTGCAGCTCAGAATAAACTGACATTAAGTCTATCCGCTTTTTCTGGAGGTGACTATGCAAGTGCTGACCTCAATTCAATTAACAGTTGGTTTTTTCTCCATTTTGTGTTCTAGTCACTGAAACAGCCACACAACCTACTTGAGAATGCCATCTTATAGGGGGAAAATATATTCACAGATCTAGGCTGAACCCTATCTTCTACCACAGCAAAAGTGGCAGAAATACTTAATCTACAGTGAATTACAGTATGCATCTATTTAAAATAAGAATACTACCATAATGCCATTTCTGTAACAATGACAAGCTATACATAAAGTCACTACTATTTCTCGAAGAAAAATTTGGGAAATAATGAAACATGAACACTGCACTAGGTTAGTATTTAATCCAAATGCATTCAGAAACACTCTGCATCCCATATACAACCAACAATTTTCAAAGTAGATGCTGCGATCTCAAAATCAATATCCAAATGTTAATTCAATAATGAAAATCCTACCAACTTATACTTTCTCTGAAAAAAATTATTCCTGTGCTGCAAGATGTCATGAGAAAAGCCCCAGTAAGAATAACTTGGACATCTCCTGGATAAAATACTGGGCATGACCCAGCAATGTGCGATTGCAGCCTAAACCATCAACCATATCCCGGGCTGCATCCAGAGCAGAGTGGGCAGCAGGGCAGGGAGGGGATTCTGCCCCTCTGCTCTGCTCTGGTGACACCCCACCTGCAGTGCTGCACCCAGCTCTGGGGTCCCAGCACAGGGAGGACATGGACTGGTTGGGGTGAGTCCAGAAGAGACCCACGAAAATGATTTAATGAAAAAAGGTTTGAAGAGTTGAGGTTATTCAGCCCAGAGAAAAGAAAGCTCTGGGGTTAACCTTATTGTGGTCTTTCAGTACCTAAAATGTTCTATACAAAAAGTGGAGATAATCTTTTCACAGCAGTACCTGTTGGGATAGGGATAATGAATTTCAACTAAGAGTGTAGCTTCAGACTAGACGTAAGGAAGACATTTTTTACAATGGGTGTGGTGAAGCTCTGAAACAGATTGCCCAGAAAGAGGGTGGATATCCCACCCCTGGGGTTCATTTAAGGTCAACTCTGAGCAAAATAATATGGTGGAATATATCCCTGGCCACTGCAGGAGTGTTAGATTAGGTGACCTTTGTAAGTCCTTTCCAACCTCCTCTATAATTTTATGATTCTCTGGTATCGTAACTTTCAGCAAGATTATTCCTATTTAATAAAGAATGTTACAAGAGATATTTCAGTTAAGTAAACTTATTCAAATTATTTAAAAAAGTTTAGCAACTTGCTTATTATACAAGGTACAAAAAAGACAAAGGCAAATTCTACTGCCCAAGACACTTAGATGACACTTTCAAAATTCAGGTACAGTATCAACATATATAGAAAGTATTTTCCTGACTTATTGCTAGACTAAACTACTTAAGTAGCTGAAAAGGACACTGGAGTTAAAAGATAGTTTATATATATAAATAGCACCAACATAATTACTTGTATCTAACAACTACACTGAAAATTCTGTCTCACCAGATATAATTAGATTATAAAAGGCAGCACAATGACAAGCACTTGAGACTGCTCCGTCTCCAAACTTTATGACATGACAAGGAGAGAAAACACCAACAAATACATTTGCATGCAGGTGTACATACAGATATCTAGACATATTTCACTGGATTCATATTAATTTTACACTTATATTTTAAAAAACACAACAAATTCCAACTTTCAGAAGAACAAACTTATAAATAATTTTTCATTACAAAAGAGTAACCTACAAACTAATACATTCTTAAAAAAATCCCTGAGTTCTTAAACTAAGCACTGCAGGAAAAGAACCACAGACTTGATTTTCCAGTTATCTGCACCATTCTCATTTTGAGAAGCTCACGTCATGAGCTGATAAGTGACAATCTGGATTTAACAGGCATGACAGGTTCCCAAACTAAGATTACCTGTAACAATGCTTCACAGTGCATCAGACTCTATCCTGATGACCTTTCCACACGTGGTTCAGAGACCACTGGATTAGAGCTGTTAACAAATCACAGGTGCAGCCAATTAACCAAGAAATGATGTAACAATGACTTCCAGTCTTAAGCATGAGGCTTGTTCAGCAAATAATGCTTTTCCATCAATAAGCTCAGTATGGCTGCTTATCAGTCAAACTTAAGAACTTCAAAAGGTCTGTACTGCTGATACACTTCTCATTAAAAAGTGATTTTATTATGAAATTATCCAACTGTGACTATGGTACGCTTTGCTGTTCTCTAACTTGGGAAGCTGTCAAACAATGAGCATTAACCTTTTTACTGAGAGGATCACAGATTTTCAGGTGCACAATGAGCCAAAATGAGATCTAATAGAAATGGTGGTAAGAATTACATTGTTTTGTTTATTGGCGGTTTTTGCTTAGTTGTTTGTTTTTTAATAGTGAGTTAATTTTGTTGGTTGGTTGGTTTTGTTAATTACCTACCCACTCCACTTCTCCCAGGTGAGTATGTCTTGGTAAATTCCACATTCTGGAGGTTTACAGACACTATGGAGATACAGCTGGGTGCAGCCTAGATTTTGCAGGACTCAGTAAGCCACACCGACTCCGCACACCACCATGCGGTCCAAAACAGTCAACTCCACTGCTCTAAGAACACGCGCAAGAAACACAGGGCGTCTCTACATGTTATCTGATAGGCTGGGCATGATTTTAAGACTTTCATTCTACAGAGAAGTGACATTGTTTATACAACTTCTAAAACTACAGGCAGTTAAGCCCCATTTCTTCAGCAATGCCTAAAATCCACTAAGTCAGACTGACTTCTCACTAACTTTTCCAGCAATGTCTTTCTTTTGTAATATCCCTTAGCTAGAAAAGACGGGCAAGAATAATACAGCATTACAGCATTCTACATTATTTTCTCCTCCTCACTTTTATGGCCCCTACCTGTCTGATGCCTCAAAGCATGCCCTAACTTACTGAAAAGTGAAGGGGTAGTGCCACTAATCTCAGAGCTCTGAGATGCAGAAGAACTAGAAAACATGCCAGGCTATAGGTGAAAGTAGCAAAACGGTAAAACAAAAATTCACTTGCTATAGCCAGCTCCATGAAATTGTGTATTTTGAACTGCTGGTCCCACTGCCATTAATAGTGCTACCTGTATTACCAGACTTACTTCATCATCCAGAGGCTATAATATCCTAATAACCCCTCAGAGTAATAGCCATTCTGCAGTGTTCCCCAAACCTTTTATACATTCTTGGTAAAAAAAGGCAGTCTCTACAGAAACTAGCAATATCTGGTCCAATTATTAGTAAAAGTATTTTAGGTTTAAGACAACAGTAATCTCCAGCAGAATAAGAAGAAACTACATGAATTCACCAAATCAGTTTTCTGTTGGGTGTTCATTCATAGACACACATATTTTACATAGACACATACTTGTGTCATAGACACAACTTTTAACATACTAAAATACAAAAACCCCCCACATTGCTTTCTAATAAAAATTTTACTTAAAAAGATGCCATGAACACATGACAGTTGGCTTGATACTTTGATTTTACCAGTATCTTGAATTTTATACTCAAGGTCCAGGAAAATACAAAGAATAAACAACTGTATGGAGTAAAGGGTAACGCTGGGTATTTGTACTTTGCTGCCAAAGGCCTGAATCAAAAAATGGTATAATAAAGGAAAAAAAGTTTTAATTTGGCCTCAGATGCTATTTCACAACGTAAAAATATTTTTACATAGAAAACTGATTGTTAAACAACCACTGTCGATTTATTTATGACAACAGACACAGCCTAAGATATACATTAATTTTTGAGCACGTACAGAAACCCCCCTACATTATTATTGTTTTATGCTAGGGATTAAAACAAAATAAAACAACAACAAAAAAGGAAAACTACTTACAATGTAGAGAAGGAAAAAAAAAAACCAGCTCTCTCTGTGTATATATCAGAGAAAACCAGACACGGTATCTGGGAATAACATATTTTTCTGTCTTCTTGAATTACCCCAAAACAGAAAGAAAAGCAACTAAAAACAAGCATCAGAGAAAAGAAAAAGCAATATGTCATGCAGTTTGCTTCCAAGTGTTTTCTAGAAGTTGGACAAAGAGATTTTTTTTTTTTGAGCCATGAGGAACACTGATTGTGAATAAAACAGGAGAAAAAAGTCTAGACAACCAGGGGGTGAAAGAAGAAGGGGAAACAGTAGTGTTATACCATTCTTTACAATGAGAAAATAAAATTCAGATAATTATATACCTGAGACTGATAGCGTTCTTGAGCAAAAATAATGGAACTGTAACTTAGAGTAATGAAAAAATTATTTCTACTACTTGTGGACTTAAAGAAAAGATCTATCAAAGAACTATCTTGTGTGAAGGAAGAAAACACAGCATAATATTTGATGAAGTTGACACATAACAAAAGCTGGGGAAAACTGCTGAATGCCACAAAAGAAGGCTAATGCTCAATTTACTTGATGCACTGAAGTCCAAGAGGGAATTGGTACAATTTGCAAATGAAGATATGCTAGCAGAAGTCTAGCAGATGAATGAAAGAGGGCTCAAGAGGAGCCAAAAGGCAGACTGAAAAGCAATAGCATTTTTATTTACCTAATAAGAAAAGCAATTACCAAAGAAAATTTTTGTGGGGTAGATTCTCTACATTAAAATGGTTTTTTTTTCAATCAAAAGATAAGAATGAGATAAAAAAATTCAGAAGCCTTGTATGCTCTATTAGGTATATCACTGGATGAAATTATCCTAGCAGCTTTTTCTCCCGTATCCTCTGAAGGTTCAGGCTTTTTGGAGGTTTTCCACTTTTCATTAGATAAACAGCTTCTTCTCATTAGAAGCAGATATACCCTTATAAGGATTCAAGTTAAGTTTCCTTTATTCATGTTGACATAGATTTTATTCAACCCCTCCAACCTCACCCATTCTGTGATTTAGTTCAGAAAGTTCTGTAATTTGTAATTTATTTTATTTCACTATTACCAAATTAGCAGCTGCTATTAACTAATAATAATCAGAAATGTAACACAACAACTTTTTAGGCAATAATGGAACTCCCTTCTTTTTATTTACAAACCATTATTCATTTTAAATATTCCACAACCAGAACCTGGTAACCAACATCACTTGTTCTACAGTATATTAAAAGTACTTATTACCTGCTTGGCTCTGTAGAAAGGCATGTAAAAACAATAAAAACATTGGATTGTAATACAGATTAATTGTCTACAGAGTTACACAGCAGATGCGACGTTTAAAGAAACTGTTTGAACATACTCCAGTAATCCTTCGCTGCAGTACCACTTTAAGATATATTGCTCATATTTACAGAAAATGTGTTCTACAATAAAAAGAAAACTCTCAAAAAGTCTCTTCCCATCCTACTCAACTCTGCTGGAACAAAGAAAGGAAATGGAGCATGAACATTTAGCAATTAAAAAGTACACGGCTATACCACTGCTAAATCCATCTTGTTATGTTACAAGAAAAAAAAAATCACATGTGCAGCTAAACAACTGAGAACACTCCAGCTCTTTGAAATGGTATCTTACCCACTATACAGTGCTAACAATTCACTGTATAATAAGGATTACACGTTCTCACCTTCCATTACGCTAACTGCATTTTCACGGGTCATATACGCATCCTTTTTTCCAGGTGACTAGACAAATGCACACACAAACTTCACCTACAAATACACTGAGTCTTGCCAAGTAGCAGCAGGATGAAATATACCACAGTAACAATCCCGTCTTTGTCCCAGCCTAACACTCTACCTATTAACATGCTTTGATGCTTAGCCAAGAAAAATCTCAGTGCTGGGATTCTGTTTTTGTGCCCAAACAATCTGGGCTTGTGTTTAATATAGTATAGTCTGCTTTTAAGTTACTGCCAATCATTAACTCTACAAAGAGTATGTCTGGGATTATTTTGTCTTTACAATGAATGTTATTAAGGTAAAGAAGGCAGAAAAATTTACATTATTTTGAAAAGAGTAAGTGGAACGTGCAATCCTTAGCACTAAGAAAATACTTTTATTCCAAACACAAATGTATTTCTAAAAACAATTTTGGAGTATCTTTGTTTTCTGTGTGTCAATAATACGTGTTTTAAATACTGAATTTCTTGAACAAAATATAAAAATGGAAATTGAAAGAAACACATTAGATTCTTAAACTTGCAGATAACTTAAGAATACTTTTTTACCAAAGGAAAAGTATGCAATTGTTTTCAGTTTCTTAAAGAATTACAGAGAGACTATTATCAGTCAAAAAATAACTTATGAATATATTAAAGAAAAATTGTTAAAATGTGAAACATTACACTTAGATAAACCAAATATTATTGCTATCCTTACTAAAAAATAGACTGAAGTGAGTGATTCCTCATGCACTTAGGAAAAGAAGTATGTAAAGCAAAAGAAAATATCAATTAAATGTACTTTTAAGCATTAATGCTATAACATTAGTGGAGAAGATAAGAAAAAAAACCCAACAAAATCACTTGATAAAACATATAAAGATTAAAACAAGAGTAAATGTCATTTAAGGTAGTAGTCCTTTCAATAGGCTGCTCCCATTTCACTGTGAGACTGTTATCTTTTATACAGTATGTTGAGAACAGAAAGTCATGCCCACCTTCCACAGCACTAAAACTTGCTTAGAAGTCTCTTGTGTATGACAGTTTACTTCTGGCTTTGATTTTCTAGCTGATTTTTTAAAATTTGATTTACTGAGGTTGTGTAAGCAATCTATTTTATAGAGAACTCCACAAGCAACTATAACGCTCTACTCATATAAAAATTGGCAAGAAAACCAGGCCAAGTGGATAGGAACAGAAGATGACAATCTCTTGAGACAGTCTTAAGAAAAGAATGTCACTCACTCAATCCCAAGGGTAAGGATTTTTTTCTTCTGTTTTTGCCAAAATATTCATTTTCTGCTTTATCCTCATACCAAAAATGATTACCAAATTCCAGTCCAAAGGAACTTCACTGGTTGTCAGACTTATTTATGAATTCTTGTTTGCATTAATACTTTCACTGCAATCATTGAGTCATGTAAACATTTGCAGAAGTGAGCAATTTCCATATGACTGGATAAATGGCAACTTACAAATTAGTAATTTCATTTAAAATCCTTACTGAATTTATATGCTATGACAACTCACTCAAAGCATACAAAATACACATGAATTAATGTAGAATCCTATCAAAATAAACATCTGATATGTAGGTAAGTATGACTGTAAGAATATTTGTAAGACCTGTGGGTGACTGTGTATGACATGATTACTGAATTAGGATATCAAAACCAAAACTGAAAACATTTCCTTTCTTTCAGATACCTGAAATATATAAAACTAAGTCTCCTCCTCCTTTGTCTTTACATCTACAGTGAATTTGTGCGTGTGTGTGATTTTGTAGTTTAATGTTTGCCACAGTCAAGATCAATCAAGGCACCATAAAAGTATCTTAACATTCTTTTTCTGGAGAACTAGCGTATAAAGACATCTTCACAAAAGCCAAATTCCCAAACAGAAACAAACAAAGTTCAGTTTATAATTTACAAATATGTGGAGGTTTAAATGTTTATGCTTTCTGAAAGGTAGAAGCCTAGAACAGCTACTACATTAACACATTCAATCAAACTGGGTTTTAAAAGAAAACATAAAATAAGGTTCATTTTTCAGGTTACTCTAATTCCCACTATTTTTTCTACCTAGCCAATGAATTCCCACCAGTTAGTGTCTGTACTACTTCTTAAAATCACAGGTGAAAAAAAAACATGTTTTCAGGTAGCTTGAGCTTATGCATATCTGCACATCATTGCTGTGGCAATAAAACACAAGACATATTCTCTTGGATAAAACTGTTTTAAATGTCCTTAGAATTCAAGAGAGTCCCATCTGCAAACCACTGGAGGCATGTGTCATTTTGTCTACTTTATTTCTGACACAAACTCCAAACTCCTTCAAAGGTAGCGCCTCACTTGCGCTCTGAGCACAAGCCAAGTTTGACATGTGAGGCAAGGACTATATGCCGGAGCACCTGTAACTACAGTGTAAAACATGGAAAATTGATCTTGACAACTGTCAGGTGCTTTCTGTATTCTTATGTTGTAAAGTCAATTCATAAATAATGGAATAACTTCATTACTTCCTCACAGATAATAATCCAAACTCTACCTCTTTACTGGGGCTGAGTCCTGTCCAGATTTCCACGAAGTGCTTCTCTAGTGAAAGTGCACTGTCCTGATATACACTGAAAATACTTAGGTAGGTACTACCTGCATTATCTCCTACAACCTTGTCAGGTCTTGACAGTCAAGCTTGCATGCTTGAACTAATACCTTCTCAAGAATTTACATTATGAACAAGAAAAACTGTCTAATTCAGCTAGTGTTATTGATGCACTGTATCTAAGGCAAATGACTAACCTTATGAAATTCTGCTTAGAAACAGTTCAATCAAGATACAGGAAACAAGAAAGACTAAAACACTGCCATACTGTTCTGTATATGCATCAGCACATTTTACATGTCTAGTACTTCTCCAAGGAGCTTTTCAAAAGACAATTCAAACCAAGAATGAAAGAACAGAAACTGAAATCTATTAACCACTGAAGAACAACAAGTAGAACACTTAGAACAGTCCTAAATACGTTTAGTGTGACAAAAGTCATTGAAAGTTAGGAATTAAGAGAAACATTTCAATTCCCTTGAACTGAAATAGGGCAAGTAGCAAAGATTTACTTACTTGCTCTCTTGAAATTCAGTATTATCGAAGCTTTTGCACTTTTACAGAAATACTGGTTAGAATTTTATTCAATATTTTTAAAAATTATTTCAGTATATTATTAAATAGCCACCTTTGCATAAAAATGAAATTTATACCTTTAATATATAAATTTTTTAAAATTGTTTAAAACTTTGGACACTTATTTTTGTATCAAAATTGCCTACTTCAAATTAAGTTAAAATTAAACAACACAAGCTGTTTTGCCAGTTTATTACTAACGATGGCTCCTAGTTTTAAAAGAACATCCATACAAATGGAGCATAATAAACAGAGTGAACAAGTCTTTTTGACATAGAGAATTAATGATTTTTAATAAAATAAAACAAAACTATTTACAATTTTCCCATTAAACACAAGCATTAGCCTTAACAAGAGATACAGAACCACGGAATGGTTTGGGTTGGAAGGAGATTCAAGAGGAAGAATCTTATCATAGTTTGGGTTGGAAGGGATGGTTAAAAGTTGTCGCCAAGCCCCTACAATGTGCAAAGACATCTTCAACTAGATCAGGCTGCTCAGAACTCAGTCCTGCCAGACTTTGAACAAACTGCATGGGTGGACCATCCACCACCTCTCTAGGCAACCAGTTCAGTGTTTCACCATCCTCATTGTAAAAAACACCCTTGTTATATCTAATTTAAATCAACCCTTTCTTTTTTGGTTAAAACCATTGCCTCTTATTCTGACCCTGCTGAAAAGCTTATCACCATCTATCATTCAGGTTTTACCTCCCTTGCCCCACTTGCCATACTTATTTTGAAGCAGCCCAGCTGGCTTCCTGGGCTGAAAATGCTTGTTTTCAGCTCATGCAAAGCTTATTGTCAACAACACCCCCAAGTTTTGTCCTCAGGGCTGCCGTCAATCCTGCTTAGGATTGCTCTGACCCAGGTGCAGCACTGTGCTAAACTGCAGAGTACAGTTTCATTTTGAGAAAAAACTGAAAGAGGGGAAGTTTAGGTTTCAGAGTAGCATATAAATTTTGACACAATGCTATTGGGGAATTTCTTAGTAACTAAGCATAAGTTCCTGACTGGTTGCTAACTTGCCTAATTTTAGAGTCAATCCAAAAAACCCAAAAATGTGCTTCCCAGTACATACATGTAAGGAAGTCTCAAAAAAAACAGCAACACAAAATAGGTCAAAAGACCATCTTCAAGAATTAGGCTGCAAAGTTATTGCTTAGAAAAATTGTCAGAGGCACATAACCATTGAGGAGAAATGTACCTATTCACTCCAGGGAAACCCATTAGTAGTGAATTGCATAAACTGTCACAGTAGCAAACTCTCATATCAGAGGCAACCTGGGCTTGCTGAATAAAACAAAAGCTGAAGACCTAATCACAGAAATCTAAGAGCTAGAAACCAGAGAAAATGACAAACTAATTGTCAGAGAGTGGTGATTGAAAAGAAATTGGAAAGCGCAAGCAACGTAAGTGATACCAGCCAATACCTGTAAGAAGGGCTGACGTGGTCAATCTGTGAATGAACACGGAGGTGGAAGCACACAAGAAAAGAAAAAAAAGTTGCTGCTCTCTGTATATAGCATTATTATGGCTAATAGGGGATTAATGATGAAAGAGCTTTAAAGAATGTTGAAAAATTGGAAACGGAAAAGAAACCAAACCATAAAGTAATTTGAAGACTTGAAAAAATTTCTTACCGTGAAGGCCGGAAAGAACTTAACGTGTAAGCTTACTGAAAGGACTCAATTAGAATATAAGTAGTAGAAGTAAGAGAAAATACAACCTGCTGAAGTTAACTTCAGAAAAAGGCATAGCAAAAAATAATTCACTGGCTACAACCTGAACCCAGACAAGTCAAAATGTAAAACTGGAAAAAGTACTGTTAGGAATCATGTATCTGAGTACAGGAATAGAATACACTCACTGACTAAATATGGAGCAAACTACACTCTCTTGATATCTACAAAAATCATGCCTGAATGCCTTTCCTGTTCAGCTGTAGCCAAATGGTGAGTTCAATACCAGGGTAACTGGCAGTAAATTATGGCATAAAATGCACAGTTTATCTAATCGTCTCCTTTGGCGTAAAACATCATTCAGAGAATACCTGAATTTGCTGTATTAAAACAGCAGCAGCTCTCTAGGTACAGGGAAGTTTGAAGTCAGTTGCAAAAAGAGTTTCTATTCAGAATCTCAAAAATCAGTCTTATTAACATACAATGTATATTTTCTGGTGCTAAACTGAAAACCCAGGAGACAAACTTCATTGTTGGACAAAGCTCGATAGTAAGTACACTTAGTTTAAGAAAATGCTAGTAGGATTAGAAGTACAGTTATTAAATTTTAAATAGTAGTTTTGTGAAGAAATATATGTTTTTATATAGAAACAGATAAAACTTAACATTCCAAAGTAAATAAGAAGCTCTAAATATATGGTATTGGCATCACATTGCTATACTTATTAACAGCCAACATTAACAGAAAAGGTGCTTGCTGAACACAAGATGAGATACTGGATTAAGCTTAAATAAGTAGAAACATAGAAATACACATTTTTTACTACTTTTCACTATAATGCTTGCATTATAAGCACAAGGTAACAAGTGCAAAATAAATGCATTTAAAACAACACATTTTCACATAGGTTATTAATTTACGAAATATCAAACTCATCATTTATAACAATGGCAGATTCATAAAGAGAGAAAATATTTTATTTAAATATCTTTCTTAAGAAAGATTTCCATGTGATCATGTAAAATTACCTTTGGTTTTCTACAGCACAGCATTTAGAAAAGCAAACTTGCATGCTCAACATGGCAATGTTTATTCATGTTGATGCCAAGAAAATGTTGAGGTGTCTTGATGGTACTCAATTTTTACTGTCTGGTCTGAATTAGACTTAGCATGAACTTGAAACCCTGCCTAGCATTATTAACTATTTTTATTACAATTGTGCCTAGATGCAGAAGGACCGTGGGCATGTAAGTTATTTCTCCTAATTATTTCATGTTGTCTTTCAAGAAAAAACTAAGTCTGAGGAATTACATCTTAAAAATTGTTACAGGTTCCTGTTTTGAGGATGACAAGCAAACTGATATAAGAAAAAAACAGGAATGCAAAGGAGTGGTAATAGAGCTACTATTAATTATAAGTTGTTAATAGCAGTAGTTAACTACTACTACTACAACTACTCATTTCCTTAGGATAGTAACAATTTGTAAACCAAAATACTTAGTTCAACTGCAAATTATAGGATTACTATGAGAAAATATACAAGAGGAAATTAAATTCAATGTTAACTACTCAAAAAGTCAGCTTCTCTTCCTCAATAGTTTAGCTATTTTAAGCACTTATTTCATATTGCTATTTAATAATATATCCACCACAAGGATGCAACTGAACTTGTTTAAACAGTGAAAACCTGTATACCCTACTGTATTTCACTCCACACTGCATGTCTTGCAATCAAGAAGCACCGAAAATTTTTAAACCTAGAAAGCAGAAATGTGTAGCAGCCGAGCTCCACCTACAGGATGAAAAGAAATGTGTAAGAAAACTTTTTAATTACCAGACTATAAGAGGGACTGTTTACTCTGAAGCCTTCAAGTGGTCATCTCAAGCCACTGCCATTTTACAAACTCTATGTGATGCTGAGAAATTATATTACTTATGCAATGATGGCAAACACTTCTTCTATCTCTAAACATATGTATATGTAAACAGCTGTTTTACAGTGTGAAGTTTAGGTTTAAGCTTTCTAATAAATACAACAGTAAATATACAACAGTTAAAATGCATACCGAAATGACTAAAATTAACTTCACCATTTCAGCACTTCAAGTATGGTTGCATTTAGAAGTGGTACTGAACCTCAGTACCATGAATTTGAGAAGGTGTCTACTGCTTCTGTACTGTTTCTCTAAAATAGAAGTGCAACATTCAGACCTCACAAATTTGGATTAAAAGAAACTGGACTGATACAAATGAATACAGTCTTGCAATGAAAGTCATGCATGTTAAAGACAGTACCCTGAAACAAATATTGTTAGAATGTCAATTATTCTACCAGCATATTTAAATATCTGATGAGAAAAAATTTTGATCAATACCAAAAGTTTCTTCACTCTGATATGTTAGTTACCCTCAAGCTATTATGGTCCATCCAACTTTTTGTTTGATATTGACACCTCCCAGGTCTCTGCCTCTGATCAACACAAGCTTAGACTACAGTGGGTGGTGAACACCCATGAGTATATTATTAAATATCTCCAGTACACTGAGAAAATAGTCACTATTTCAGACAATGAAACTTCATTATCGTTTATCTTACTTTATCAAAACAGACCTCAAATGTAAAAACACATTATTTATAACAAACAATACCATGCATTTGATTTTCATGCCAGAGGACAGCAGACAACTATTTGGAAAACTGTAAGTCTAGAAATTTATGTTACTTGTGATACTAAGCAGTATCTCCCAAGGCTATGGCTCCCAGCTGCTAAAAATGCATCCAATAAAATCCTCTTCTGAGTTAAGATAACCCGTTTGGCTTTAATACTATTACTGAAAGAGCAGAATAACCACAAGCAGAGCACACTGACCGACCACATGCAGAGCCAGCAGCTTACAGACTGACTACACAGATGTCTCTTAAAATAAGCTGTAACATGATGCAAGCTTGGGCATTGAGTACCTCATTCGTACGAGTATCCTTTAGCTACATGTTCTCTTCATGCTATGAACTTGCTCTTATACCTTAGACCATTTTGTTTCCAGAAGCCATTTTAATAAAACCCCAGGGACAATTACACTGATTCGTAGACAGGTAGTTGGACAGACAGGTAAGTAGTAAATATCTACAAATTCCAAAGCCCTTTGCAGTTGTAAAGATGTTATTTGGCTGCCATACATTCAAGGTTCTTTTTTTTGAGAGAGCTTTTCTTAGAGACCTTCCAAATTTCTGAATCCTTGCCTCCATTACTAGATATTTAAAGCTTTAATGGTTATTTAATGTTAAACTGTAATTGTTTAGTCTCCCCAACCAAGAACAATTCATTGACTCAGAGAAGCTTAAACTTGTGTCAACCACAGGACTAGTAACCAGATTTTGGGATTGAAGATATCCATCATACTCATTGATCTAAGTATACTTCCTGTGGACCATCTGTCAACAGCAGAGATACTACAGCTGCTAATTCCCAAAGCAACACACAGCACAACTTCAAAGACAACAGAACGGAAAAACAGGAGATGTGTTTTACAAGATGTTTTGTACCTGTTCTTCAAAAAAATATCTAGTTATGTCTAACATAGCCGTAACACCATGATACTGTATTTTATGTACTAAAATTTACACGTTCTTACTGAGGGAAAGGAACACTGAAAAATAGAAAAACAGTCCTGTAGAACCAGAGTTTCATGCTGGCTTCAGCTGAGGTAGAGTTAATTTTCTTTGCAGTACCTAGCACGGGGCTATTTTGGACTTGTGCTGAACACAGGGTTGTTAATAGGGAGAGCCAAAGCCTTTTCTGCCTTTGTACTACCACTCAAGCAGGAGAAATGGAGTCCTGGGAGGCTAGCAGGAGACCCAATTGACAAAAGAGGTATTTCAGGCCATGTGACATCATCACAGAATGAAAAGTGGGGGGAAGAAGGAAAAAACAGGGTACATTTGCAGTGATGCAGTTTGTCTTCCCAAGTTACTGATACATGTGATTGTCCTGGAGATGGCTGAACACCTGCTGCCCATGGGAAGCAGGGAATTAATTCCTTGTTTTGCTTTACCTGTGCAGTTTCTGCTTTCCCTAATAAACAGTCTTTACCTCAGCTGAGTTCTCAGTCTTTTACCCTTCTAGATTCTCTCCAAGATCCTGCTGGTTCGGCAGTCAGCGAGTGGCTGTGTGGGGCTTGGTGGTAGGTTGGGGTTCAATCACAACACATGACTCCACAAAGAGATCAGATTTATGTATGGTTCCAAAAGAAATGGAATAACATCAGTTTACAGATCTGACCACACAGATCTTGTTGACTACATGAAATCTGACAAATCATGGAAGTTAGTTACCTAGCCTCGAATCAGAAGTAAAGCATATGACAAGAAAAACTAATGCTTGCTTGAGAAAGAACTGACTGGAACTAGTCAGTTGAGCAGATCTGCTCAAATTGCAAAGGCTTCTGTACTGTACCTGGTGTGATTTTAGACTCAAATCAATACTGAAGATGTAGAAAAGGACACTGAATTTCCTCTTAAATCCCTTGAATATTTAGTTTCTAGAGCTCTTCAAACCTATTAAAGTGGTTAATACAAATTGCTTTCTTGGCAATATTTTTGTTACTGGGGTTTTCACTGCTCTGAAAAGGCAGCCAAACAGCAACATTTACAGCTGGCATATTTTAATGTACTAGTATTAGAAGATCATCCGAAGTAATGCAAGTGTTCCTATCCCTCTAAAATTGTGGCCTGATTCTAAACACAAAGGCCACACAGAGTCAAAAAGACTACCTTAACATGGAATGGTAGAAACTTAATAATCTTGCTTTTAAAATCTTATCAAATTCTTCCAGTAAAAACAGCTATATTGATATGTATCAAGTTGCAAACATCAGGGTGTGAGTTTTCTTTTGTCTTTTTATTGACAAGTTTTGTTTAACAATTAAGATAATAACTGAACACTCGGCATAACTGACAAAACCCTTTTTTCACTAAAACCTATGGCTAGTTTTATTTTTAGCAATTATACACAGTCATATAAAATCATAAAAACCTGCAAGAGGTGGAAGTCAGATACCCGAATTTCTGAGGACTGTTAAACAACAACTGATCCTGTTTCAGTTATTCCATCTGTTTTCTAACCAAAGTTTCAATGTTTTATCTCAAAGTCTATTATTATAACAAATTTATCTTCACCTTTTGATCCAAAACCTTTACTTCCCAGGGAAGCATCTCAGGTATACAATAAGGATGGTAATTGCTATGGAGCTGGTATTCTTTTGTCACAAAGACAAAATCTAGAATGTTCTAGATTCTTATATGTCAGCATTATGCCTTGGCCATCACTTACAATATCTCACCAGCAAGACTGAAAAAACCTGAAAAAACCTCAATTGAAAGAAAACCAGTTAAAAGAAACAGGAAAACAAGGAAATGAACAGGGGAAGAAACCGGAGCAGGAAAAAAACAGGAGGGTTCCCTTCAAAGGAAACTGTCATGGGAGAGAATCCAAAACAGCCATTACATACGCACAATTCAACGCCTGATGAATTTAATCAGGTAGTTACCCATGAGAGCTATGTAGAGATAAGAGCACAGAATCTGAATTAGCTTTCTGATGTTTCCTTCACCAACTTTTCTCTAAGCAAGTTTTTCATGTACATTTAACCCTTCAGCTGAAAAGTCCTAATTCTTCAGTAACTTCTGGAGTCTGTATTTACTGAAATACTGGATAATAATTCCTAGTAAGTTTGACATCAGACCCACTACTCATCACTTGCACACATGAGGAGTGTTTTAATACTATAAATATTATTATCAAACTCACACTGCAAGAACTGTCAAAACACAAGGTTCAAAGAAAGCAAATTAACTCAGTGAAAATTGAGTGCTAATCAGTACACACCACAGAACTGCAGAATATTCTGAGTTGGAAGGGATGTTCACAAATACTGGCACAGCTAAATTACATGACAGGAATCCACACTTTTATGTCTGTAAAGAAAAACCCATGTGTTGCTGCAGCATTGGAAAGCTGGTACACTGCAAGGATGAGTTAAACCAGACTTCACTGGATGACCTTCTGTGAGTCTCAGTGGTGGATGACTACTACATGCTAACACAGATAAGGAAGCTGCAAAACTCAATCTGCCAACTGAGAAGACAAAGCAAAGACTTATAAATACATTTTATTTCTAATTCACAAGGAAAAACAGAACTCCCATACAAGTTATCAAAAAATCTTAAAACTATAAACACTCTAAAGAAAAACACCTACCAAACAACACAATACTTACCTGCGACTACTTGTTTTCCTTTCTGTCTTGGCTTCTTCCTCTTGAAGTTGCTGTTTAGTATTTTCACTTGTATCAATTTTCAATTTCTTGGCAATGCGTTCCTTTATTTGAAATCTCTCATTAGTATCAGCTTCATCTTCTGCACTATCAACATCTTCATCATGTTCCTCTTCATCCTTTATTGATTTAAAATGATGAAACTACTTTAGATATTTTCAGTACAGAAAGACAAATATGGAAATCTTTTTCTTATAAATATAATCTCTTCCAAGAAAAAAACAAGCTTTACAAACAAATATATCCTTACTTGCTTTAGAGGTAACAAAAATAAAAAAATATGATAGTTTCTTTTTTATACACAAATTACTCCTTATCTGTAAGGTTAGACTCTTACAGGTCTATAAATGACATCACAGCAGTGTGATATTACTTGTACCATTGTTCATGAATCCAAAATTTGATTGAGACAATACACTAAGCTTTTCCTTCACTTTCCACTGAAAGAAAAACTTAACTTTCTACCACATGGCTGTACTATACAGTCATGATGGGATGGAAGAGGTTACCCCATCAGGTAATGGAATTTACAAATACTAAATTGATCATAACACGCTGTGAAAACCTGTGGAATTGATCATTGCAGCTTGCTGCAGAGGTCCAAGGAGAGGCCTCAGGCCTCCATGCCTAGCACAGGTAGGAAAAAGGGAATAAACCATCTTGGATCAAAGACATTTGAAGGGAGAAATAATTGGAGAAAGAAGAAGTGGCCTGACTAGACCAAGGGATCTAAGTTTGACTACATCCTCTGTTGAAGAAGGAAATTTGTATGAATCTCAGTTGAAGAATGACAGCTTGAAGATTATGTGGTACATCTTCTTACATTCACTTTGGTGTGATGCTCATCAGGAAAAGGAACGTGTAAGATGCCACATGATTTAAATTTTAGCCAAAGAAAAGACACTTAAAAATAATAATCCAGAGGACTTTACTGTATCCAGGAGACTGCCAGAATGTAAGCACTTGTTGGGGATTGAGTTTTTGTTTCTTTTTACTGTGTGAGTTTGGAGAATTTTTCCCATTGTGATGCGGGCGGGTAGGTGGGAGGGGGGGCTTCCCAAGGGGCACGCTGGTTTCTGGGCGGGGCTGCTCGTGTTTCCAGCGAGGGAGCGGAGAGAGGGACCCCTGTCTGCTGGCACACGTGGAAGAGCCAGAGGAGCCGGACCCGCTGCAATCAGCTGTCCTGCGTCTGTCCTGCTACCTCGGAGGAGTTGCTGACCACCAGAGACTAACCGGTGAGCGAGGAGCTGCCCCTTCTGGCCTGTTTCCACCTGA
Organism: Tychaedon coryphoeus; assembly: GCA_013398595.1. Taxonomy (NCBI): domain Eukaryota; kingdom Metazoa; phylum Chordata; class Aves; order Passeriformes; family Muscicapidae; genus Tychaedon; species Tychaedon coryphoeus. The sequence goes on along the minus strand of WBND01000754.1, from coordinate 193,701 downwards.
GGCACAAGGCACAGCACAGCCGCCGCCGCCCCCCCACCCCGCTCCTGCCTCTGCAGCCAGGCCGGCTGTGTCCCGTCTGAACCACCGGGACCGAGCACAGGCAGCGTGCCTGCAGCTGAGGACTGGCACTGAGTTATTTGTTCTGTTTGTTGGTCATTTCAATAACTGCTGTTGTTTTCTACCTGTGCAGTTATATATATATATATATTAGTAAAGAGCTGTTATTTCTACCCTTATCTCTGCCTCAGCCCTTGATTTCAAATTCTCTATTTCAAGAAAGGAGTTTCTGCCTTCATTGGCAGGCACCTGTCCTAGAAACCAGGACACACTTGCAAAGGAAGAACATGTGCATGTCATGGGTGTGATGCACAGGCAGGAGAAGACCATGCATGAAGACCACGCTCAAAAACATGGAGGAGGAGAGGATAAAAAAGTAAAATCAACAAGAGGCAAAATTTGGGACTAGAAGAGGAAAATCAAGAGTTGGATTTCAGAAGTTGTAGTGGAGTCACTGTTTAGGAATCTTTAGACTACCATGCTTAGATTTGAGATTTAGACAAGACAAGACCAGTCAGAAACAACAAAGAAATTTCTGAATATTCAGCATAGTAAAACAGCTGAATATTTTCAGCCAATGAAAAGACTGAAAGGTTACTGGGAGAGTTTTGTCTGTCCTTTTTCAATAGGGGAAGAGAAAACTGGGACAGGATCAGCATTTCCCTAATTTACCAGAACGGTATTGTTTGACAGAGGAGACAATGAAACTTTCGAGAAGATTTGCTTTCATGATAAATTGTCAGAGAGATGGGTGACTACAGACTTCAATAGCAGGGGGAGGTCCAAAAAAAAAGTGACAGGACTGTGCCTTTAACAGTCAAGGATAAAGACAGAGACCTGGTGGAGATTTGACTAGGGCTTAGGTAAGAGCATTTCACTGAAACACAACTAATTGGACAGGAGAACTTCTGGAATAAAAATAGACAACTCTAGACAAATTACAATTGCTAAGCAGTAAGCTAGTTAAAAATTACAGATATCTGAGTAACAGGAGAGAGGTTAAAATTGGAGGGACAAAATGGTTCAACTTGTGTCACCTGGCTAAACCCCCTACTTCCCAAGCCATTCATTAGCCTCAGTTTGGCAAATATTTCACCATTTTTTTTCTAGAAAAACATGGAGAAAATAGGATATACCCTTCTTCCTCAACTGCTTTCCTTCCTGCAGCTCTACTCTTTTCTCCTGCCTATTCTCCTCTTTCAGTCCCTCTCTCCCTCCTCAAGTACATCTGATCTCAACAAACAGACTTAACAATAGATTCAACAATCCAGACTGAACTGCATGGCACCTCAAAAGGGATGTAGCTATTCTGTTGGCTGATGGTTGCTCCCCATGTGACACAGAAATGCAAAACTGCCTGCCTGAAAGCTATACTACTTCTTGCTGCTGTTATTAGCCGGGTGGAGTTGCCATATTCTTCTCTTTAATATGGAAATACAAATGTAATGACACATTTTGTGACAGAATGACTACTGGCTACTGTATGTAATATGATTTTCCCATTTAAGAAGATTATTTGTCACCTGACAAATAGGGTGAGGAAAAGAAATTTGCAGAAAAGAAACGTCACTTGTGGGAAAAAGTTTTGTTAATACACTTCTTACAATGTTTCCATTAACAACTTGGGCACAAAAAGAACCTTAAAAAATAGCTACAAGGTATTGCTAATACAAAGACTCTCTCAAAGAATTAAATGTACAAATTTGAGGACTGCAAAAAGAGAAATGGGATGGTATTTAATGGCATGAACAGCAAGGCCAGGTGCTTAGGGAATTCTGAAGTTTCTCTTACATGCTATAGGTTTGTAGGCTGGGGGAAGTAGGGAGATCTGGAAGAATTATTTGCTCCCAGCTTTGGCTATAAAACTACCAACATGTGGCAGCTGCATAAATGCAAAAGTGATCCTGTGATGTGTTAACTAAAATAACTCCAAGAGAGATGATAAAATACTACTATCACTTTACAAGACTCAGGTAACTGCCTGAAGTGCTAGATCTTAGCTAAAATCTTAAACGTAATGAAATCTAAAGAGAACACCATTCCAGGAAAGAAAGAGCAAAAGCCTTCATATTTCCAACTTTGGCTTAATTAGGTATAGTTATGTAAATTTTTATTCTTCAACCTAATATACTCATGTTCTATACTCCCAAAATCCAGTTTGCTTAAGAAAGGGATATTTGAATATCTGAAGAATTACTAATTAAATAGCGTTCTCCAAACTGTTCCAACACTAAAATGCTTCTGCACAGCAGGAAATTACAAAGGAGAAGAGTGAAAAAGTCTGAATTCATAGTATGCCTTGTGAAAAAAGGAAAAGGGTGTAAGCAGATGCTTTTTTTCAGGCACACGAATGGGACAGACCTTTACTTCCTTTACTTCCACTGTGTCAAGACACAGTGTAGTTAATACCTGTGCATGATTGACAGATACAGAAAATAATACTTTCCAGGATTCAATTAGGTGAATAGGAGATTACAGTCCTAGTCATATATTACATTATTATCTCAACAGCAATTCAAAGGGGTACTCCAATGATCTATGGCTGGAGACAGAGACATACTTCAGCTAACAAGCTTATGCTTGCCTGTACCATGTATGACCATTTTCTTGTCATACTTAAATTGCCTCCATGTTTAGTTGAATGCTACTGCTTGAGTGTTCAAATTTCACATCTTTCAGAGGTGACAGTTTTCATCAATACAATTTCACTGCTACAATTTAATAATTCACTGAGTTTTTGTTTTCTTGAAGAAATCTTTCAAACTGGACTCTGATTCACATGCATATTCACATGCATACCCTCAAACATTGCAATTATACAATTATTCAAGACAAACTTGATTTCAACAATGTTTTTAGAACAGTTTCAGGGTTTGTCACCCTGTGGTACACAATTCATATCCCATACTCCTATATAACTAATCTACTGACTGAAATATGATACAAACAGTTTCTATAAAAGGTAGCAGGAAGTATGCTAATTCTACCCCGCTGTGAATAGCCAAACCTTAGAGCTTAGAGAGAGCCTTCATGCTTTTGCCAGAAATCTGACTTGAGCTAGTTCTTAAAGATCTCTAAAACAACATTTGTTCCTCAAAGAAAATCTAATCTGCACACAGTAAAAACCAAAGAATTATTAAAAAAAATACTTGCCTCACTCAAATCCTTTTCTTCATTTGCCACTTCACTAAAAGAAAAAAAAAACAAAGTAACTACTTTAAAATGCTAGAGGAACTTCAAAATATTAAAAATCAACATTTCTTAAATAAAAAAAATGTTAGCCACCTGAAATTGAAATAAACTTATTACTTTATATAATCCTCACATATATCTTAAAAGTATCAATATTATTTTCTATCATTTGACAATCACAATCTTTTTAATTAGAAATGCTTAAAAACAATGGCTTTCATACAATGGAGAAATCCTAACTGTATCTTGAGCTATTCAAACAAAACACTAACTGGTTAAAACCACCAAAACTTAGTTGAGATGTTTTGATCTTGTTTATCAAACAATTAGCAGCATTTCATGGCAACTAGTTTATATTTTGGAAGATGCATTTTACTGATACTTAAGCCTAACATCAAGACTTAAATTTGTTATACAGCTACAGTATGGTGAATTTAAAAAGAAATCTATTTGAATATACTAAGGCTAACACACCCATTGTTAATTATCACAGACTAATAATAAGGGCACTTAAACCTTTTTAGCTGGCATTTTGAAAAAAAAAGCAAGTTTTGTTAGAGAAAAACCAAGGAACATAAAAGAAGTCTCAAATATCAAGGCTTTGAAGTGTCCTCTAAGCAAACAATAAGTAATCAAGATCATTAAAGAAACTCTAGATGTGTTGCAATCAATGACATTAATTTAATAAAGTGCTGCACCTGGGTTTGGGCAATTTCTGGTGTCAATACAGATGAGGGGGAAGAATGGACTGAGAGCAGCCCAGCAACGAGGACCTGGGTGTGCTGGCAGATGAAAAGCCGGATTTAAGCTGATAATGTACACTTGAAGCCCAGAAAACCAATTGTGTGCCCTGGGCATCCAAAACAGCAAGGCCAGCAGAGTCAGAGAGGGGATTCTGCCCCTCTGCTTTGTTCTGGTGAGACCTCACCAGCAGTGCTGCATCCAGCTCTAGGGTCACAGCACAGGAAGGACAGAAAACAGATGGAGGGACTGCAGAGGAGAGCTAAGAAGATGATCCCTTCTCCAATGGGAAAAGGCACCATTGTTCAGCCTGGAAAAGACTCCAGGCACACTTACTGCATGCAGCCTTTCCATACTTATCATAGGTCTATAAGACGGGGACAGACTCTTTAGCAGGGCCCGTTGCGAAAGGGGTAATGGTTTTAAAGCAGAAGAGAGTAAATTCAGACTAGGCATAAGGAAGAAATTTTTCATGATGTGGGTGGTGAGACACTGGAGCAGCTTGCCCAGAGAGGTGGTAAATGCTCCACCCCTGGAAACACTCAAGGCCAGGTTGAATGGTGCTCTGTGCAACCTGGTCTAGATTGTATGCTCTGTCCTGCCCATTGCAGGGGTGATGGATGTGATAAATTTTAATAGCTCTTTCCAAACCAACTAGTCTAGAATTCTAAGGGGACTTAACATATTTTCATGGAATTTTCTCACCTTAAAAGTCAAAAATCAGAATTTATAAAGTACTAAAAAGAAAGAGAGAAAAAAACCAACTTTTTTCAAGCATACAGATTTATGATTAACCTAATTTTTTGTGTGTTCTTTAAATTTGGGGGAAAAAAAGATATTTTCAAGCATAAGCATGGCTAGAGGACTGGGAACAGCAACCCTTTAGAAACATCTCAGCAAAGAATATTTCCATTATGAAGAAAATTCAAGTACTTTAAAAGTTTAGGCAATGAAAGAGATAGTCTAAGAAAGGATTGTGGTAAAGAGAGGTATAAAAAGGACTGTCTGCACACTGTCTCTTCCAGAACGAGAGTTAGAATTTATGAAATGCCACTAGTAGCATCCAGGTTCAGAACAAAAAGGGGAGATACTTCTTCCTGTAGTGGACAGGACAGTGTGAATGGAAACAATATTAAAAGACACTTAACATACACTTTGAGTAGAGCTCTAATAAAGGTTATTAAATAGATGAGCCACATGAAACTCTGACAGTCCTCTGAGGTGGAAGTTGATAGAGGCTGGGAGAATATTCAGATAAACTTGACATTTGCACTGCTTTTATTCTTTACTGGGCATTCACTGAAGGCCAGTCGTGGTGACAATTTAGAGGGTTAGAGAAATATTTGGTCTGATCTAGAACTGGCACTCCGAACTTTTTAAAGAGTAACATGATTTAACGTTTCTTAAATGAGTAAACATGCTGATAATTTGGTGTAACATATTGAAAATAGATCTGTTTTAGAAATTGGAAATCACATACTAACCTTTTGACTGCAGGAACAGAGCTTAGATGTGGATCATCCTTCAGGAGATCATGACTACTTTTACTTTTTCCCTTCATGCTCTGTTAAAAGAATAAAATTATTATTCATTTCCGTTTTTAAGATGCTGGATAGTGAAAAAGGATTACAGCAAGAAAAATATAACTTGTTTCTTTTTAACTTTAGCCTATTCAGCAAACATAAACACTTCTAAGAACAGAGAAAGTGTTCCAGAAAGAGAAACATCAAACTGACTCTACAGATTTATTTTTGCAATAGCAATGCACTTGATTTTTAAGGACAGAGAGAGGGGAAAAACATATACTGTTTAGTCATGTACAATAATTACATATCATAAAGATGGTAGGTCTAGAACATACACACTTGAGTGAATGAAGGGGTAAGAACTTGACTTTCTAGTAATGACACATGACAACTGAAAGAACTACCATGTACAAAACCGTATTTATTAGCTGGAAGAACACTGATTAGATCCTAGGAAAAAAAAAAATAACAAACTGCAATATATCAATCTGGAATACATCATTCAGGAATCATCTACTGACACAAGGATTCAAATAAACCTAAAAACACATAAGGTCTTCAGGCAGAAAGACGGCAGTTAGAAAGCATTCTACATGCTAACCTGAAAAAAAAGTACACTTAATTTTCAGAGAAAAATCAGATTGAAAAGCTCTACTACAGGAACAGTCTGTATTTGTGATCTGTATTGTGAATGTCTCCATTACAGATGCATTGTCTAATGCTCTTGGGAAGACATGCAGACAAATCTTACTCATTTAAATGCAACTACAATTTTTTTATTATGTAGAAAAAAAAAGACTAATGCATTCAGCAAGATGAAAAGATAATTCCTTCATTAAGGAAGGAGTAGTGTGTTTGGAGTGGTGGTGGGGCTGTGTATCACAGTGATCCACACAAGTACAGACAATAAGTAGTTTGGACACTGAAAGCTATGGTTTAAACACTGATCAACAACCAGTGGGGGCTCTACAGCCAGATCCCTGACTGTGCCTGTGCTAATAGCCCTCATGGCCTTGAGGCGTTTTACCCAGAGCTTCTCTGCCCTTCTTAAACAAGCAAGACTTACTGCATGTGGGCATCTGGCAACCAAAAAAGCTCACAGGACTGTAAGTTTGTAGGTGTCGAAGGATCCCAGTAATAACTTTGACCTTCCATTTTTCTCATTAAAAACAGAAAATGGAAGTTAGTGCTGATATTCATGTACTTCAACTTAATCAGATTAAGATAACATCCAGAACTACAGAGGCACTGATACACACCTCTAATGAACAAAAGATGAAGTTTCAGAAAGAGAGTTTTATTTTTTTACAAAGAATGAAGATAAATTCTTCATAGAGTCGGTGTGGTTACTTATCTAGCTACAGCCAATCCAGAATTCAGTAAGGAAAAACAGGCAGAAGAGATTTTGAGGCTGAGTTGAAAGAGAGCATGAAAACACTGAAACTAGGCTTATCATGAAAGATGCATTCTATTTAGATAATTTTAATCTTTAATATTTGGCATGAAAATAAAGGAAGTCCAAGCAACTGAGTTAAATGCAGTACTACAAGCTAGATATATAGCAAGAGCAAAACAGCAGATGAACATATTAAGGTAAACAAGCAAAGTTTGACTGGCAAGCTGAAAAAAAGAAAGAAAAATAGTTAAAGCTGCTGCTGTAATAAATCTCTACTATCATTCTGACTGATAATATTGTCCATCATTATTCACTGTTTTCCTTCTGTATTTTACCTAACTTCTGAGGACTAACAACCATTTTTTCACTTATGTGACACAGGATGCAGGACCATGTAGTCTGATCACAAACTGAAGCAGCAAAGTACTGTAGAAAGCCTAGGAGACTAGTGAAACAACTCGGTCAGCAGTAGAAATTAAATCAGCAATTGATTTAAGGAATTTTTAAACTAACGTTATTTAAGTGCCAAGTCAGGGAAGGAAATGTTAGATTAAAGATTACCTGTGCAATCCTAGTTCTGTGAATGTGACCATTTCACTATAGTGTGCTACTAAATTACGATATTGGACTGTTTTCTCCACAATAACTACACTTCATTTTGCTCACAGGTGGATGGATATATGTAAGAAAATGGAGCTAAGCATGCACTGGAAATGCATAAGATCATCTTTAGAATTCAAGTATTTTACTATATTATCACTTTCTATAAAATAAAGGACTTGAAAAGGAATAAAGTACTATCATTTCCATGACTTTTGAACAGCAGACATAGATATATAGTATGAAACTCTATGTTCGTGGAAATGTAAAAATTCCATGCAGGAAGTGAAGGCACCTTTGAAATCAAATGGTTTTGCAAAACGCTGTAACAGCAGAATCCTAAAACTGAAGCAAATTCAATTATTATTGTTCAAAATGCAAATGTAAGAAGAAGACTAAAAACTTTAAAGCTTGCCACAAATATTCAGAAAAGCTAATTAGGTTGAAAATAAAAATAAGGATAATTTGGTACAATACCTGACTAACTCTACTGACTTCCTCCTCTTCTTCTTCAGCTTCTTCCCCGAAGGAAAGTAAGTTAAAGTTTCTTTGGGAGAAAAAATAAAATTTCTAGTAAGATTTTAAATACTCTTTTAGTAACATTCCCTGAACTTTAAATATATTACGTTCATATTGTACATGATCTTTTAGAACTTTTTGTCCTGCTAAACGTACCAATTCCAAACAACTACCACATTTTTCTTGGCAATAAATCATGAATATTCAGAAAAGCATGTTATATTATACTCCTGAGATAGAACAAGGATAGCACAACATCAGTTAAGACACAATTTAAGAAATCCTGTCTTGACTAACTTTCCCAGATTCTTGAATGCTGACAATTCTGTTGCATTTTTTTTCTCAACAGAGCAGCATTCAAGACATAAGATTTCCAAGATATGACAGCTCAGAAAGGTATCAGATGTGTACACATTCACAGAATGCAATTAAAAGAAATTATGATCTATAATTTCTTTTCCAAGAGTTAACTGTTCAGTTGCTAATTGTTAATTGTTGTTAATTGTTGTTCCACTGTTGGAACCAGTCAGTTGCAACATTTTCTATTTTTATGCAGCAGAACTGACAGCATGCCCACTTTAGAGTTTCTATTGCTTTTCACAGCATGTTTGTGACTATGAATTTTCATTCACAGAAACTAAAATTTCCCATGTTAAAATGCCTGCCTCTTGCTAAGTACTTCAGTGGTGGAGAAATGGTATCTGATAAAGTAAGTTCAAAAAATCCCAAACAACTGAGCTGCTAGTGGGTTTTAACTAAAGCGTTATCTCAGTCAGATGACTGCATACTGCGGCACATGGGAAAGATAAACAATCTTTTATTATTTTCAACAAACTATCACCATGCATGAAACAGTTACAGATCAGTAGATGCACAGTAACATTTCAGTCAAAGAAACTAGATTAACATGGTCCTCCTGGGAAACACGGAAGTGATTCAAAGGCAGAAATGGAAATAAAAAACTGCCAAGCTACAAATTCAAGTGCAAGAAAATTAACCACTATTTATGTTGCATATATTTACTTTGTGCCTTTTACTTTGGACTTTTTAGTTTCTTCTTCTGGTTTGTCCTTCTTCAGTTTTCTGTTTGGTCTTGGGACAATGTCATCAAAAGGATTAAACAAAACCTGTTAAAAAAACCCCAGACACATATTTAGTAAATATTTTGTAATTAAGTGATTCAATATTTTAAAACAATATGGAAAAGGACAAGATAAATTTTCTGAACGCTGTGCATGAAAGAATTTTAAAATGTCACATTTCAAAACAGAACATACCTCGCTACTTCTTATTTTGTGTGGACTGAGAGGTCTCTCTTCCTTGTCAACTTCCACTTCAGCCAGGCGCAACATGTTATATATTGTATCCCCTGTAACCTGGCAAATTTACAAAGAAAGGTTTTAAAGCTCTTGACTGTAATTTGCGTTATTTATTCTGCAAAATGCAAGGCAATTATTATGTAAAAATTCTTGAAAGTACAAGTAATATAGGAAATATTGTAAGCACGTAAGAGTTTTAAAAGACAACAAGTACAAAAGTTTAGGACTTTAAATTTAATGGCAAAAGTTGACGGAACACAGGCAGTTTTGAAAATGTATGCAGAGGAAGATGTTGAAGTCATACTGCGAGCTATGAAACAGGAAAACAAAAACACTGCAATAAAAACAATATTTGCTTTATTTTCTTTTAAGTAAATCGTCAGAATGGTAAACTCATCTCATGTTTTTCATCTTTCTGATCCTTCCTGGGTAATTAGAATCTCCTTAATTCTAAACAGAATTTTCTGACATATCATTAGTATTAGATAACTGATTAATAACAAAGCTATAATAATACCAACACAATTATTTAAAGGCAGCAGAACATGAAAATACAATTTAGAAGAATAACAACAGCAAAACAGGTAATAACACGAAGAACCCATGGAAACATTTCCACTAGATATAGAAACACAGAGAATGGAGAGAGCCTAGAAAGCACCGAAATTAATTTGAAATGCACACAACAGCAAACAATACTAAACCGGCCTTCAGAGAAACTTCTAGTAGCCTCTGTCAGAGTTAAACTGGGAGTTCAACTCGTGTAACAGACCTTTCCAAAGATTGTGTGTTTGTTGTTAAGTTCATCTGCACGACCCAATGTAAAGAAAAATTGACTGCCATTATCATGGGGCCCAGCATTTGCCATGGCAACAAGTCCTCTTCGGTTAAATCGCAGTCGTGAGTGGAACTCATCCTGGTAAAAGCAGGACAGAAAAGAGAAAGACTTCAGTATAAAACTGTTTTTTCACTCCTTTAGCTGCAGCATGATAGGAAATAGGAGTGATATTCTTTACATCAACATGCATACACAGAAAATAATGCTGTTGATTTTCTTTTGAATTCAGACAACAAAAAATCCCAAGTATTTTGAAACTCAATGCCAGAATTATGTTTAAAAGCTCCTACTTTGAGCAGAAAAATTATTTTTAGTCAGTATTTCTAATCCCTAATGCCTATAATGATGCAAACAAATGAACAATCTTCAGACAAAGCCATAAACAAAGAACAAACACCAAAAAAATACAAAATAACAAAAAGACAAATTTCTAATTAAAAAAGTCTAAGTTCTGTCTTGTTTTTATCTTTTTCCAGTCCTTGCCTAAAAATCAACTATTATTCATTATTTTTATTTGCATTTGTTATCCCCCCAATATTAAGAAAATAAAAAAAATTTTAAAAAGTAACTGAATTTCATACATTTCCCGAAAAAATACTATTTTTGATAATCACTGTATTTATGTGAAAAATTCATTTAAATCCTAATTCATGTAAAGTTACTGAAAGCACAATAACAGTTGTAATGGTAGTGTAATGCAAAACATCCAGAGGAAAAGCATTCTCTGGAATACCAGTATAATATCATGATGCTAAACACTGCAATACTGAGATACCACTACTTTGAAGCAGCACTGCTACTACAATATTGGTAATTTTTGTTTTCTTCTCTGCTCAGGTATCACTCCCTCCCACAAACTTCAGGTTCGTGCTAGATGTAAAAGTCTAGCAGCATGAAGATGGAAGGCCCAGAAATAAGCTTTTCAGCTTCAGTCACAAATCAGAGGTGCCTGCCCCACCTGAAATAAAACAGTCAGGCAGGACAGAACACAGCTGTTCTTCACTCAGGATCTGAGCCTCAGGTTTACCAGAGTAGCTAGATCTAAGAACTCTCAATTTAGAAGGGCATATTCAAATATACAGAAGCAGCACATGAAGGCCACTACTGCAAATGTATGCACTTCATGTCATTTCATGTAAGATTTGACTTTTCAGAACTTGGTAGGAAGAACAGTGGAGAGAGAATAACAAACAAATCAATGGGTAAGATATAGATATATACCTTGAAAGGAGCTCCATAGACTGACTCTCCTCCTGATCCAGTACCAGTGGGGTCACCCCCTTGCACAATAAAGCCAGGGACTACTCTGTGAAATATTGTGTTATTGTAATATTCTGAAAAAAAAAAAAAGAAAAAAAAGAAAAAAAAAGAAAAAATAATAAGATATTAAGTACATATAAGTGGTCCCAAACCAAAACTCATACAGATCATGCAGTGATGTCCAGAGACTGAAGTTCCAGAAAGCAAACTCTGTAACTAGATTCCATTGTTGGCTTCTATTTAGTTTCCTTCTGATCTCCACAGACTTATGAAATCACACTCTCTGGTGTCACATGTTTCTTTTGCAAAAAATCCTGCCCAATACTGACAAGATGACCTTGATGAATTACAGTCCTTTCAGCTTTTAAGTTTTATTACTGGAATGACACTATCAAAATACACCAATTTAAGAGGAGAGGTAGAAATACTGTGCTCTATCCTGGATGAGAGATCATACACAAATTGGCAATATCCATATACAGATGAGATGATGTCTGATTACTAATGAATAATTTCTAAACAGAAATAAACTTATTGACATACTGAAGTCAAAACATAATTATAACCTCTGTTTTACGGAAAGGGCACAAAGATTGTGTATTAATTAATTTCCACAACTCCCATCCCATTCAGTCATTACCTTCCATACATAGCTGGATGAAATTTCTGCATGCTTTTGGTGCTTCTTTTGACCATAATTCTATATCTATCTCTCCAGCTGTAGTTCTCAGCAAAACCTATAAACATACAGAAAAATGCAGCCTCAGTTTTATTGTAACTCAGTCACTGATCAAAGAATATAACTGCCTAAAAAAATAGATCTGAATTTGTTATATTTGTAAGAGTGGTATGCATTTAAGTGTGTCGGGTAGCTGCTGGTAGTTCTAACTAGCATTTCCAGAAGCTGAGATACAGTTCTCAATCAATATATATAATAAAGATATATAATACAGCCGTAATAACATAACATAACATAACATAACATAACATAACATAACATAACATAACTGATACTTTATAGAAACTTAAGATACCTTTTCTCATTTCCATAACGAAACAACGTGGGGAAAAAAAAAAGCCATAAATATCCAAAGGTATCGCTCTTTAAAGGAATATCGTCACATTAAATGAGAGCTCGTAACAAAATTAAGGACGTAAGATATAATCGGGAAGAAATTAAATTAAATTAAACTCTCCGAGGACTGTTCTGTGTTATGTCTAGAGACATCACGCCTCGTGCTTTGACTCCGGCAGGGCAAAGAAGTAACTTCAACCAGTTCACCACAGAAACAAGGACCTCCCCACCCCCACACACCATCACCACCACCACCACCACCATCATCATCACCATCACCACCATCATCATCATCATTACCACCACCTAAGTTCGTGTTCCTCTCATTTGTCCCCCCACAACTCTGTAGTTGACAACTTCTCCAGGATTTCACCCTGGCAGCCTCACCTTCCCGTTGGTGGGCGGCTCCTGGATGTAGATGTTGCTCATGGCGGGGACAGGACCGGCCGGGCCGGTGAAGCCCCACCAGCGGCCGACACTGCACCCCGCTTCCTCTCCGACACTTCCTACCGCCCCGAGCCGCCCGCCATCTTGGGCGCCTGTACGCAGCCCAGGAAAGGGGGGATGAAGTTGCACCAGCCGGAAGAAAGAGTGAAGAAATGAGTCTTCCGCTGGAGTTTCTCCCAGATTCACTGAGAAAGAACACGTTATGGGGAAGATCCTCAGGTTTCTCTACATATCTGTGGTCCCCCATCGTGACTCCCGCCCTAAGGGTGCTGAGGTCCCCTGTCTTCTCTGGGAGCGGTACGGTCCGGGAGTGCGCCGGACAAAGCCTTCCGGTGGGGAAGCGCGTCGCTGCGCGTGCGTGCCGGTGCGGTCCGGAGAGAGCGGCGGGATGGCGCTGCCGGGTGAGGGTCTCCCGCCCGGGACCGCGGCGGGGACAGGGGCAGCGGCAGCGCCGGCCGGCTCCGGCCCGGCAGCCTGGGGACGGGAACGAGCGGCGGGGCGGGGGACAACTGGGACAATTGCGCGGGGAGGGCGCGCGGCCATGCGCGGCGCTGGGAAGCGGGCGGCGGGCGCTGCTCGAGTCCGCGCCGCCGGGGGCAGCGGCGGGGAGGTGGAGATGGAGATGGAGGTGGCGGTGGCGGTGGAAGTGGAGCCGTGCCCGTGCTGGGCAGGGGCAGCGCGGGGCTCTGCGGGTGCGTCCTCTTGGGGCTGCAGGACCCGTCCCCGAGCTTCTGGGCGACCCATCGCCTCCTTCTCCGAGGTTAGAGCTAGAGAACGGTGGTTGTCAGACTTGGCTTTTCTCCTCCACCGTCGTTCTGGATTAATGCTTGTGTCGCAGTAGCTTGTTGTTGTGAGGCAGGGCAGGCAGAAACACCTGCGCGGTTTGGAAGGTATCAGCTCTGTGCTGGCCCAACACTATCGCCATTGCTTCACAGAGTTCCCTTTTCCTGAGAAACGGAGAGTGTTTGGCTCGAGAGCAGCTGAGCAGGCCTCAGCTTTGGTGAGGTGCTTCTCTGATGAAGAGAAGGCCTTCATAAGCTTGTTCCCGTTCTAGAAGGCGTGTTTGGGAAGACATGTTTGCATTGAAAGGTTTTCAGAGCTTTTCTTTTCGATCTTATGCTCCACTGAATGAATGAAGTCCTTAGTTGTGTGCCGCTTGTTAATTGTATTGAGAACTAAGGTATGGGAAGGAGTGGGAAAGGAAGCTTCTTGCTATTCATTTGTTGTTAGTAATGTAAAATTTCATCTAGTCTAAGTCCCTGCCTATAATGTTATTATTTAAAGCCAAAAACAATAATAAAATTCCAGTAGTAGGAAGTTGGTGGGAATATTTGATGACAATATTTGCATTCTTGTCATTTGCTGGGTGCCTTTTTTAGAGATCCTGACTTACAGGGAAGATTTCTGTAGTGTGCACATGACTGTGCTGACCTCTCTTGGCTGGAATACCAAATCTTTCTTTACCTGTGGGTCAGCTGTGCAGTGGGGCTGAGGTTGACTCTATTTCAGCAAGTTGAGACAAAGTAGATAGCGTGGGTGATCTTGTTTTCAAGGAGTAGTGAACAAGCAAATGTTGATTTGAGTGTTTCTCTGATGTGACATTGCAAGATACAGGTATGCTTCTGATTTTTATTTTATGACTCTTTCTTCTATGTTCCCTACCTCCTTATCTCTCATGAGTGTCCTTCTAGAGCACCTGAACACTGCTGACCTTCAAGGGGATATGTAATACTAAGATTTTGGGATCTGTAGAAAATCGCCTGTTATAATGGAATGTATGGGTCTTTGTTGCTTGGCTTTCCAGTACTCTTTGAGGCATACACCTGAGTTGTCCAAGTTTCCAAGGTAGTTTTTTCAACTTGGAGTTTGAAGATTTCTGTTATTTTGAGTAGAATTTTCTAAAAATAGTGCCTGTTTCAGTAAATCATAGTTTAAATTAATGGGGCCAATGTACTCTATTTCTGATAGTATATGATTGCTTAAGTCACTGGAGTTTTTCTGCTCTATTCAGGTAGGACATAGAATGGCATCCTTTGATTTTGGGAATTCAGTTGCCATTTCATTATCAGTGGCTTAAATGATTAAAATTAAGATTGATCTGTTGGGAGATGGGGCAAGTGCCTGGTGCTTTTCCTGAATTATGTCCTACTGTGTCTGTTTAACTTAACAGTTGTCTCACATGGGAGAATCACACACTTTCAATGCCTAAAATTTGCATCATTCAGATCCTTTTTCCTGCTTAGAATCCACGTTTCTGTTACTGTCTTCACTTTCTTATGCACTTGCTTTCTTGTATTCTTGGTTTTTGGTGTCATGTTGTCTGTATTCAGAATAATGTAACATTGTTTTTTATTCCCTTCTTTCTTTTCAGGAGTGATTTTTTAATTTGGTTTGGTCCTTTCAATTGCCTTGTAAAGTCAGTTCTTGTAATTAAAATATGTATCACTTCAGAGTTTCCAGTGAATGCCTGTCAACATCCTTGCACTGCTAGAATTTGTCTAGTGTGCTACACATCACTGGAATGTTAGATGTCTGTTACTGTATTCATACTGTAACTAAACAAGTGGAAAGGTCACAACAAGTCAAATTAGAATTTGGCAGTAAATTATGTAAGACTAAATGATCTCTAGCAGTTTAAACTAGTCATATTGATAGATTACTGAACAGAAAAGTAGCCTTAGAAATGCAGCTTTTTAAAGAGATTAATACTCGTGAGGGGTGATCACTTCTGTCTGTGTATTGACATTATCAAGCCACATTTGAAAGAAAGTCAAAGGTTCTCTTCAGCAACACCTAACTGGTGAAATTTTCTCTTTCAGGTGGAAATAAGGATAATATCAGAGCTGGATGCAAGAAGTGTGGCTATCGTAAGTCTGTAATAAGCAATATGAAATTACAGTGCTTTCTTCAGTTTATGATGTTGGTTGGAACTGCCTTTTGAGGAGAGAGAGGAAAAAAAGGAAATAAGTATTCTCCCTTGTTGCCCAGGCATTTGTCAGTTTAAATAACTGTATTATTTTTCTTCTATTTATTTTGTGTTTATTCTATGGTTTCTCACACTTACCAATGCTCTTTGAGTTTCTCAGAAAAAAAATGCTATTATATTCATACATACTACATTTCAATACAATTACTTGAGAAACTTTTAATTGAAAGTGCCTGCTTTGATATATACTGAGATGAGCACTTGGGCTTCTTCCTGCAAAGAGGCAGGCATTTCAGTTTAAGTTCAGTCCAATCTAATTCACTAGAAAAAATAGTTTAAAATCTGTATAAGCTTTGTGTATTTCAAGAAAGAGCTACCTTTATTGCCTACAAGTTTTGCAGCTGGCATTTAGCTCATGCTTTGGATTATAGACTGACTGTAAATGACTGTGACTACTTTCCTGATTAATGGAGACAGGTCTTAGTGAAGATTTTAGATTTTTAATCACTGACTCTTGCTTTTAGAACATTGGAGGAATGGACAACGTTTTGTACTGAATTGTCTTGAACTTTTAGCACAGTGAGTTAAGCTGTTTAGGTTTTTTATGGGCATTATGTCCTTGATAGGAAAAAAGCTTGCTTCATTCTTTCACTTCAGGTTTTGCAACAAATTTTGTCAATGAATTGCTTTGTGTATCTGTGCTTTCAAAGAACAGTGGATATAAATATAAATTTAGTGCTTTGTTTCTTGATGCAACAAGTATCAGAACCTTTCTGGAAGAGAAGGAAACTTGTAGTCAGATCACAGGATCAATGTTTGCATGTTCCTAAAATCTCTGTCTTCAAGGTATAGGTAGTTTGACATCATCCTTACTAAAAACATGAGCTTATTTCAATTACTTCTTGAATTACTGTATCTCCCTAACCACATCTTCATTTTTTAAAATTTCACTTTATTATTTCAGTGAGTGTATTTGGCACTGTGTTTCTAGTTGGTCATGATTATCAAGATGTAACTTGGACAACTAAAAACACTGGTCAGGCAATAGTTTAGTCCATATTAAGTGCTGGTTGTTAAACATTATGTCT
>WBND01000754.1:131293-173662 GCA_013398595.1 Tychaedon coryphoeus | reverse complement strand
TGTGTGCACACATGCATGTGTAAACACATCTGCATGTGTTCTGAGTAACTTGCAGTTACCAAAAGGGAAACCTCTGTAATATTGGACAAGTGTGGAGTTTTAGTGTACCTGCTAATGTAGAAGCCTAAAAACAGTGTTACTCAAGTTTCAGAGGAAAATGTCATTATACTCCAGTTGTGAATCTGAGTTCTGGCCTGTGGACTGAGTTGGTTTTTTGAGGGTTTTTTGTATTTTTTTTTTTAATTGAGGCTATAGATGAGACTGATGTTTTGTCATTAGGACAGCTGGTAAGACGACATGCCAGGAACTGCACTGGAAGGTGTAAACTGTAGAATGTATTTGGAGACCACAAGAAGATGTCCCTCAGAAATAAAGAAACAGGATTTAATAGCTGTTGTGTTTGCATTTTTCCTTTTCTTTATTTACATTGTATAGCTCAAACTTCCACTTTTGAAGACAGCCCTTACCCTAGTGAAGAACAGAAAAGAGTCAATCTGATTACTGGTTTTCTTTACATTGAAGTAATAGTTAAGGAAGCAATAGCACAAAATGGTCCTCTTTAGTAAATATTTAATGACTTTTATTATCTTCATAGTTCTTTTATGCATGTAATCAGTCATCACTGCTGGTGAGAGACCAGTAGTATGAGCTGCAAGAACATAAAAATTGTTCGTAACTGTTTCTCTTAGATTTTTGCATCAGGGACATATATCTGAAGGCATTAATTAGCATTGTTATTGATCATGTGGTATTTTAAAAGCAGAAGTTCTGTCTTGTCATATTTTATTTTTTGATGGTCTGTACTCTTGGTCTTTCTTTTCTCAAAGACTGAAAACCCACACAACTTGCCTATTCCATTATTTTTAAATGTTATTTTAATTGTTAAATTTAATTGTTTAATTGTTTTAAATTTTACTGGTTTCTGGCATGAAAGCCTTATTAGGAATGTCATCATTTAAGTTAAACATGCAGACTCAAATATCATAAGCTTTCCAGTGGATACTACTAAATTCTACGCCAAATTAAATTTGTGATAATATAAAAATACTGACACCTTAAATTATTTTTGTGCCATTTTCCTTCTTTAATTACATATTGATCTGCATTTTTTTTTACTAGATCTTCCTCATCAAGTTCTGCAGAAGAGGATGAGCCAAAGTCAAAAAAACAAAAATCACACAAAAAAGAAAAGGAAAAGGGGAAAAAGCATAAATCTAAGAAAGGAAAGCATCATAAAAAGGAGAAAAAGAAGAGGCGAAAGGAAAAAAGTTCATCTTCTAACAGTTCAGACAGTTCAAGTAGTGACTGACATGCTGGTCTATTTTTGCATTCGCTTCTGCAGAGAAGATGATTTTCCTTTCATAGCAAGTTTATTTATGCTTCGCAGTGCTGTTGTAAAATGAGATATATATATATTTTTTTGAGAAATCTATTTGCATACATCAGTGCTTCAAATTATTAGATGGACCATTTATGAAAAGAATCTGCTTTTCTATTTCAGGTTTATTAGTACTAAACCATGCAACTAGTTCTTCACTCTAATTTTCTGTTGTGATTGTGTTTGTAATCCTTTACAGTAGGATGTGGTAAATTTCAGTTTGCAAGCCTTTGTGTAGAATGATATGGACTTAAATATGCTTAATGTCAGAATGGTTACATCAGATTCGGAAATTCAAGTGAGATTTTCTATTACACTTTAAATAAATGTATGTTTTACACAACATTTTCTCCTTACATACTTTAATCAGTAAGTGCAAATATGAATCAGTGTTCAGACCCTGAGAGGGGAAGAATGAGCAATGAGAAGCTAAAGAAGATAGATCCCTCAAAATTATCTTCTAAAATTGATCTAGTCGAGAGTGTGAAACATAATTACACATTCTTTTGACAGGATCACTATAAACAAGCTTAAGATAAACAAGCAAACAAAAGCTATCAATTTTCAAAGTCCATTTTCCTTGGGTTTTGTTCTTTTACAGTTATGGCCATTTCATCTTTGACACAGATGTAAAGGCTTGGATATCAAAGCAAGACTTCTAGTATTAAACTTCAGCTATTTCTTCATTCCTGTCAATTGTTAATAGCTTCAGTTTGCATGAATCACACTTTTGAAGGCTAACCCTGGCATAACTGCTGCTGTTACACAGGCCCCTAATAGTGATTGTATCCCTGCTACTCTACAGGCTCCAAAGCTCTTGCAACACAAAGGTGATGCCAGTAAAAATGAGTGCCATTCCTGAGCTTATCTCAGTTACAGAATGAAATGCCTGTTTCCAGAAAGACAAGAATAAAGCATGTGAGTAGTGTGTGGGGTGGGCATGCCAAATGCATAGAGTAAGGAAGAGTCAACAACCTTCATATGCCTTACAATAAACTCTGAAATGCAAATCAGTCTCTGTCAATAGGCACCAGGAAACAAAAGCAGATCCTTGGTGTTTCCTTCAGTCATCCTTCCCAGGTAGTGGAGGAAAAATGTGCACACTGGCAATCGAACTGCTAAGCTAGGAAACAAACTGTGCTGTAAAATGCACCAAAGTCTGGAATCTGAATTGAAACTGAATTAAGCTTTTTGTTTCACAAATACCCAAAGAAAATACACATTCACCCTTCAGTGTTCTCTGCAACTTGTGAGCCACCAAGCAAAACGCTTTGGTCTCTTTCACAATTTAGCGTATATTCATTTTTTCAATGTACCTAGAGTAATTGAAAACTACTTTCAACACAAATAATTCTGTATAACACATATTACTCTAATTTGAATACATATCAGAGTAGGATGGCTGAACAGCAATTAATATTTTTATCTTTAGATTCTGCCAAAATTAGATCTATTGTATTCTTGGTTCTTTGTGGGAACCAAGGCAGAGAACAACTCTTCGAGCTACATTCTCATGGACAAAGTACAACTGGTGCTGAAGGGGGTCTCCAGAGAAGGGGCTTGACCTGGGGGAGAACTGCATCACCACTTGTTCTCCTGATTGGTGCTTTTTATCAGTTATGCTAATTTCCTAAAACCTATAGAAATGTACTCACCCCTGTGAGGAGGGTGGGCTTTTGTGGACATTTTTCCATAACTGCTCCTGAAGGTCTTCAAATAGACATCTCCTTTTATATTACCTCCTTACTAAAATTGAGTTTCTTTCCAGGTTGGACAAAAAGGCAACAGTGTTACAGCTACAAGCTCTACTACCATTGAAATTTGTATGAATATCACTTTAAAGATTTTGTCATTCGGTAGTCTCAACTTGTGTTGTTTGCAGGACTCTCTCCTGAATATTTCCTGCAGTTTAGTCAGATACTTCTGTTGTATTCTGAGCTCTCTTCAGTGGCATATGTTGGTTCTCGCACACTCTGCAAGGGAGCATATATGATGGACTAACAAAAGTCTTAGTCATAGGTATCCAAGAAGCAGAACAAAAAGAAAAATAAATTCTTTGTGATGCAGTATTATTATGCAGCTCTACAGCTGGAAGGTTTTGGTTTCTTTTCTCTTTCAAAAATAAGTCATAGTGAAGAATCGTAACTCAGAATTGCAACAAGGCAATTATGGATAGAAAAAATTGCAGCGTCTAGCTGTGAACTTGGAACGGACTGAGTAACATTTACAGGCTTGTTCTTTAAGGACATAAAAGCTGCTGAGGTAGAGCATATTAAACTCTGTATTTACTCAGTGCTTTTGTACTTGACAACAGGGAAGAATGTCATAGCTGCAGGTCCCTCTGAAAAGTATCATGAGTAATGAACCTGACATGGTGCTTGTTATCTGTTTCATGTAACAATCAGTTCTAGGAACTCATGGGATGTATTTTTAGAAGACCATCTTTTGCAATTCCTCATATCATCTCTCCCCAGTCAAAAAAGGACACAATCTCTGTGTATGCAAAACAGAATGTCAAACATCCCAAACTTTTTCACTCAACTGATGATTCAGTTGTGATCTGAAGTCTCCGTGGTAGAGCCAGCAGTGAAGCTGTTAAAAGGTATTTTTGACATTGCCATGTCTTGGGCAGCCAACCTCTCTTTCCTTGTGGAAATTACCATACATCCCAGACTCTCTCTGGCAAACACGCACTTGGTGCCTCTTAATACAATGCCTCTGCCTCCAGGCAGTAGTACCTTAGCAAGGCATTAATAGAAATTCTAAAATGCAAACCACAATAAATAATTATAAGGATGAATAGAGAAAAATATGTCAAAAATGCTTCTGTAGTACAAATGCCAGAACATTTACACTGTTCACAAGAAATTCTAGTATAGTAATTTATGAAGATGAATTTAGGTGATAAAGAAGAACATGAGGTGGTGGTAGCAGAAAACAAGTGAGGTACAAGGATAAAGATACAAAGGGATTAGAGGGGAAAAAGGGAAGAGAGAAAGAAGACCAGAACAGGTTTATCTAGAAAAGCAGTGTTATAGGTTAAATAATAGCAATAAAGGAGAAAAGTCTGGAAAAGGCTGTCTAGTAGAGTTCATTTAAACTTCAGAAAAATGTACTCAAGATGTGGTTTATTTACAGTTTTCTGTGTAAGCTAAATATTTGTCCCACGGAGAATGTGTATTGTGAAGGAGTGATTAATCCTTATCTGTCCTGTGTATTTTCCTGAGGCTTTAACCTAGTAGAATAGTTTATAGAATATCCTGGCAGAATTTTGACCATCAGAGAATTTTAACAAAGGATAAAGTTGACCTGTTAAGAAACACACTTTATATGTTCTTAATTATCCAAGAGTAGATTTAGGCTGAAAATGGGCAAAAACTTTGTTTTCATTGAAGAACTGCAGTCCAAGAAAAGCTAGAAATAACTTCTGGGAGTTGAGTACATATAATGGCTCAAATGAAGATATGTTTGCATTAGACAGCAACAGACTGGACAAATATAACAGGTGCTCTCTTAGACATCTGAATTCCCATTACTATTGCTTCTTAATACATTGTTTAAAAATGTAAGTGAGAGAAATACCACTCCAAGAAATTTCACACAAAACCACTAGGTAAGGGCTCAAAGTACTAAGAGATGAGATGGAGACTGGTAGTTTAAAGCCAAGTGAGTTCAGGCAGAAAAATGTCCAAGACTGGCAATATTAGGCTAGATCAGCAGATTATGCATACACTGGGAACAGCCTAAATTGAAAAAAACCAAACACCACATTAGAGAGTACAACCACCAATTAAGGAGTAAAGGTATACCTCTTGAAACATGGCTGGGGATATTTTTGTAAAACTGCTGTGGGAAAATAGTTTTGAATTTGAGATTAATTATTCAGCTGTAGAACAGTTAAAAGTCATTGTTACAACTTTTGCCACATCATGATCCCTAGAAAATATGTCCTCCCCACCTGTATTTAGCCTAGCTCAGTTCTTTTTGATGCAGAAAAGGTTGGTTCTACTGGTAAAGGGTAAGTCTTCCTGCATGTCAGTCAGTGCCTTCAAGGTCCTAGAACTTAAACAGGACCACAAACATCCCAAAATAATGCTACAAGTCTCTTCATTCACTGGAGTCACTTATGACTAAGAATGAGCAGAAACAGATGTTTGTTTAGCTTCTCCTTCCTCTTGTCCATGACGCTGGACAATAGGTAGGGTATCTCTTACAGAGGTAAAAAGGAATTTCATCATCACACAGACGTAAGACCAATAGGCATTTAATGCACCACTGTATATTTATTCCTCCGATGGGACAGAAGTTGGTTATTGTGTTTCTCCCTTTCTCTGATGCAAACTTTTAAAGTTGTATTGGATATACATAGACCTATTATGTAAGTTAACGTAAGTTAACTCACTTTGGGTAACTTCACATGCAACCTGCAGCATCTGTTAGCATGCTGTCTGCTGCTGTAAGCCTGTATTTTGATTCTGCTCTGAAAAACATAGACTTTACACAGATATTTGATTTCTTAGATTGTTTTTTTTTATGACATGAAGTATTTGTGAAAAATGGGTAATACCAGTGGAGGGTGGCTATAAAGAATCCTGTTTTGAAAAGCTGGAGCTGCACAAAGTTTTAGTAAAGAAAGAGCTGGTGAAACTTGGCATATTTGGTGGGAAGAGGTTTACTTGCTTCGTACCTTGCAAAACAATTATGGTGCCTTTAACTCGTAACACTTCCAACTATAATGTTTAAAATCCAAGTTGGATTTAGAAAGCAAGTGCTCCTTTCCTCATTATTCTCCCTCAATTGCTTGTTTCCATGCATTTGGGAGTTTACTGTGAAGTAGGGAATATTTCTAAGTACTTGGGAAATAAATAATGGTTCTAAATAATCTCTAAATAATTTGTATAACATTTAGTTGAGGGAACTTTTAAATGTTGATCCTACATTGCCCTATTCCATTAAACTAAAACATAGTAACATCATTAACTTTAATCTTTCTTTTACCGACATCACGTTCTGGGGCTTTAAAAGAAATTTTCTTGTTTCCTTTTGAATTAGTAAAAGATAAGTACAATAGTAAGTAAAAAATAAGTAAAAGATAAGATATGCATTCCTAAGTAAACCAATTTATCCCTTGACACCTCTTCAATTCAGATACTTACCAGGATGTGGTTCAGGCCACTATCTTTTAAGATAACTTCCATTCACCCTTGAGCACCAATATTCCTTAACCGGCCATAAAGCTTGGGAATTACAGCACGTGTCCAATTAGCATTAGTAGAAAGTATAATACAAAAGGCTTCAAGTAAGATGCTAGATTGCTTAGAATTACAGAAAAGCTTCAAAACAAGCAAAAACTGTGATTTTAGTAGTCTTTAATTGAGGAAAAACAAACACAGCTAAAGTTTCCAGAATAACAAAAGATACAAGGAAGCATATTACTGTACACTTCATTTTACTGCAATCTCAAAGGGCTATGAAGACAATGTATCCAAGTCAATCATAAAATGTGCTGAAGTTAGAGAACTCGTGATATGACTGATGTCAAGAGCTTTGTAATAATAATGAAAGTGTTTATACATTTATTAATGTATATGTATATACATGTGTATATAATGTATATATATATACATTATTTATTAATTAGTAATTAAAATGTTTATTTGTCTTACTAATGAATATTCCATTCCGATAGCTGTAGTTAAAACAGAGATATGAGATGCCATGTAACGTGGTATATTAAATTCTTTGTGATATGTGGGCAGGTAGTCGATTAGACAAGGTCACTGCTGTATCTGCCCATCTGATTCTCTATGTGATTTAATAAAACAGAACATTTAAAGAAAGCTCGTGAGAAATTTTTTCCCACCTTTCTTTCTCATGGCATCACTGTATATTCAAGTCTTGAATTCATACACTTTTTTTATCATTAGTGTCTGTCTTTTTCACTCATGCTGAACAAAACTTAATTGTTTAGTTGTAACTACTGATCAACTCTGTGGACAGTATTTTTAATAGCCATTGGACACCAGGAGTTGTTTTTCCAAAGTTTTAACAGCTGCAAAACCTAGTGTATCTTTAGGGATGGAGTCATTTGGGAATGAGTCTATTGCTTTGAGACTTCAAATAAAAACATACCAGTGTTGCCTGTTACGGACAACAGCTCTGATTAGCGAGCACAAGGTTCACAAGAAATGTGCAGAAAATTTAAAGAATTAACTGAAAAAACACGGTGCTGTGGATTCCATTCTTCTTAAAAATGTTTGCTCTCAACAGCAGCTTTGTGTGTGTAGGGATCTCCCCATTTCAGATGCTTAAGAATTTGTACGCTTAAGAATTGTTCATAACCTGAAATATTCAAACACATTGAAATTACCTTTTTTGTGCTATTTAAAGAATTTAGTAATGCATATTTTTTTAATCTGTCTTTGTAAACGTACTTGTATGGAAAATTGGAAAATAGAAATTGGGAATATTGTCACAAATTTGTGTAGGCCTCTGGCATGGAAAATTGGAAAATAGAAATTGGGAATATTGTCACAAATTTGTGTAGGCCTCTGGCAACAAAATTAGAAAAAATACACAGTCTGGCAGTATAACTAGAAACAAGACAACATTTAATTTAAATAAAAAGCTTTATTAACAATGTAAAACGTTTAATATCTTACAGTCTGAGATAATTCTGGCATGCCTTGTAAGATCAATACTTGATATGCAGACGCCATGCTTTGAATTCTACTGGCAACAAAATGAGTTGGTGTTGTGTTTTACATTGCTTATTTTAATACACCTTCTTTGAATAATTTTTCTTTCCCAAAAGCTTGTAGATATACTATTGGCTTAAAAGGGAATTTGTTGCTTCTAAGCATTGTACAGTTTGTAGGTATTATGATTTCTCTGTATTTACAAGTCCTAACTATTTTCATATATGGTTTCTGTATCATAAATTAAGATTTTTTCTATAAAGCTTTGAAGTTGAGATATAGTGGAAGACTAAATATGAATGAGAGCACAAAAAGCAACTGGAAATTTTGTACAAATTCTGTTACAATATTGTTTGAATGTCTTAGAACTTTAATAGTTTTGCTCTTAAATAGTTTCCTATGCTTAAAGAGTGTAAGAGTATGATTTTAGTATGATATTAGTAAGAGTACTGTACTATGCACAGACTTTTAGCTGCAGCTCAAACGATTTAAAAAACCCTCTAAAATTATCTATGAACCTTAATTCATGTGTCTCCTTTGAGTGATTGAAAGTAAGCATGCAAAACATACTTTAAAATGTTTTAAATATGCTAGATCTATTCCACAGCCATTTTTTGACCACCGTATTTTGAAAGTATTAAAACCCTTATTTGAAAAGAGGAATGGAGCAGAAGACAAAATGAATAGCTTAGTGTAGAAAATATACTTTATAATCAAGATTAGCCACTTTCATCTTTTCAGTGGTCAAATAATAGTGGTTTAATCAAAGTCATGATTTCCTTGGTGCTTCTGTGCTTAATCTTCTAACTTGAGACAAGACAACACAATCCAAAGAATCTTCTCTTCCGTCTCCTTACCAGTGGATATGGAGTCAAGTTTAGAAGGCTGCTATCATCTGTGATGAAAAACCCCACATTTTAACACACACATGTACACATATGCACAGAAAAGAGATTATGTAATTTACATGTCCTAACAGCACCTGCATCATCACAGAATCACTTATGTTGCAAAAGATGTCTCAGATTGAGTCCAACATCAGCACCACATGGACCAGACCATGGCACTAAGTGCCTGGTCCAGTCCTCTCTTGAACATCTCCACCACCTCTCTGGGCATTCATTACAATGCCTGACAACCCCTTCTGTGATATGGTAGATCCCACAGAACACAAAGAAAATAATAACCTGAATTTTGCATTTGAGTCTTACAATGCTAATTAACAGGATCTCCATAGTAATTATGATTACCTGATCCTGGGGCATATCTCAAGAGTTTTAAAATTCTGGGATGCTTCCTATCCTGTGATAGGAAAAAGAATTCTTACACCTTTATCTCTGTTGTGAATTGAAGTTTCTTCATGCATTATATCCCTCCAATTTGTCTTTCCCTTCCTTATTTCCAGCACACTCTTCCTCTAGACAAAGCCTAGACTTTTTATAACTCTTCCAGACATTACAATGGTCATCTGTATCACAAGTGATTCCCTTTTTCCTTTCAACATAGTTTTCAATCAAGCTATCCTGCCATAAAATCTTACCTGCATAATGAATACAATAATTCTATATTCATCTCATAGCATATTATGATGAATGCTAGGCTGCTTAGTTACTTGGGTGAGCTCTAGGACACATTCAGTACATTTCATCAGCTGCCAGTTTGCAAAGACTGCACCACATCTGAGGAACACCCATTATCAAGAAGAAATCAAAAAGAAGAATTACTATATTTTTAATGCTTTTCTCATGAACAAAGGGAGTGCCTGTAGACATGCAGATGTAAACATGCCAACAAAATGAAGGCCCTTTGCTAAATACATGCATAGGATGGAGATCCTGCCTATCTGTGCATTTCTATGGGGTGCCTGATAGCTGTCTATGGGGAAAGCAGCCTGACTCAAGGCAAGTAGCTTTTCTGCAGAGAGTCAGTCACAGAAGCTACAAGGGGTGCTTGTAGGGGTGAAGTAAACCCCACTCCTCAGAAGGATCCCTGTCATAGTCTGTGCAATTTGCACCTTCACTGCCTTTGAGAAAGAAGGACTACAGACACTGGGAAGTAGTTGTGCTTCTGCATTTGTATCACCAGAAAAAGTCTATTATTTTATCTACAGATACCTTATCTATCAATTCCAGAATACCTCATGTAAAATTCAAGATGCCAAAGATCACATACTAGAATCTGGCTCCACTGAATCAGGAGGGAAGAGATTTTGTCTAGATTTTTCTTTTTACAGTTTCAATTAAAGAACTCTAAATTTTTTTTTTGTATATAAAGGAATGAAAACACTTCAATTATCTTAATTTTTATTAAATAAAGAAAATTCAAAACCTACCTTGATTTTTCAGTGGTAAAGGCATAGTCTCCCTGAGTTTACTTAGAAGGTTTTTCATTTCTCTCATATCTCTGTAGATACAACAGTTAAAAAAGATACATCAGAACAACAGTTGAAGGCTGCATGGGGAGTGGCTCACAGTACAGCTTTATATGCTAAAACAGGGGAGCAATAAATACAAAAATCTATTGAGCAAGCATTTGGTTTACATACACATATCAGAAGATGCATACCAAAAGAAACAGCAATAAAATAATAAGGGAGCACTTTTATGAAAGTCTGGTACTAACTTTCCTGGTTCAAATTTTGGACTTATTCTGGCATTTGAATATTTCATATTAGAAGCCTTTGGAGGCACAACATCATCCCAGTGGCAAAATACACAATATGTCTTAAAATTAGTATTAGCTATTACTAATATCATCTTCATACCCCTTATCAGCATTTTGTAGCTTGTGCCATGAATGTGTTTCACTGTTAAGAAGAAAATTTTAACACAGGCAAACTAACTCATGATACTGGCACATTAAATGAAAATTTTAGAAACAGGGCTATCACTCTTATCTGCCTTGGAAGAACTCTGGCATTAGATTTTCCGAAAGGCAAATGATGGAAAATAAAATAACAACACATCATCTCTGAAAGCAAATTACATTTTGATGTGTTTTGAAAGAGGCCAGAAATTTCCAAATGGTTTCTGTTTCACACATAGATGGCAGACCTACAGGCTTGTAATGTGTTAATACTTTCAGGATTTAAAACAATATGGCCTTGCTTCATTCATCTACACATAAAATGGTTCTCAGAAATGCAGCATCATGATTAGTAAAAAATTGCTCTGTTTATTCTCCACATTATGGCCCAGTAGAACAGAACTTGGCTTTATGTAAATAAGCATGATAACAATTCAAATCTCAGCAGCAGCTTAATATACAAAGCATCAAAATAGGACATTTTGCAAAAAAATGTTTGCCATCAGGATTACTCTCTAGTAAAGGGTCTCATTCTTTGTCTTTCAACTGCATAGTTAAGAAGGTAAGGTAATACTGCTACGACATTCCCCCCTCCCCTTAAAACTTCCAAATTTAAAAATATGGGCAGAACTAACTGAAATGAATTAGATTCTGGTTTTTTGATTTTGGAGTGCAGAATTGGAGTCCAGCATATTTCAGGCATATTTCACAAAATCAGAAACTCTATTAAAATGTTAACAGGTTATTTAATTAACTTATAATTTTCATAGTGGCAACACTGGCTATCAAATTAACAAAAAAAACAAAACAAAAAAAAACCAAACAAAAAAACCAAACCAAAAACTAAATCCTAGAAAGAAATTTGTTTGTTTAGGAATGAATTGCTGAACATACCTTTCAGTGTTTTCAATATCTGTGGAAACCTGCCATAGATGCTGTTGAATATCTGTTGGTGATAATGATGTGTCTTCTAAAATAGGTACTTCAGAACTCTCCTCCACTTTGGTATCTAAGATCTTAGGTGGGCCACAGGGTTCTTTTCCTTTAAAATATTTAAAAAAAACATATATCCCTATTATTTATTGATTAAAACAGATACTCAAGTTTATCTAATTGATGCTTTGAACTTGACCTTGCACAATAAAAATGGAGAAAAAGACTGCTTAAATGCAAACTTTGAGTAAGAACTGCTCAGAAGCAGAGTAGACCACACCAAGTTACAAATCAAGAGTGCTGCCATATGCCACTCTTACCAATTTGAAAGGGTTCAATTAAACTCCAGTGGCTCTCATGGAACAAAAATAAAAGCCAGAAGACAGAACAAAACAAGTGAGGAAACTACAACACACATTCTAGAAACAACTTCAGAACTCTGACACTAATGAACACTGCAATCCCTGTTTCTCAGTCCTACAGCAATACTGAGGGAAAACAAAAGACAAAATGTGAAATTTTGTACCTTACGATTTAACGGCAATATAAAGCTGCCACCACCTACAGCCCAAATGCATTGCATTCTGCATTTGTGTTCACACCTACTTAATTCATGCTCCCTGTATGAAAATTAAATACAGTGTTGAAATTGAAAGGGGGGGGGGCTTCATGACAGATCTTTCAGGGCTTTTGTGAGGAAAAGAATGGGATAAAGGATTGGATCATGATAATGGAGCATGGAAGAGATTTAACCATTGGTAGGATATTTGGTAAACCTGCAAATCTCCTTTGGACTACCCGATAGCATTCCTTTTTTGTAGTGGCAAGTACAATTCTGGCACCAAATACAGAAGAAAATTCACACTGAAGTGCATCCCAGACAAGTATCAACATTTAAACTAGTAGTATGAAAAGCTGAGTAGGAAATGTTTTTTGATTTCATAATTATTGCAATTGGAAAAATTTTGACATTGGGACAAATCTGAGTAGTTCCTGTAAAGTTTGACAACGTACATGAAGAACAAGACCAGCTAATAGAGCAGTGGTCATTCAGCCCATTTTTCTGGGATGCTAGAGACCAAGACACTACAGACCATGGTATATTGTT
Source organism: Tychaedon coryphoeus (assembly GCA_013398595.1). Taxonomy (NCBI): domain Eukaryota; kingdom Metazoa; phylum Chordata; class Aves; order Passeriformes; family Muscicapidae; genus Tychaedon; species Tychaedon coryphoeus. The sequence continues at coordinate 160,740 of WBND01000754.1, read as the reverse complement.
CTTCCACATCACAAATATATATCCGTGCTATCAGGCAGGTAACACTGTCTTTTAAAATCTAGAAATTCCTGAATTGTAAGATAATATTTTTGGGTAAGTTATCTAAAGTTGCAGTCTGGTAAATTATTCCTCTGAAAAAAAAAAAGAAAAAGGTTATTCTTAGCTACCTGTCCCGAACTAGATGTCGCTTATGCTACAGAAGATACTTGCTTATGTTTTACTGTTCTTTAAAGCCAGGAGGAAGCCCACAGTTACCTAAATGAATCCTAGAGAGCGCATGACCCAACCATAACAAATTTAGCCTCTATAAAAGAATCTCTTGCGTCCTTCCTTTGCTATTTACTGGCATCCACTGCAAACTTAATGCTTTGCCAAATCCTTCTGTGATCCACTTTAGCTATTGAAATGATAGATTACCCCAACAAAAGGAAAAATAAAATGTCATGAAGTGGTTTAAGTAAGGTCAGTCAAAAACCCTACACATCCAGGAAGTTCCAGAGAAAGAGGATTGTATCACTCCTTTTGCAAAAGCAATGGAAAGGAGGAAGAAGTGAAGACATTATAAGGGAGGAGAGACAGAATAAAACCAAGACCTTGGTTACAAACTGTTATGCTGAAAGATGACTCAATTACTTGTGGAATAGCAGACTAAGTCTGCTTTGCAGACTACGTGCTTTACTCTGTATCACCCTGTAGGTTTAACTTGCAAACTTTTCTCGTCCTTACTGCAGCTTATGCTGTTATTTTAAGGTGATTCATATGGAACAGTTTTCATTGTTCAGTCAGGTAAGTTTCATTATTTTTTTCCCATCACAAGAAGTCCATAACATAATGTTACCAATATCTCGCATATAACTTTTTCACTAAAAAGGTTCCAGGTAAACCATCAAATTTGCCACTGGTATCACAAGGTAATACTCATGAAACAGGGCATTAGTGGATTGTTTCATTATTTTTAAGTGTTATGGTGGAACCCTGACCTGACCTTTGGTGACACGCTGTAGAGATGCATCCTTCAGGGATGTGAAAGGTGTTTCAATGGAAACAGTAACAGCACTAGATGAAATAACAGTGAAGGTTCTTTTTCTCAGCTTGAGAACAGAAGCAGAGACCATAGTGTTCTTTTTGTCAGCACAAAGACAAGCTCTTGCAGATTTGGCCAAATGAACAACACAGATCTCTTTTCAACTGAATAAAGCTCTTTACCAGTAATTCTGTTGTATTGTGAGCAATTCATGAAGCCTTTCTTGAATTTCAGATCATTTGCTCAGTCTCTTGAAAGCAGTTAAAGAGTCAGCTAATAATAAAGGCTTTGCTTGAATAATGTATGACTCGTGCTTAACATTTCTACCATGGTCACAGCCTATAGGGAAACAAAAGCTTTTGAATCTTTTCATTCTTACAGTGGCTGGTAAGGATATCTTCTATCATCGATACTTCAAAAATTGATATGAACCCTAGATTTTACTTTCAATTTAGTCACTGGAAAGGTTTTTAATAATTTTAGTTGCAATGATGTATTCTTCCTTTTCTCACCAGTAATTCAGCTTTTTTTTTTTTTTAACATTAAGAAGCAGAAAATGCTTTTGATAAGAGATTAAATCAATTTAGTTAAATAATGCTGAGGATCAAACTTGAGTGAGGATAAATAAGAAGGCAGAAAATTGTCAGTTCAGTAAGGTTACATACATCATCTGTTTTTATGTGTCTCACCTGTTGTGCCCCTTATTGCTTCTGTGGTGATCTCTATGCTTGCTTCCATCATGCAACCCCAGGCACCTACTCAAAGTCATCATCTAATCTGCACAGAAACTGTGATGAATGAAAAAATGAAAAGACAAAAAAATATATGTTCCTCAGTGCTAGCTAGATTTCACTGCAGAGGATTTCGAGATCTTTGAGGGAACACCAGACTAACACAGCTGAGAGAATCCCTCTCTCAAAAAGTGTTTCAGATTTCAGATCACATTTCTAACCAGGCAATTAAGAATAAATGCACAACCTATATATCACAGCTAAAGTACATGACCTAGAAAGGGGAATAGGAAAGAATAGTGTAGGAAGTAAAAATGCTATTTGACAAATATGGCTAATAGTCTGATAAATTTAATTCTTTATTATACTTAGGACCTGCAAAACTTGAAGACTGTCTCACTGGAAATACTGTTATTAAAGAAAATGCAAAAAGAACTGTCAGAGATCAGAAGCTACAGAAGCTGAGCTGGGTAGTGCTTCAGACCTTCTGGCCCTGGTAAGGTGGAACCATTGGCGAAGTAAACTCAAGGCCAGAACAGAAGTGAACACATCATGTCTGGGCACTCTGACCCTCCGAGGCTGACCGCTCCGATGAGGGAAGAGGTAACAAGGACATTACTAGTGTAAGAGGAACCATCAGGAGATTGTGTTTCTAAAGGGGGCTGGGACAAAGGAGTCTGAGTAAAAAATTTAAATAGAGTCCATGTCTATCAATCCCCACAAGGAACAACAATCTTGTGGCAGAAGCTGCGTTACCCTCTTTCCATGGCTGTTTTTGTTCCATTCCTTGGCTTCTTCATAGTGTCCATGTAAGAAGGGATGAGTCTCTTGATTTTGTTTCTCCATACCTGTGTACTCTTCCCCACTCTTATATATCTTACTCATATATGCAATAACACATATCTACCAGTCTTTAAATAGAATACCGAGATTGTAGCACAACCATTAAACAATGCTTCCTCTCCTCTTCAAAACTCTAAAAATCAGGTCATTCAAAAAAAGCCAAAACCAAAAAAATCTCTCCACTGAATGGAGGGTTTATTTTTTTAGTTTGCAACACAAGCTATCACTTTTAGGTACAATTTCAAGGAAATACATTGTTATCACAAAATACTTACTGGAAATATAGTAATTAATTAATTAATAATATGAAACACAAGTAGTACGCAAGCTTGATTTTCCTGTAAGACTCAATTCTGCCTTTTTTGCATGACTATACAGGTACCTATCACTTTGGTAAGCAATGCTATCATTCTGCCCTCACCTGTGTTTATACATGCCAGGGAGGACTCACACATCTCAATTACAATGACATAACTGTAAATTTTTCTTCATGGTATGCAATAAATAAAATACATGACACTAAGCAATTAGGATAAAAGAAAAATGTATGTGTCCAAGAGCACATTTATACGTGAATTAGTTAGCCAGAAATCCTGGGATTATGGAAGGGAGGAGTAATAGGATAAATGCTCAGGTAGCCAAAGACTTAGTAAGTGCAAACACCTGAATTAAAGATACTTAGGCATAATTCCTTGTGCCCTTTGCAAACTTTCTGAATGCTGAACTGTTGAATCATTATATATTCTCAACACTGGGCTTTTGTAGTGTATCTATCTTAGAAAAAATTATTGAAGAACACTTACCTCAGTTTACTTACTGCATAACATAGCTGCAAATATTTATGGCTTTTGGCCCCACTGTGGCAATTACATCTCAAAGAAATAGTAGACCTGACTTTCCTAGTAGAGGTTCTATGACAGTAAGCTATTCTAAGGCACTGTAAATATACAAGAAATTTCTGCACAGAAAGATTGGTGTATATATACAGCAAAAAAAGGAATATTTTTTCTGAAATACCTGAAAAGAAAGATAAGGAGGTATGAGAAGATATGTGTAGTGAAAGGCAGACGAAAGACCCGGAGCTCAAACCTTCAAATTTTTGTGTTGTGTTTACTTAAGAGAATCTCCTTCCTACTGGCTGAGTTTCTCTTGGGAAAAGAACATCAACATCAGCCCACTGCCTTAGTTTTATCAGTTCTATAACTTGTTTGATAAATTCTGATCAAGGTATCAATACCCACATTATTATTTGTAAGCCACAGGTTGCCGAGAACAGTCTGCATGTCATTCTACTTGAATCTCTGCTGCCTCCTGAGTAAGAACACGAATTGGTGAAATCTCATGAGAAGGTTTAAAAACCTAACAAACAAATTGTCTGGCAGGTAAGAGGGCTAGAGAAGGGAAATATTACATCCAAATGAAAAATATTAGCCTCAGAAATTAGCTTCAAGACACAACAAGAACACCAGACATGAACACTTATGGGTTAAGCAAAGATTATAAGTGCAGTATTCTTTGTACACAACAAACTTTTTTCAGATGATGAAAGACCTGTAAAAACGAAACAGCTGGAGAAATAAAAAATCTATATACAGCAGCATCACACTGTTCTATAATGGTGAAGTTATTGTCTCTTTCCTTCCTATAGATAAATTTAAGCACTTTGCCTTCCTTCTGTAGGTAAAGAAATCAATGGAAAGTATGGGTTCATAATGCTCCTTTGAAAATGATATGTTCTGTCAGAACATAGAATAAATAGGTTGCAAAGTCACCTAGTGTAACATCCCACTGAAAACAGGGCCAACTTGCATTAGAGTGCTCAGGAGTTATCAGTATCTCCATGAATGGATATTTCACAGCCCCTTTGGGTGCCTGCCTCATGGCAGCTACCTTCACAGTGAAAAAGCAATTAACACAGGGCTGGAATTTCCGCCATTCCATGATGCCCTTGCAATACTTCTAGGTGTTGCCAATACTAAATATTTAATACAAGAAGGCAATTGTCTATTGGATATTCAGATTATTTGAATCCCTGTGATCATATAGTTTTTGCCTACTATGCATTTTTTTCAAAGAATATCACAGAAGCTTGGAGCCAAGTTACTGTGTTTATCTCGAAAATCCTCTATTTGGCAAGGACAAAACTCACTCCATTTGGAAGGACAGAATAGCTACCATGACTCTCTTTGAAGTGAGTTGAGAAACTAATGTCTAGCAAAGTACTGTTAGATAGGAACTAACCTGTAACTCCCTTAATCCAACTTTAGACATCTAATAGTCTGATGTTTAGTTTAAAGTTATTAATGTAAATTCCATCCAGAGGCGAAAGGGAGAGACAAGATATTTCAGAGTCACTCAGGTCACTTAAAGCTATTTACTTTCAGCAGTTCAGAAGATGGTTTGACAACTGTTGCCAGTGCTAGGAAATGCAGTACAATCTGTCTTAAAAATGACTACTCATTTTGCCAGCTACTAGTATCTTTTTCTACAAGGGCTCTGCTAATTCTCTCTCTTCCTATTTTATAGACTTATTTTTGACTTGATAATTGAGAAGCTCAGTTAAGCATTTACAAATCTCTCATTCTTACTACCATAATAAAAATATTCTTGGCTTTAGCAGAATTCTACAGCTAAATATGAAAAGTACACTACAGGACCTTTTAACAAGACAGGAACAGCAACAGGTTCATTACAAGACCTTTATTACTTGCTTTACCAAATTTTTTATTGATGAGATACTATCTGGGGAAAGAGTAGTTACAATCAGCACAGATACAGCACTAATCAGCCTGTGCCATCACTGAGCAATGAGGTTACTAAGTAAACTATTCAATAAATTATCAGCATTTCTACATCTTCCTTTCAGTAGGCAACTAATCAAGAATTAAAGGGTTAGGGAGATGCATTTTCATTGAAGTGAGGCCATCTCCTTTCAGTTCCAAGTCGAGAATTTGCTTTTATAAAGGTGGGCATCTTTTGAACCATATTTATCTACCTGTTGCTATGGTAGTGTTTTAGGAATGATACCCCTCAGTTTAGTGCTATCACTAACATTCTGCCAAACCACAGAGACTGAGTGGCCACTCACTCTCTCCCGCTCCTCTTTCTGTTGGAGCAGGCTGGAGTTGAGAATTGGAGGCACAATAGGTGACGATCATGGGTTAAGAACAATTTACTGGAAGCAGCAATGAGATAAGAAAACTAATAGTAAACAGCAACAGTATTAATAACGTATCTTGCCCAACAAATACGTCTAACAACATTACTAAGTTTGCCCACTCATCTGACTAATGACAGCTAAAACTTAAGGAGCTACTCTTTTTTAAAAAGAATCGGACTTCTAAATGGTGATACATACCTGATAAGGCACAATTCTCTAAAGATGATAAACAGAAATAGAGCTCATTTTTAATAACTGAAAACCTATCTATAGATACATATGATTCATTTTAAAGTTTGGAGCTTGTTGTGGACATCAATGAAGCTCCACAAAGCTGCTGACTTGCTCAATCCCAGTGGGATGAGGAAGACTACTGAAAGGGTGAAAGTGAGAAAACTCCTGGGTTGAGGTACAGACAATTTAATAAGTAAAGCAAAAGCCATGCATGCAAACAAAGCAACACAAATAATTTATTCACCATTCCCAAAGGGTAGGCAGGTGCTCAGCCATCCCCAGGAAAACAAGGCTACCTCATGTGTAATGGTGACTTGGGAAGACAAATGGCATCAACCTAAACGTCCTCACCTTCCCTCATCTTCTTCCCTCTTTATATGCTGAGCATGATGCCATATGGTCTGGGATATCCCTTGGGTCAGCTGCAGTCAGCCGTCCTGGTTGTGTCCTCTCACAACTCCTTGTGCCCCCTCAGCCTCCTCACAGGTGGGGTGGGGAGCAGAAAAGGCCTTGACCTTGTGTGGGTTTAGCAATGACTAAATCCCTGTATTTTCTAGGCTGTTTCCAGTGCAAATCCAAAACATAGTAGCTCCATGATTGCTACTATGAAGTAAATTAACTCCACCCCAGCCAAAATCAGGGTTTTGTCTTTCATGAATACCCAGGCATGCCCCAAGAGATTGTTCTTTTCCTAAAACAAGCATCTGTGTATCTGTGTAATTCAGTACCTTTCCGATGAAACTGCAGTGATCCTAGCAGACACATGGACTTCAGCATTTCTGTTGTGTACATTTCTAAGCAACACTGCAACTGTATATATAGTCTACAGATTTCAGGATGGATTTCACCATCTTCTGGGCTGCAATAAAAAAGAAAAATATAGTTAGGAATGAGACTAGAAGAATGTGAGGGTCACAAAATCCATTTTCTTACTGTTGCAAGCAACCACATCAGAATCTGCTTCACAAACTATTTAGCTTTTTCTACCAAACTGTATTTACAAACAATTCTTAAGGTCTATAAAACTCTAGGCTTAATGTAGTTGAGCTTGGGCTGTCTTTGGTAAGATTGCAGATCCTTATTATCTCCTCTGCATATTTTTGGAAAATGGGTAAATAAGAGATATCTTCTATTTAAAAGCTTTGCTTAAATATTTTCTGTGAGACTGAAACCTTCTTTCACCATCCAGTTTCAGTTACCCCTGGTCTTGACACAGATGCAGATTGCTGGGCCAATTTATCAGTCCCTGTTCAGGTTACAAATCCTGTATCAAGCATAATCAACCCTATTCTGAACACACACTCATCTAAAACAGGTCAGTTTTAGCCTACCTCTTCCATAAATTTTACCTGAACTTGTTTTCCCCCATATTTAAATTAGTAGTGATGTGATACTGTGAGCAGAATAGGATGCACAAGACTTCTTTCAGTAAAGTAGTAACAATCTTGAAAACAAAAACTGAAATCCTACACCTCCATTTAATTGCTTAGAATACAAAAAAAAAAAAAAAATTTACCCAGACTTAGGAACCAATTCTTTTGCCTGGTTGTAAAATCAGACCACTTCTGTAGGCTGGAATCACAGAAGTGGAAAGCAGTACAATCATGAATGCTTAAACAAGAAAAAAATTAGGTTAAAAAAAAAAAAAAAAACAAAACCCAAAAACCCTAAAACCACTAAAGATTAAAGAAAAATTATGCTGGAATTGGAAGAGACAAAGGACAATTGGTTCCACCTGCCAATCTATTACAAAGTAGACATCATCAAAGAGGCAGGAAATTACTGGAGCATAAATTACAATTGCTGCAGTATGTTACTAGAGGAGCTACACCAAACACATGGTAATAAATCTGCCCATTCTAGGAACTTTATTTATTTTGGCTAGACTACAATATGTTTATTTCTCTTAAGCCACGTCTACTTTTCTACTTCTGATTTGCTGAAAAATTATCATGCATGATACCTTCTGCATCTTCTCATAAATACAGAATCAGACTATGGTGCAGAACAGAACGGGCTCAACCACAATTCTGCTTCCCACCCAGCAATGAGGGCATCACTTACTGTTGCAGCCCTTTTCTCAATGAGCACACAGTTACTTCCTTTAAAAGAAAAAACTTTAGGAGTGTAGAGTCCCATTTACTTTCCATATTTAGGATACAAGTAAAAAATTCAGGTCTTCAAACTTATTGCTTATTTCATGCAATACCTAAGTCCTGGAGCCCCATTAATAAACACACAGGCCTATTCAGTTTCTGCTTAATTTTCCTAGATGTCTGAACACTTCTCTGTGACCAAGGTTTCTTCTGTCCTGAAGTCACTGACTTGTCTATTCCATCTGAAGGGTACTTGGCCATACATGTTCTTGTGCAAAGTGGAGCCTGCAAAATATTCAAACCACCAGAGATGGTAATTATGACCTTTTTGTGCTCAATGATGAGAGCTCTTTTGATGAGGAGATACAGTTCTACTCCTTCTCATGCAAGTCAAGCTGAATCTGTCTAGCTCTTCTGAAAACTAGGATTATTTAACCACAAGACTATGCCTAAGAGAAATAGACACTACATTGTGACAAGGTAATTTCCTTGCAGCAGATTTAGACAAAAACTTAAATATGGCCGTTCTATTTTTCCCTGCACTGTTTCAGATGTCAGAAATCCCCAGACCCTCTCAGAAGTCATGGCTACTACAGGAACTTCATTTGCAATGTTTATTTATAAACTACAATGTTCCTTTCTAGCTGTCACTGACAAGAAGACTACAGGATCTGCACACATGTGTACGGAAACAGTGTTTTCCTTACACAGCTATTAAATTCCTACAAAGCAAAAATGGTAAAAACTTTTCTTTAAAACATTTTTGCTATTAGTGACAGAATTTTTAACTCTGCAGCTAGGAAGGTGGCAATTATAAATCAGATGCTTGACTCATGAGCCAATTCAGATTTGTTAGTGGCTTCCTATTTACAAGTAAGTTGGAAGAGTATTTGAAAGCATAGTAATAGGCATTTTAATTGACTTTTTTTGCCATTGTAAATCTAATGTGTTTTTTTGTTGTTGTTGTTAACTACGTTTATGAACAGTGTGACAGTGAGAACTAGAAACATCAATAATATATGCATGTTCTGATCCATTCTTGTTTTCTTAAGAATACAGAACATTTCTAACTGGACTATGGGCAAAATTCTTCTCTCATCTGCAAATCCAGAGTAACAGCAGCGGTATCCAAGCAAAATATTATACAGAGCTTATACAATGAGAATTATTTCCAGCTCAGTACCCTCATTGATTGTCTCAAACGATTTAATTAGTGTTTAATTGTAATAATGACCACAACAATTCTATTAGTTTGCAACCAAACAATTTACTTCTACGCATGTATATAGGCCTCATTTTCATCTCTGAAAGCCAAATGCTCTGATATGAATGCTGATAAAAATTTATTTTATAATCCCTGAATTCTGTGTACAGGGCTTAACATTTCCTTTTAAAGTATTATCAATTTTTCTATTTCTGTGTGTACAATGCCATGCCGTGGGAAATGCTCAATGGGGGACTACTACAGACATAAATTTCAGAATGCTAATTACAATATGTTTATCCTTAACTATTATTTAATATTATTTAATAGTTATATACCAAATTAATATTTATATACAAAGAAAAGTTCATGAAGACTTCTAATATTATCCCCCAAGTCAGCTGTTCAGTTAGTCCAGCTGATTTTTTTAATGAAGATTTCTTAAGTTATTCAAAAGAAATCTCATATAGTATGATCTTATACAATGCTGTGCTAAATTGTTTTTGCAACAGAGCTACTTAATAGCTTATGTGCAGCTGGATATATCAGAGCTACCACAGCACTGAGCACCTGCCCATGAGACACAGACCAGCACCTCATTGCTGGCTGTATAAAATGTAAATACAGAAGTGAAAATGCTGTGTTAGTCCTATATAAAACAGCAGCTTAAGTTATGCAGTTTATCAGGGTGCTATTAAAAACATTTTTTTTTTGTAAAAACAAACTTAAGCAAGTCTATAAAACCTATAATCAATCTATAATCAATCTATTATATTCATGCCTTAACCAGTGGTAAAATCAATGGCTTTCTTCTTTCTTCCCGTAAAATCCTGCTGTTTAAAAATCATGTAATGTTGTTCAGCTGAATATGTTTATAAAGCACTGACAAGAAGTGGAATTTCCTTTTTATTTTCTTAAGCTGAGATTTAAACTAAAACCAATAGAGGGAGCTCTTACACCAACCATATAGTACCCAGCATCATTAAGAGAGGTAAATATAGGTATTTCAGTAATTATTTTAAAATACAAAAAAACCCCCAAAACCAAACAAACAAATAATAAAAAAAAAGAAAATTAAAATGCTTCTCCTTAAATGCAAAAGAAATGAGTACAAATTCATTTAAAAAAATTTCCCTCCAAAATAGCTGACAGATGATCTTACTGTACAGCCAAGATGTTGTTTACAATCGAGAAATACCTTGAGATTTTCCTGAATACCCACAGGTGCCCAGAATTCACACTTGCACTGAAATTAGTGAAATTTAAGTGAAGTGAAACGTAAGACTACTAAAACTGAAAAATTATTACAGTCTCTCAATTTAACTTAAGAATTTTAATGACATATTTACAACAAATCAGCATTTTACTTCTAGTATCAGCAACATTAAAAAATACAGACAGATTACTATCTCAGGTTAAAAGAATAGCTAAGATAAATGAAGTGTTTGATAAACCTTTTTGTAAAAGCATTGTTTTGACAAATTCTATGCTTAACTCCAAAAAGTATTAACAGTTCCAAAATACTGTAAGCTGAAAGAACTATCTAGACATATAATAAAGCTGCTTTGTCTTCAAAAGCCAAAGGAAAATAACATTTATCAAGCCAGAAGTGAAAATTAAATCATCAAATTCTGTCTTATGTTCCATATATGTACCTCCCTTGAAAAATTACGTAAGTTCGCTTGATGAGCTGTGAAAAATCACTGTCCACAAATATTACCCTGTAGATTGTACTTTAAGTTCATATCTGAAACACCGTGGTTAAGAAATATAAAGCAGCAGAAGGATAAAAAAGATGAAAAACAAAATTTACCTCAGACATATGGTGCTTCTGTTGGGATAAAGTGTGACAAATCCTGCAGAAGAGATACACTTAATCCCCTTATATACCAAGTACCAGAAGACCCTCTGATTTACAGCTCAGGTTCAACAGCCTACTAAACCTGCCTCTGCTTTTGTATCTTAAACAGATTGTTTATTTCTTTATCATGCAACCACACATCTTTGAAGGCAACAAAAGACTGGTGAATTCATTTTGAATACAGGTAGAAAAGTAGTCCAACAATGATGTTTTCTTCTAAACAGCTCCTGGAAAAATGTTCTTATTTGTGTTCCTCCCTTTTGCCGGGGTTATTTTTTTAAAAATGTACACAAACTGCTGTCAGCTTCAGTGCCATGTGTTGGTTTGTTGTTATCTACTTATGCAATACTGCGATACAACGGCTATTCCACACCCCAGTTCTAGTCCAGGAAAAAAGCAGGGCTTGTTCTTTCTAGCAGACCCATATGTGACTGCCATGCTGTTCTTATTAAATCAGATTGTTGTTTTGAAGCAGTTACAACAGCACTCACAATAAGAGAAGCCATGTGATCAGGTTTAGTTTTGTTAGAACACTGTAAATCTCCAGTAACTCGGATAAGGCTGATGGAGTATATGATACAACCAGCAGAACAAAACTACAAGGCAGTGACTCATATTGTAGACAATGGTAACTCCCAGTTTGATAATATTTTAGGTATTTCCATACTAGAACAATTTAGATACAACTTTTTTTTTTTAACATAGTTTTGAAACTATCAGAATCACAGACCAGAATTTTCTAGACTTCTTCCCTCAGAAGTCAGTTTTAATGGCTGAACTAACTCAAGCACGGGTAATAGGTAAATTAGCAGAGCACTATCCGAACTATTCCACTAGAGGACAAACTCAGTCATAAATCACTTGGGTGTATCATCCTGTACATGAGTAAAACAGTACTGAAACAAGAGATGTCATTAAAACTCACTCCACTTTAGGCAACAATAGGTGTGTTGGAAGCAGTTGCAAGGTTTTGGTAGAGATGACAGCAACAGGGTGCCCTTTGTGGGGTGAGGTGAGGGTCTTCCCTGTGCTGGACACAGCCAGTTCTGCAGCTCTGCAAGGGATCCTTGGCAGGACACAGGTGAATCTATCTGCTGAGCAAAAAATTTACTTTTAAAAAGGGCAAAAATAGCTACAGGGAGAAGGAGAGGGAAAAGAAGGAGTAAGAAACAAGACAGGGAATAACAGGAAAGAGAAAGGAGGTGTTCCCCATGGCAGAGCAGATCTTCCACGCAGCACACAGAGCACACCAGAGCAGATGCAGGCTCCTGAAAGAACTGCCACCTGTGGAGAATCTATGCTAGAGAGATTTTCCTGACAGGACTGCTGTCAGTGGAGAAGCCCATGCTACAGCTGAGGAGAAGCCTGAGGAGGAAGGAGAAACAAAGACTGGTTATGGATTGTAAGCCCCCATTCCCATCCCACCTGCGCTACTCAGGAGGGTGGGTTCAGGTAGATGAGTCTGGAGTGAAGCTGAGCATGGAAGCCAGGTAAAAAAGGTGCTAGCTTGAGGTTTCTTTTCTCTTCCCATTACCTAAATAATAATTTTTATTTTAATTGGCAATAAGTTAGGGCAATCTTTCCCAAGTCAACCCTGCTCTACAGACAGTCGATGTCTCTGTCTTCATTTCTACCTAATCTTTCTCATTCCTTCTCCTCTTGTCTTCCCCCAATATTCTGCTGAGGAGTGAGCAAGCAATTTGGTGGGAATTTGGCTGTTGTCTCAAAAGAAGATATCACTTTAGCTAAGCCTAAAATCCCCAGCAGGGTATTTTTAAATACTCAGAATTCCAAATGAAATTGCATGTGTATCTTAAATTATGCTTTTGAGTTCCCAAAGATTGAAAAAAAAAAAAAAAAAAAAGAAAATGCAGGGCTTAACAACACCTTAAGCCCACTGTTCCTTCCTTCAGCTGTATGTTCCTAGCTTCTATCTGAGAGAAATCCAGACTTCTGCACTAACCAAACATGAGCTGAACAGGGCCTTTTTCTCTGCAGGTTATCAGATGACCTGTTGAGAAGATGGTGTCCAGTTAGATGAAAGAAAACTTTGGGTGAGTGCTCAAGTCAGCCTTGTTAGCTTTAGTCTCAGCTGAACAAAAAATCTCACAGCCTCAAATTACATGACACCGAAGAACAAATCCAAACCATCACACAGACCTTCCAGAAAAGATCTGTGCTAACCAAGAAGGAAACAGTGACATTAGCTGTATATGCAATAACTCTCAAGCTTATCAAAGAAATTTCTATTCAGAACACTGCCTTGTCAGCATCAACAAGTTGTTCTCAAATGAATTTGATAAAAATGAAGAGAAAGCACAGATAAGTTTGTGCAATCCAACATGCTCAAGCTCAGCCTCTTTAAAATACCCTGCAGGCAGCTGAAATTCATGCTGTCCGTAGCTTTGCCCTTTGATTTCAGTTAAGCCTCTGTGTTCTTTAAAATGTCCCTTAATCACTCACTATTAGTTAATGAATGATTTATAAACTCCGCCTTTCAAAAGTCTGCAAAACAGAAATTGATTCATACCTATCTACACTCCCATCCAGTTCCTTTGATTAACAGTTTTACAGAGATTTTATGAAAACTAGTATCTGATGTGAGGTCATTTATGAAATTGGTTCTGATGTGTGCGGACAAATAGGCTCAAACTTTCCAGAGAGCCTGAAGGAGAGTTAGATGCTCCAGGTACTTGATGCCATAGGATCTAGGTCACAGTGAACTAGAAACATACTGGATTTAGAAGGAAATCTGCCGCAGGCAAGTGATGCCATCTGCTGTTGACCATTCACAGGATACTAAACTAAATGATTCCTCAGATTCCTCCTTTTTCTATTTTATTTCTGTCGTTAATACCTTCTTTGAACATAAATTTCAATTTTTTTTTCCAAAAGGCATTCCATAAAGCATTAGAGTGATCTGGATACCTGTTACCTGTTTTTAACATAGATTTCTGGTTTTCCATATTTCAAAATGAGACAACCAGAGCAGTTGTGAAAATATGTTAGAACAAGAAGAGGCAAGGAACAATGTATTTGCTTTCCCTCAAAATATTACTAACCACCTATTTAACTGAAGGGAAGATGTTCTTTAAGTTTCACTGCAATTTGGATAAGAGCTATAGTACATAAACAATGACTGGAAAAATCTATATATTTTCATAAGCCTTTTTTTTTTTTTTTTTTGTCTGTTGGTCAAATAGACCAATACTGTGACTGCTACAATTCTAAACTGGTAGGAAAACAGCATATCCAGTAGACATTACTAGGTTGCTCAGAGTAAGGTAGTATTTGGGATTTTTTTATGTATTAAATGTTTCCAGGAGTGCCTTGAATATGTCATGCTTATACCTCAGAGTATTTTTTATCTTTTTTAAAAAGAAGAATGTTCAAATGCCTTTATATAAAAGAATTCCAAGTGAAAAAAAATCGTGTTGCAGAATCAGAAGACTCTCACACAGCTCCACCAGATACTTCACAGATCAAATCTGTAAGAGTAGTTAAAAATCACAGCTGAGACTGAGAAAACATGAACGTGCCAAAAAAAAAAAAAAAAGAAAGAAAAAAAAAAAGGGAAAAAAAAAGAATAGAAGGAAATAGAAGGAAAAAAAATAGATTAGCTTCCTGAATTTAAATTCATATATGGAGAAAGAAATTTTTAAAACCATCTGTTGATAAAATGTGTTCAGGAAGCAGTATTCTAGCAAAAAGAACCTTGCAATTTTTTCAGTTCAGATTTTTTAATCCTGTTTTGGTGTACACTTGACTTTGTGAACTGGTGTCACTTTTGTTTTTTCCCCGCTTTCAAAAGCCCTTTTTTCTGCTTGGGAAACAAAGATTTGTCCATGAAGTCTTCCTTAGGCAGTCAGTATTGTGTATGAGCAGCTGCACAGACGTACTACTCATTTCTGAGTCCTGAATGATGCAAAATGAATTGCAAAAGGCTGTACACACACAAATTTGGGTAGGTTCGCAGGTAAATTATATGCCCAGATTTTGGAATGTTGACAACTCTGGTGCACTGGGGCTCTTGACCCTGAATGAAGGGATTGCTTCCTCAGCACACACCCTATGTACTGTGGTTGCAGCTGTCATACTATTCCCAAGTACCAAATGCTGTTCTGCTGGGGGTTGAGGGGGTTTTTTTAGGTGGGCTTGCAAACGCATATTGGTGAATAGTGCTGTTTCACCACAAGAACAACTCCAGAACTGCTGGAAATAATTGGAAGCTGCTGTATAAACGTGGCACTTTTAAATATTTTGCTACTCAACCATTTGCTGTGCTGCCAAGGTTACCAACAGTACATTTGCAATGATCTGTCTTGCCGTGATAGACAGAGATATGAAGTGTCAGCTTCTCTTTGCTCACACAATAAATGCAAACTTGTTTTCTTCTGAAATGGGAAAACAGTTTCTTAACAACTTCAAGCACAGAATTTAATATACTAGTATTTGAATTCTTACGCCAGATCTGCTGCCAGGAAATGTTCATGACGAAAGTATTCTTATGAAAGATAAGAACAGCAAGATGAAAAATGGAATATAAGAGAAAATAAGACCTTCTATGTTAATATACAAATAATACAGTATAGTATTTCTCTGATAGTTAAAAAATAAGTGGAAAATATAAATGTAGATCTATAAATCTTCCCATCAAGGAGAAAATTCTATTCAGTAATGGCCAACACTTCAGTATATGTTAAATTTTAAAACATTAATTTAAACAGCATTTAACAGTAACACTGAAAGGATTCTGGATTAAGGAATGTTTCATTTAATGCTGTGTCAAGATGAGATCTAAATGCCCAGATAATGGCCTCAAATATTTAACCAGTTGCTCAGAAACAGAATGACAGAACAATTAGAAAAATTACAACAGATTTTGTGTACCTTGTTGAAATTGGTTGGAATTTTTCTAGTGGAAGCCTGACAGAACTGGTATCTCCCGAGGCTGGAGACTGATCTTGCAAGGTACTGATGATATTGCTACGAGTAGTGACTGTTAGACCTCTTACTAGAGCAAACCTCCATGTACCATGCAGCTCATAGCAAGTGTGAAGTCTTTTCTTAGTTGACTATGCAGGAAGTGCAGCACTTGAAAGAGCATGATGAAACATAGGTCGTGAGAAGGACATGCTCTTAATTGCACGGCCCTGCACAATTAACTTGGCAACACCATTGGCTGATTTCAGTGCGGGGCACAGAATCAAAATGGTTCCTTTCTAATTAGAGAGCAGTGTTCCACAAAAATGAGAAATACCAAGCATGAGTAAAAACGTTTCCATTAACTGGCAATCTTTAGTCCAAAACTTAAAAAAAGAGAGGCAAGAAATCAGAAGCAAAATCCCAGTATATGTGGAATTTTAAGAACTCATGCTGAAGCCTTTCTAATGCGTAACTTCATTTTCTCATTTTTTCACTTCTCTTAAGATATATGAACATTATATATATGATATTGTCAACACAGTCTAGCTTCATAAGATTCAGTGAGAATCAAAAGTAATTTTCTGAGAACAATAAAACCAGGCTAAACAGAACGAAGTGTCTATCACAAAAAATTGCAGCCATGTGGGATTTCTTAATCAAACAGTATTTGAACAGTAGGAAGATGATCAGGAAAGAAGCACTTAAAACTCATCACTAAATTCTTAGCTTTAGCTGTGTTCCATAAGAAACCTACAGAGGAGAAATACTCAAATATGCTATTGAAACAGGTCTCAAAGCAGTGGGCCTAATGGGGACACAAAGGCACTCCTCTTGACCATTTTTTTACAGAGTAGCACAAGCACAGCTTTTATTTACATCTGTGAAGATAGGAATGAAGCGCGTTTTGGCTGTTTGTTTTTTTTTTTTCCCAGAAATACTGCAATGAAAACGCTTTTTTGGATTGGTCTAACATTAATTTTGAACCATGCAGGCTTCTCTGGTACTCCTAATTTTTGTGGGCATAGAAATTAGCATGACATGAAAGGCTCATAATCAGCTGCACTTCTATCTTTAAATACCTTCTAAAATTTATCTCTAGATCCACTTACGAAACACTATTTACTGATGTAAGTTAGCAACACTCAGGTTTTTTCTCAAGAAGAGCTTATTAACTGATTCTACTTGTGATGTGACATGACATGACACGACACAACATAGCAACAGGAGTTGCTATGAGTTGTAGGAGTTGCCCCTACATGTTAGGGTTTGGAATTATAGCAAATTGACATTTAAAAATCAATTTCAAAATAAATAAATTACGAAAACCGTATTTTTCAGAGATAGTAAGCACTGGTACACCTATTTAATAAGTGATTCATCTGAAACATCAGTCAAGAAGCTGAATGAGATTTTCCAGACTTTTCTCAAAACAAAATAGGAGCTTGAAAAAAGTATTATTTTTGTTAGCCACGTTTACTATGGTAACGCCACAGATCTAAAGATCAGTGCATTCCAGTGGGCTTGTTATATGTAATTCAAGACTCTGCCATGAGGAGTTCCCAAATAGTTAATGTGACAGTAGCAAATTAGATGTTAATTTCATTACTGTCTGTAGACAGGCTATGCAGAAAAAAAAGCAGGAAACAGAAACACTGAAAAAAAGGGATGACAAAGGAGAAAAGGGCATGAAAAATCTTGAGCGCAGCAACGGCAACAGTAACTGTCAAAACAGAGTCCACACTTAAGTTCTGTGGGCTTTTCAAAATCCCCACAGTTCCTGTTTCTACAACTGTACCTAACTGTGGATCCTCTGGCTGATTACTCCCCGAGAAAATCACTTGCAAGGTGAAGGCGTGAAAAGCTTTTTATGTCAAATAATGAGAGCAGATCTTCTTAAAGGAGGACAAAATGGGCAAGAGAAGGGCATGAAGTTAGAGATTCCTGACAGAAACACTGAATTTTTTGCAAAAGGTCAGCCCTGATTCTGCAGCATTTCTAGAGAGGCCCTGCCAATGTAATTCAGTCCCCAAATCTCTCTGATTATGTATGTTGTTTTCCTTCACTTAAATTTCTCATGTAAAGGTTTTTATACCTCAGAATAGGAATGTGAAAGAGGTTGGTTATTTTAATCATTGCTACAAATAAATAGTCTTACCTACAACAGGAAGACTCCATTATTAATGAGTTCGACTTGGAGAAACAACCCTTCTAAAATCTAACTGTAGTGGAATGCTGCTTGTGACAGCAGAGAACATTCCACTGAAGGAGCGGAACTACAGTAATATCTTAGTTTTTTCCAGATTTCAGGAACCCACAATGGGAGTGACGAATGCAGAGGGCATGTTAAAATGGAAGGTAAACCACCTTATACCTGCAGGCTGCTCTAACCCTAGACCAAGGTACAAGGCAGTTGAATTTACAGTTTGCCAGCTTGAAGATATAAAATGCTGAGGAATAGTCAGCCTTTACCTGAGCTCTGAATCTCTGCTTCCCTGCGTCTTTACATGTTTTATCTGCTTAAAACATAGAAAGAAAAATGGCAGCAAGGATTAGAATACCACAAAAGAAGTTCGGTAACATTTTTCAATGTTTACCTGCAATTGTGCTACTTGAAGCCCAAGTACAGAGCAGACCTCGACTTTGTTTGCTTCCTCACACTAAATATTCTTTCCACTGCGTTAAAGGATGGCAATGTGCCCCCTAACTCTCTACAACTACCGCACCGCTTCAGGACATGACACAGAGGAAAAGCTAAGCTGCTTTACATCTCCCAGAGAGAATACTGCTATTTGTGGTGATCCTCAAGCATGAGCAGCATCCCTGGCTGCTGGGCTGCAACAGGACTTCCCTGCTACTGGCTGGACCCTTCATGCAAGTGGCAGGCTTACCTGTTTGGCTTATCCAGCAGACCTTGACACTCTCAGCAGTGACAGCACTGCACTGGAAGGGGCTGTGAATGTGCTAATTGAGTGTCAGATGGAAGAAAGGGGCAAATAACTGACTGCCAAAGATGATGTCTTTTTGACTTTTAGCACTCTCCTATTTTCTCACTTTACTCCCTTTTCTGGGACACAGGTGCCAGCCATCTAGAAATTAAGCTGACTCATCTTCAGCTTTGGCTAAAAGAAAGTGGTAGGGGTCACTATGTTTTGTGAGGAGCCCATAGCTGTCAGTGTCTGTCAGACTTCAAGGATGCTCAGCCAGCACCTCTGGAAACAATCTTGTCAGAGCCTGGACAAGCAATAATATTGTCCTTCTGACTGCTGCTGAAGTTTATCAATAGACAAGTTGCTATAAGCTCTTCACTTTGTCAAAACTAACATATGCTGTGTTACTGCAAATGTAGAACTTCCAGAATCTTCAGAATTGCTGTGCTGAACATAGAAAAATAATAGAGCAATAAATTCACTTTTAGGTCTGTTTGCCCTTTACTAAATCTGGGCTCCAGTTATGACAGACAGATCTATAAAGGGAGATATTAATATCTTGTATCTTCAAGTCCCAAACGCCTATTAAAGCACTTCCAAAGACAGAGGTGCAAAGAAAAAGCTGGTCTATAGAGGTCAGCTATTTTGAGAATTCTAGCCTTAGTAAATAACCTTGTTTTTCTTGCATTATTTGCTTTCTGAACTTGAGGTACCCGATTTAAACTATTTCATTTTCAACTTGCTACTTAAATTGAGTGAACAGATTTTATTCTTAATAAGCAAACCTACCTCAACTCAGTTCCACAGAAAATAGTTTGATCTTTTTGCTCTCCCTTTCCATCATTTTAGATGCATGTGGATTGTACAATCAGAGAAATTTTTTTATAAGGAATCTATTCAGAACAACACATGTGCATCTTACCCTCTTGTGAAAGGAGTAAGCGATGGTATACTTACTGCACTATCAAGCACTATGTGGTCCTTAAGGAGTATATTAAACTATCCACATCTGAGCATATCAAAACATTCCCACTCCCATGCTAACCAACTCTCATAAGTCAAAATAGGATTTGATTCGATTTTTGATTTGATACACGGTACTAAGTTTGCAATCACTTCAGGATGTAGTAATCAGTGAATATATGCCAGCCAAACAAAGTGGAATAAGCACTGTCATAATTTGCTTCTAGAACCTGATATGCCCAAAATTACAAGAAAATTTTAAGCATGTAAGAAAATTCCAGTAAACATTTACAGAAGCTGAATGTCAAAGTTGAGGGAAAATGAGACTTTATATGATAAGAATGCCCAGTAATCCTGAAAAGCTCTTCTTTGAAAGGAGACAAAGCTCTCCCTGACTTTACTCATTTCAGACAATCACAGCTAAATCATCAGGACAATTTCCTAAGTAAAGTACTATTAAATGATTGTAAGAATTGTGGGTTCTAGCATGCCACATTGAAACAACTTACTGAGGAGCATAGTACAGCCTGTAAGAGCAAAATTACATTTTGTATTTTTGAGAGTTTTCTGAAGTGAAAGATCTCAGCATTTTTTACTTGACAGGATTTTACGGTCTTTTAAGAACTTTAAGCTGCTGCTGTTTAAAACATCTGCAACATTTTAGCAAGAAATCACAAGACCTTGTATGGATTCAGAGGCCATTATGCTACTGGTATTATCATGCAAAACAGTATTGATTCTTGCAGTGAATACTAACTGCTTTCCTTGTTTTCTTAAATATCGTAACATTATTTTTGATAATTCTGATATTTAACTATACCTTTATCAGGCCACATTTTGGTTATCATGCTGCAGTCTCTGTGAAGCACTTACCTTATTTCTCAACTTTCATCTGGCAGTTGAAACAATGCTAACAACTCCAACAGAGGCTAGATACAGCCAGCAGTGGCTGTAATTTACAACCCCACGATCAACATTATCACTTTCCCCACCTCTGATACATACACTGAGAGTAGTACCATGGCAGTGACTGCAAAGATGTCTAGGAAGGACAGAGATCTCCATAAATGCTGCTTGATCAGTATCTAGCTGGGGCAGACCTCTGGTTTGTTGCTCTATCTGCTGGCATAAAGTTGGTTTTGAATCACGATTACAAAAATTCTTCCCTGTTGAGCTAAGTGTTGCTGTGCTTGTTTTCTGCTCAGCTAATACTGACTGCCAGCAAAGCTTTATTTAACATCTGCAGTTAAACAGTTAAAATTATTTCTGTTAGGCCTATCTTAATACAGCTTTCTTTAACTTATAGGTCTGGAGTCTTTTCACTTACTTCGCAAAATATTTTGAGGCAGTCTTTTTTGCTTGTGTGCTTTAGAAAGCAGACAATAATTTTGCAGGGTTGTAATTCAGGGAAAAATTCAGACAGTTCAATAAAAACTTGGCCACAACTGGGTGTCAGTAGACTACTTTAAAACAGCCTTAGGAAATTATCTAACATTAATTCGCTCTGAGAAATTACTTGGTACTTATTGAAAACATAAGAATTCCTACAGTAGACTGCAAAGGAAAACAAAAGTAGAAATTACATACAATTAATAACTTAGAGCAATACTATGATAGGCTTTTTGTGCACAGGATTGCAATCGGGATGTGATTCTTAGCTGACTTTCTCTACCTTTCTTGAACTTAGGAGAACTTAAAATTAACAACTATTTTATAAAAGTAACAGATGCACATGGGCATCAAATAAGGAAACTTTTTCTTTCAATTTCCTCAAGGAGATTTATGGTGAAATTGTTGCAGGCTGGAAGGGACACCTAGAACTAATTTGGTCCAAACCTCCTGCTCAAAGCAGTGTCAGCTACAGAGGGTTACTGAGGGACGTGACCAGATGAATTCTCAGTATCTACAAGCATGGAGACTCCAGAACCGCTCAGTGCACCTGTTCCAATATTCTATCTGCCTCACAGGAAAAAAAAGGAATTAGATTTTTTTAAGATAAATTTCTCTTCGCATTTCAATTTTTACCTGCTGTCCTATCACTGTATGTCACTGAGAATAGTCTGACTGTGTCTTCTTGACACTATTCCATCTGGCGTTTTTTATACATATTGATAGTATTTTCTGCCCAGCCTTCTCTTCTCCAAGCTAAACAATCCCAGGTCTAGCAGCCTTACCCTGTCTGTGGGATGCTGCCTAACCATCTTTAAGGTAGTTGACTAGGCCTGCTTTGGATGTCCCTTCCTCCTTTCTACTAGGGAGCCTGCTGCTGGACCTAGTATTCCAGATATGGCCTCAACAGCCCTGAATAGAAAGGACGGATGAGCGCCATTGGCAACATTCCCTAAAGCAGCAGAGGAGGCTGCTGGCCTTCTCTGCACAAGGGTACAGCACTGCCTCATGCTCAACCCGATGTTCACCAGAACCCCCAAGATCCTCTTCTGCAAAGCTGCTGCCCCAGCATGTACTACTAGTATAGAGGTTTATTTCTCCTCAGACTTTGCAATACCAGTCGAAAAAACAGAGAAAAATCACTTTCAGAACTATGCTCACGCAGATGTACATTGCCATGCACCCCTGAGCTCTTCACACAGTTTTGTTTCATGCAAAAAAAGCCACTGCCAACATATATATCAGACTGTCACAGAGATACTGCCAGTTCTGGTCTCAGTGTGCCAAGTGCACACATTATGTAAGCCTATCAAGTGCTTGAGAATATGTAAGGACATTTACAAAAGTGTGTGCACAGTTGTGCAGACATGTATCTTAAAATATAGTTCTGAGTTATCTCTCTGTTGACATCCCAGACTCAGTGGACTCCATGTATAAAACCAGCTCCCTGTTGGATGAATTCTAACAGATCACCACTCTATCATTCCATAAAGCAGACTCCCTTCCATAACAGAGATCTGCATCTTTTTCCCCCATCTTGTTACTGTTGCAAATATTTTTCCTTTCTTTTTCTTGCTGACTCATTTTCTTGTTGCTGTACTTTCTTCAGTTTTGACCATGACAACTAGTACTACAGGGATGCACAAAGTAAATACTTTGAGATTTTTAATTTCTGCTACTTTATACAGCAGAAAATATGATGAAAGGACCCAACCTTACTCACCCTCTTCAAAAGACAGCTCATTAAAAATCAGTAACAACTTTTAGTATGAGAGCAGGAATTGACCTGAAATCCTGAGAAAACCAACACTGGTTTTTTAACACTGGTTTGAATGAAGGTTTACTTTGGTTTGCATTCCTAAAAGAGCATTAACTAGAATTAGGATATTTCCATTTAGATTATTAGATTATTTTTATTTCTAATCTTTAATCCCCTTTGCTAAAATCTCACAACTTCTGTAAGAAAAAGACACCACAGCAAGTAAAGAAGAGGATGCAATATTAATATCTATGAGACCCTAGTTGGAGACTTAAAGTTTCCTTTTTCAGTAGTATTTTTTTTAGTAAATAAGTTTTTTAATATATCACAGTGAAAAGATATCCTTATTCCATCTCAGCCTTTGCTTACTGAGTGTTGGGCAGCAGCAAGTATGTGAGAGAAGGCATTGTTCTATGCACAACCTGTTTTTTGTATCTTTGCTTATTTTTTTATGAAATCTCTTCTACTAGCAGCTCTCAGGTTTGAGCAAAATGGGCTGATATGGTCTAATCCAGTGTGGACTTCATATGGTTTTATGTTTCCATGCTACTTCATCTTTCTTTCATCATCCCCTTTGTATTTCTTTCTCTCAGTTTTTAAAACATAAGTGTGACTTCCACTTTTCCTGCTTCTATAGCTGAATCTGCTTTTGTTAGCATGTCAGTGCCTCCTTTTTCTACAGGCAGACTTGCAGCTTTCTCTTCTTGTTCAAATTACATCACTGTCCTACTCTGATGTCTGCCTAATATTCCAGAACTGATATGCCCATGACCAATGCATTTTTTTGTCCTCGCAACTTCTATCCTGCTCAGCTTCCCATGCACTGTCTCCACCTCGGCATTTCTTTCCCTTCCCACAATTTCCAGATTTCTTCTCAGAGCTGCTTTCCCCAGCACTAGAGGATTGTTTTTGTTTCCTTCCTTCCAAATCTTTGCATCTTTCCTCTTTGTTACCTTGCTTAGTCTTGTAGGACAAGTGAACTAGGAAAGTAAATAGGTGCCTCTTCTAATTGTCCAAGTCAGGCAAGTATTTAAGAATCTCAAATGCACTAGTGCCAACAGGAGTTGGACTAGATAATCTCCAGATGATCACCAGAGGTCCTTCTAATCCTAACAATTCCATGATTCTGTGAAATCTCAATATACTCAAAGGGGACCAGCATAACATTAAGGTGTCTGCTGATTTTCCAAGGAAAACATAGTACAAACTAGATAAATGAACTTGGTATTCCCTTAGCAACATCAACTTCTCAAAAGGAATAGTGTCCTACAACACCTCAGGTAGAGCACTTAGAGACTAACTGAACATTACTGATGGCCTTAATTAATAGAATATTGTTCCCTCGTGAAATGTTATAGTCTGGTAACATAAAGAGCTACTTGCTATTATTCTTTCTAGGTTACCCAGGGCACTGCTGTGCATTTTGAATTAAAGCAGTGAACTAAATAAGCCTTTATCCCATATGCTGACTAACAGTTGTTTCTGAGCAACACAGTGCCCTCCTGACTACTTAATAGTGAGGATGATTCAATGCATTCCTGTCCCCAACCATTTTTCTTCCTGATACTTTTTCTTCCTGTCCAATTAGATTCCTATTCCAGATCCTATTTCATATGCACTACATCAGTCTTTTTGCAGAAGTAAAGACTAAATCTCTGAGACTATTTATCACTCCTCTCCTTCTATTTCTTTTCTTGCTGTATCTTCATTTCCCACCTTTCCTCACAAACACATCAAAAAAGTTGATGTCTCATATGGCTTTCTTGAGCTACAGGAGGGTGGGGATGTGAAGCACATCTTGTAAAATGTTTGTCAAACCAAACAAGCAATTTCCAGACAGTTTCTAACACCTACCAGTTGTTATGGATATCACAGTATTATCAGAGTTATTTAAAACAGTTTTAGATTAGCCAAATGTCAATCTCGCAGCAACTGCACAACCTTCAGGACATCTTTGTGTATATGACAGACTTTCAGCAGCAAAATGACTGCTTAAAAAACCTGCGTAGTTTCTAAATGAGCATGTATTAATTTTTTTCTTTACGGGGAAAAAATATTAAAGAAGTTACAAAACAGGTTCAGCTATTCAAATGTACTATTTAGGTTTACATTAGTTTTTCTTTTGAGTATGAAAGCACATAATAAAGATAAATTTCACTACCGTTTGTTTTCACATTTTCAATGTACTGGTTAAAAAGAACTATGTCTATTCATTGCTGTTTTTTTAAAAGGTCCCAGCGACTTTAGTATTTTAAAAGCATGTATTTTGACTGAGGAACAAATCAGAGGTCACAAAACCAACTTAAGTGACTTTGCACAACATCTTACTTGAAAATGGTGACAATTATAGTAAAACATCCAACTAATATCTTATTATTGGTTTGTTAGTTTGGGCTCGCCTTATATATCAAGCCTATAACAGATTTCTTTTATATGTTAAAGTATAACAGACTTCTTTTATACATTAAAGTGATGCAAGAAATTCAGTGGGGATTAGGCAGAACTACAAAAAAAAAAGAAGTTTTCGCGTTTTTTTCTTTCAGTGGTGCACAATGGCTCGTGGTAGATAAGACAGAGGCAGAAAGTTCTGAGAAAGTGTAATCAGAAAGACACAACTCAGGCAGTACATGTGTAAATACAAATGCCCCAGTCACCATACTGTGAAGAATTCACATGGAATTAGCAGCATGAATTCCCATTTTTTAGGAAACAGCTATTTATGCTGGTTGATCTTGCACTGAGGCATAATCTCAAGTATGTGATAATACATTCTGTCACCATGGAAAGGAATGAACATAATGTAATACCAAAGAATAAATTAAAACATTACATGCTGGCAAAGCTTTCATTCTTATTGCAACACAAACAAGGGTTTAAAAACATGTAGAAGGTAAACACAAGTTCTCAAACAAGTATTTGTATTCCCCTTGCTCAATTTTCAATTAATTTTGGTATAATTTTCTTGAGTCTCTAGTTGTCTCTTAACTATTCAATTAGGTATACTCAGTAAAAGACTGGGCAGAAAGCTATTGCTATTTCCCCCTTGACCTGTAATGATATGCAGTAAAATCCTATGTGTCTTACATAAAAGCATCCAGTGAAATCAGAAGGATAAGGGGACTTGGTAAGGGGACCAGGATTTGATCTAAAATTGTACTATAATAAGGATATAGACATTCTCCATACACCTCTACGCCTAAAACAGAAACACAAGTTAATGCTTTTCCTGGAAGTTTCCATTATGTTGTATTTAACAAAGATTTGCACATGAATATAGCTTTAATTAAACATAAGTTGCCTCCTACCCAGAAATTGCTGCTAGTTTTTGATGAGCCTGATAGGCCATCTCACATCCCCGGGTTCGAGTTTTGTGCAATTCCGCATGTAGAGAAGGACAGGTGACAGAGACATCCCCAATAGAAATGACCAGCTCCCGATAGAGAGCTACCTGGGTGTTGAACTCCTGGACAAGCTGAAAAACAAAAACAATTTACATACATGAGAATTTTTAACCACATAGGTAATTACAACCCAATTTGTTAAAAACATGCCCAATCTAGGGCTTATTCCTGCTGCTCATAATTTCATAGCACATAGGATCAAGAACACATGATTCAGTAAATGACTAGAGCCTCCATGGCAGCTGCTTCTTCTGTGAGCTATAAATGTTCATCTATAGGAAAGCAGTGTTTCTGCTTTTAGTATCTGAATGTTTGAGTTATTAGTATTAAATATTAATCAGACAAAAAAACATCTGTTTTACTAGTAGCATGAGGTTATTTTTTGCTATCATGAAAGGCAAAAATATCTCCAGAAATTATTGCCTTTGCTCCTCCTGCTTCCTGATTAACAGCACGTTCAGGGACTGGAATGTAGCATTTGCTTTTAAATTGGTAATTTTGCTAATTTATTTTGTAATGATTTCTGTTCTGTCACTTTCCCTCAACCCAGATTTCTGACTTAAAACTCATCTGCTGTTACTGACTGAGAAGATGTACCAGATCGGCACTTTCCTGTTAAAATTCCAGAAAGCATCTTTTCTAAAGCGCATGTGGAAAAAAAAACCAAATGAGTAAATAAACACTACACCCTGTACAGAAATCCAACATCCAGCAGATACATACATATGTTATTGGATAAATAGGTAATTACAGAGAGATGGAAAGATCATCGTTGTTTAGTTCCACTGATCGTATCGGATTCTATTTAAAGGAAATAAAGCATTTGCTGTCTTCTGAAAGAATGCACATAAGACCATTTGCTCTACATGGTGACGGGGGTGCAAGGATTGGAGTAATAGAACAGAATATTTATTTATCGGTGTTTTGACCTCAATTTCCAAACTACATAAAAACAGACAAGAGTAATTGCTTATCATTCTGCAGTCGTCATTACCACCAGAAGTTCAACACACCCCAACATAAAAACATGCTAAGAACCTGGAGTCTATCAGAGCTACCAATTTTTAAACCAAGCCCTCAAATTCCCATGCTTAGGAAATAAATGAGTTACTTCTGCCATATTACATTCATACTCTTCATGCTTCCCACTGCAATTAACTATATAGCTGAGAATTGGTATAAAAAATAGTGTTGGCCATGCTGTCTTGAATTTCATTTTAAGAACAGCAAATAGCTTCCTCTGCTTCAGGAGCAGCAAGTCAAACCAAGTGCACTTCAGTACATCTGCACCCTCCCACACCCAGATCCTAAACAAATGCAAAAGCACACACCAACAAAGCCCTAGGCACAATATTTGCTGAACAAGTCTTCAACTCTTACAATTCTGAAGCTTAAGAGAATGCACGAAGGCAATGGAGAGGAAAAAAATGCACTATGTTGTGTCATAGTGTGATTATTCTGCATTAGGAAGAATAGAAAAGTGTTGCATCCTGCAACTGGTAACTGGTTGCACCAGACGCATTTTGCCAGCTCTCACCTGACATCCCTTGTATAAACAGACTCATTCAGCCACCTTAGCACTGCCCAGGAAAACAAAACCACACATATGTTACTGAATTGAGATGGAAAACAAGAAAAAAACCACACTGATTTCACGTCCTGAATCCTACCGCAACTTGATAGCCCACCTATAAAACGTATTTTATTTCTAATCAATTAATTCTAAAATCTTCTCTGCAACTAACCACATTAT
This sequence comes from Tychaedon coryphoeus, assembly GCA_013398595.1. Lineage (NCBI taxonomy): Eukaryota > Metazoa > Chordata > Aves > Passeriformes > Muscicapidae > Tychaedon > Tychaedon coryphoeus. The sequence continues at coordinate 132,469 of WBND01000754.1, read as the reverse complement.
GCTATTGGGAATGAGAAAAAGGCAGAACCCAGTAAGATCCACTTGTTGGGTGTATTTATAGAGCTGCTGTGGCAGCTTTTGTTCCTCCATGCACTGGGAATTGCTCCCAATCTTGAAGCATCAGCGGATAATCTGCCAGCACATTTTTCAGCACTAGAGGAAAAAAAAGGCCAGAATCCAGCAGAATAGGAGTAGGAGCTCCACTTCCAATGCTACTGGACAGAGCTTTAGCGAGGTACAGATTCGTCGAGAAAAGTACCAGCGACTTCATTTTTTTTTTCTACTTTTGTCATTAGCTAGAGGCGCAATTTTGGGGCCCAGTGTCAGGCTGACTGTAGCTCAAGTAGCCTGAAAGGGGGCATATGGTGCTGATTTGGAGGAAAGTGTCAGGATGCAAGCATTTTGAACATGACTGAGGAAAAACATCTCATAACAGGTTGTGACAGTCCATTAATTACACAGACGCAGGTGTTTCACAACTGCAACCAGGTACTCTGGGAAGACTGGTAACAGGTACCATATATACCATGGACAGAATTTCAGGGCCTCTCTGTCCTGATTTAGAAGGAAATTACGGCAAGCATGTGGTTGCTGTACAAGATAGCAAGTAGACAGTGCAGAGATTTCATCGGAGGAAACTATTTACCGATTTAGGTTTCAGTGAGCCTGGGTATCTACCAATAATCAACTCCAGCTGCTTTGCGGTGTGCGCACTGGGGCGAGGACTCCTGCTCCCGCAGGACTGTCCAGGCGCCCGGCTCCGCTCCCTGTCCCGCAGCGGGCTCCCTGCAGGTCTCCTCTTCCCTCCCGGCTCCCGCTCTGGAACCGCAGCAAGTTGGGGTGCAGGGCAGCACCCCGGCGGGGACTGCGGGTTAAAGAACAGTGCAACTGCACGTGATGGGAATAGCCAAGGCGGCGGGAGGAGCGGCACTGCCGCCTGTGCCGGGAGAGCTCGGGAAAGGTAAAAAACTACGGCAAGCCCGCCCGGGGTACCCACCATCTTACAGTCGTCCAGCGTTCTCTGGGTCTGGTAGGCGCCATCGGATCCGCTGCCCCGCCGTTCGCTGTCGCGGCCGTGCGGAGAGGTCCTGCTGCCCTGGAAGATGGAGGCGGCGGAGCGGGGGCGCTTCCTGCGCCCGCTCGGTGCAGCGCTCATGCACACGCATCCGCCGCGCG
>WBND01000754.1:78030-122584 GCA_013398595.1 Tychaedon coryphoeus | reverse complement strand
TTCTGTTCTTTTAAACTTCATCCTATTGTTTCTTTGCTTTATGTTCTTCACAGTTTATGTCATGTATTTTTAATTGGCCCATTTTCTTCTGCTGCTTTTTCTTGTAGTCTTGCATTATCCTTCTAGTCAATGTTTTGTACTTATTTTTCTGGTTTTGTTTCTCACTCATTTCTCTGTTCTCCATACTCACATTTGTTTCTCTGTGTGATCAAGGAACAGTTTTAACATGTCAGTCCTCCAAATATGAGCAAAATTCAAAGCTTACCCTACATAGGCTAAAACTTATTATGAGAGACGAAGATTTATTATACAAATGAACTTCAAAAGTTACATTAAAAATTCATATATAGACCCAGACTACACTACATGATAGACTTACAGGGCCAGAACCCTAGTCCTATCTTTATTTGCCACAGGTAACCACAGAGGACTGGAGAAATCCTGTGAAATACATGCTACATATATGTAGGATATATACAATATAGATTAATACTTGCCTATGTATTATTTCTTCCCCTTGTCTCTGGAAAGAGATAATGTTGAGGGAGGAAAAAATACTTCAAACAACAGCTCCATATGTAATCAGTGGGTTACTCTTAACATGAGACTAAAGTCAGTGGAGTTCAGCAGATGCCTGCTGAGAGTCCACCTCTCAGTGTTCAGTGTTTTCCATGCTCCTCAGATGGTGGTATTGGGAATATACGCATTAATTTAGATGGCACAAACGTGAAAGGACAGCTGCTGGAACTCAGCCGAGAATTCATTGTAATCCTGACAAACTGAAGATACGATCTTCTAAAAAGTTGTGAAATCTTATAAGGAAATGTGTAAGTTACTGCACTTTGGTAGAAGTTATCCACCATGGGGTAGGTAAAGCCCTACAGAAAAAGAGCAAATTCATATACTGCCTGTAGCCTTTTTCAATTTTCTCATCTTTTTCTATTCATAGAACACATGCTATTGACATTTGAAAGAGAGTGTAGTGTTCTAAACACAGTTCAGCTGTTTTGTTTGTAAATATTTTCAATTATTTTGAGGAAATGCCAAGTGAAATCATCAAAACCTCAATCAAAAGGAGACTTCAAGTATAGATATGCAGCCTGAAGAGAGTGACAAATGGCGCTGGTGGGGTTTTTTTGTTGTTGTTTTTCTTGTAGACTTGCAATAGATACACAGACACAAAAAGTTTGATTCCCTGAAAGCGCTTACTGGTTTTAAAGGAGGTTGCTTAAATTCATCAGCTCTATGTGTAGCAATAGTACATGATTCCTGCAGATGTACTTCCCGTTTGCTGTCTTTAGTAAGGAAATCTAAGTTGAATTTCAAAATACCTGTGGTTTCTTGGTTTATTCCAGGTATGTGGCTTCATCTGTAGCTTTCTGATTATAAATTGTCTCAGACATAACCTTACATTCTTACCTTCAATGCAGCCTGTGGTGATTTCTTTGTCAGTACAGCCTAAATACTCCATGTGATGGGTAGAAAGATACTGTTTTTAACTAGTGGCCTCCCAAAATAGCCCTTGTCACAGCAGGACAAGTGTACAATTTGTACAGCAGCAGCATCTTGGTAGGTCTTGAAGTCCTCAGGAACAATTACTTCAGGGAAGACATAAATCCAAGACCATTTTAATCTATGTAAGATTTTTGGTTTGGCCTACAGTCTTTGAAATTAACAAGCAAACCATATAAAATATGCTTTTCTAAAGAAATACTTTCTAATAAACAGGGTAATTAAGTCTCAGTTGAAGCAGATTTTGCTTTTATTGTAGGCAGAAAGTGTTCAGATTCCCAAATGAGATTGTGACAAATAGTAACCAACAGAACTGTCTGTTGAGAACAGCAGTGCAGTAACCCAGGAAATGATAAAGCACAAGTTAGTTTGTTTGGCAATGACATATGTAAGTAAACCAAATGCTCTTTAGAGTTGCTAAACACAAAATACTTCTGAAGAGCCAAAAAGGGAAAGCGAAAATATGTCAAGGATTTATCTTACTGGATTTTTTTGTTTGTTTTGCTTTTTGTTTCCAGACAGATGTGGATTTAATTGGGTGGAAAAATGACATTTAGTAATTTTTCAGTTCCTACTATTTTTGCTTACTCTTTTGCGAAGCTCAGGGGCTAGTTAATTTTTAGGAAGTAAATTTAATTCCTTACAATAAAGTTTGTTTCCTGCTATTGTTTTACATATATTCCAAAGCATCACATGTGAAAACAGCGTATTTTTCAAAGAAAGATACTGGAAGTGGTTGTATGCATAAAAATCTGCCTGTGTACTTGCAGTTAATTTTCATAGTAAATAGTGATTCTGCTAATACTAGTATTGTTTAAAGTTTAGTAAGTATGTTGGGTTTCTGTCCTTAGCCTTTATATCCTCTCCTGAAGCAGCTTAGCATCCAGAACCTTCTAGGATAATTCACTGAAAATGGACCTTTTTACACCAGGATTCCAGTAACTGGTCCGAAAGGCCACTTAATGCTGCTTTATGGAGGCTTCTTTAACATACACAGAATTGAGAATACTGTGGCCAGTATTTCTTACCCCTGTTTACTGTTTTATGGGGTTTTTTGTAGGTTACTGAGAATTATTTTTTCCCCCGATATTATTTAATGCTTAGTGCAGAAAGTAGTATCTTACCAAGCTGACGTTTTTTTACCTTGGTCTTCTGTCTGAACACTAAATATAATTTTTTTTGCTTCTTAATAAAAAAATGCTCCTGTAAGGATGATTTAGAATTGTATTAACATAGATTCTTTGTGAACTGAAATAGATGCACAAGTGTTCTTTACAGTTGTGTATCTAGAATAGCTTAAAAAAATAAATTAAATTGATTCAACTTTTCTTGTTATAACAGATAGGCTGAACCTCCCAATTGTGTTTATATTAAGGACAAGGTGAAATACATGTTTTCTCAATCTGTAGTTCATGGTAAATGATACATTGTTAAGATTTAGGATTTTTCCTTCTGTTTCTTTCTCTTACAGAATTTTGTCTCACCTGTCGCTAAGAAACCATAATGACAAATATTTAGGAGAGAAGAATGAAGTTTCCACGGGAAGGGTGTGGCTGGCTACTCTCTCAGCTGAGGAGTTTCTCTCAGAGGGGCAGAGATACCAAGAATCGGGCTGGGGAAAAGGGGCCAGGCACTGCTCCTAGATCCATCTCTTCCTCTCGCAGCCCTGGACCAGGACGGTCGAGCTGCTGCTTGGGGGAAACTCGCTGCCGCCACCGGAGCCCAGTCCTGCTCTGCTTCTTGTGCTCTGTGTGAGCCTTTGCTCGTGAGAGCACCCACTGAACTGGGACCTCAGTGGCACCCTGCAGCACTAAAAAAAAGGATCCCTTGCCATCTGCTGGGGTGCCTCAGGGCAAATCCCGGGATCCCCGAGCCCCTCTCCCCTGCCAGGGAGCCTCTTCCTGTCGTGCTCAGAGCCGGGCTGCCTCTGTCCAGTTTCCCCGCCTCTGCTCCGGGTTTTTCAGTGCCCTGTAGCCACACGCCCCTTGCCTGCCGGGATGCCCTGCGGTTCCAGCTAAGCTGCAGTTTCGGCTGCCTCTTGCTCGCTGCCCCGGGTGAGCCCGCCCTGCGGTTCCAGCCGCCGCTCCGACGTTCCTGCTGCAGCTCCTTTCGCTCTCCGGAAGGGCACCGGGATCGGCCGGCACCGGGGCTTTGTGAAGGAAGCCCCTTCCCACCCGCGCCGCCGGCCGCGGCCGCCACGAGCCGTGAGGGAGCCGCGCGGGCCGCGGCACAGCGCCCCCTGCAGGCCGGGGAGCCGCGGCAGCCCCTGCCGGCCGGGAGCGGAACTGCAGCCGAGGGAGGCGCCGGGGCCCGGAGCAGCGGAGCCGGGCCGTGCCGCTGCCGGGCGGTGACGCCGCCGGGCTCGTTTGTCTGCCTTGCTATACACACACACACGCAAAGAACTGGGACTGCTCTCCTCATCTCTCCGCCTGAAAGACCTTAATTTCAAAGGTACAGTAACTCGGAGGGACGGGGCTCATATTCTGCACTTCAAGGGACATTCCCACCTCCCTTGGCAGACACCTGTCTTTCAAACCAAGACATGTATAAAAGAAGCATTGGCTGAAATGCAGTTATGTATATTAACTTTAAAAAGTTAATTTCTGAACATAAGTTTAGCAAACCATTAATTTGATTTTAGCATTTGGTATTCTGGAAGAATATGTACAAAATGTGCAATTTTCCAGGCTTCCTCCACAATGTATGTGCCGGATTTACTTTGGAGCCATTAGGCCACAGTGCAGTCACAAAAAATTCCACAAAACCCAAACTTAGATGGAACAGTATAAAAACCAGGTTGACAGGCTAGATATGGTTGCTACTATAAGCACATTAACCTAAACTATACAGGAGATAACAAAGACATTCTCAAAACTTAAAACAGAAAGGGCAGAGCTTATCACAATTTATGACACAAATAAGTATCAAAAAGATTAATGGAGAAGGCATTATGGAAAAAAATATGTGTTCAGAAATTTCTAGAAGAAAAGAACCCCCCCAACCTTCCAACTTTTGTTCATTCCTTAAGTTTGATTTCCAAAGAACTAGCATTCTAGTAAATGCAGAAAAATACTTGTATCTAAACACAGCGATCACTGAGTATAGTCTGTGGGTATGGTTTTTGTAATGATTTGTTTTAAAAAAGAATGAACAGCAAGTAATAACTAGGTGTTTGCTTTGTTTTGCTTTGTTTTGTTTTGATTAGCTGTTTTCAATGTCCATATCAATAATACCAGGACAGCTCCCCAGGGAAGTGGTCACAGCATCAAGCCTGGCAGTTCAAGAGGTGTTTCAACAATGCTGCCAGGTATAGATGTGACTCTTGAGGTGTCCTGTGCAGGGCCAGGAGTTGGACTCAGTTATCCTGATGGATCCCTTCCAACTCAGCATGCTCTATGATTTGATGAATGCCGGGCCAGAAAGCAGTTCCATATTCTTTGATGTAGAGTTTTACAAGATCCGCATCGTGACTTCACATCTGAGCATGAGTTTAAGTGATGGGAAGCTGTAAGTACTCTCTCCTATATTCTGTTTTATTCTAGTTGCAATTAACTATACAGTGTTATCATTGTAGTCCTGGGATTTTCCTGCTTTTTAAAAAATGCAGTTTACACTTACTCTTAGCAAGAATTTTTTAATTAGTTTACCTTTCTATGTTGGAATGAGATTTATATTTTGTTCTAATACAACCTGACTTACTTCAGTAAACTTAGACCACAGAGGAACGTAATCTATTTTTTATGTATTTGTTTCAGCTTAATTCTTAACAAAGCGTTAAGAATTGCTCTAGTGGATCTATGAATTGATAAAAACCATAGAATCATAGAATATCCTGAGCTGGAACGGGCCCACAAGATCTCACAATGATCACCGAGTCTAGTTCCTGACCCTGTACAAAACAACCCCAAAAATCACACCGTGTGTGATCAAATGCTTCTGTTCAAATGCTTCTTAAGCTCTGGCAGGTTCGGTGCTGTGACCACTTCCCTGGGGAGTCTGTTCCAGTGCCTGAACATCCCCTGGATGAAGAACCTTTACCTGATATCCAAACTAAACTTACCCTGACACAGCTTGGTGACATTTCCTTGGGTCCTGTCACTGCTCACCATTCAGCAGAGATCACTGCCTGCCCCTCCTCTTCCCCTCACGAGGAAGCTGTGATTGCAATGAGGTCTCCCCTCAGTCTCCTCCAGGCTGAACAGGCCAAGTGACCTCAGCCACTCCTCACATGGCTTCCCCTCCAGGCCCTTCGCTGTCTCCATGCCCTCCACTGGACACTCTCCAGTACTGTCCTTACACTGCAGCACCGACAGTCCCCTCCCGTGCCCCCAGGACAGGGGGGGCCCTCCCGGCTGCCAGGGCACTGCTGGCTCATGTTCACCTTGCCATGGCCCAGAGCCCCAGGTCCTTTCCATGGCACTGCCCTCCAGCCTCTCCTGGTCCATTCATATGGTAAACTTCATATGGTTTGTGATTGCCCAACCAACATCACATCATCAAACTTAGTCTTAAGCTCAGCTGTGCAAATAAGATTTAGAAATCCTGCAATTTATGCAGTTTTATTCTAAAAGATTACTTTATCTGCATAATATATGAAAGCAGATAGTAAAAATCCCTATATGTTACTTGCTGACTTCTTGAGAGAATTTTTTGATATGAGGATATGAATTATGTGTCATAGGAGTTATATGAATAGTATATGAATTAATAGGAGGACATTTATTCTTGACAGCTACTTATTAAACAGGTGGAGACTGTTATTTGGCAGAGTGAAAGAATGCAGCACCCAGCAACATTCTGTTTTATGGATGTTGGGACTTTCTAATTGAAAGATTAACATTTATAAGGACTTAATATAATTATGTATTTGTAGTACATACTCCAATCCCTAGACCTTTATACTTGAATTACCTTATTGGTCTTGAGTTTCATTGTTTATCCTTACTGTGAATATTTATTACAAAATAGTACTTTAAAATAATCTGATTTCTCTGATATGCAGCACTCACACCATTCACAGTCAACCACATTGTTATAAGGCCTATGTCTGAAACATAGTGTAGCACCATGTCAAATGCTCTATACAGAGAATATATCTTTCAGAGATATTAGATAGTCTCAGAGGGGACTCTGAGGAACACAAGGCAATTTAAATTAGATCATTGGTACTCACAAAGGATGCTAAAAACCAGCAAGCATTACAGCAAAACTTCGTTAGATTGACGGTGAAGTTGTTAGCAGTCCCTGATCTTAAACCTGCAGAAGTGTTTCTGTTGTTTACCACAGGTGAATTTGTTTTGAACCTTTAACTGGGAGAATAATTAAGAAAATTGCTCAGGAAATGCTTGTGGGTGAGGATGGTTCCAAGAATGGATTTAAGCACCAAGCTACAGTCTGTTATTTGATGTACATGACTATGAGCTGTTTTCATATAGTCTCAAGTTCTGTCTAAATTCTTCAGTCATCTCTACAGAAGTTATTAGCATAATTAGAATCTTTTTACCTTCCTTTTTGAAGAGGAAGCATGAAACAACAATAAAAAAGGGTGATTTTGATGTTTCAAAGCTCACAAGTAAAATCCCAGATACCCTTTGCAGGTCAGAACCGATTCCCTGCAAGAGAACAAACTCCCTTAGTTCATTCATCTTCAAAGTTGTCTCAGCCTTCCAATCAATCTTTCTTCCTAAGTACAACAAGGGACAAAAATTTATTTTTTCTCTTGGGGAAATGCCTTGGGTTTATCATCTTACAGCACGTCTTCATCACTTCAACTGTTTACTATTTTTATCTGCAAATCATGTGTATGTGATATAATAAAAGAAGTGCTAGACTGGAGTTCCCTCTGCTTAGATAAACTTGAGTGATGTATTTTGTGGCTTTGCTGGTGTTGCTAAATTTCTCAAAAGCATGAGCATTACCTAGGTGGCTTCAGAAGTATTGGCACTAATTAAGGGCAAAAATAATGATGCTTTATGTGTTTATTCAGATTTATGGGACTAAAGAGATTATACATATTTTTATGTTTTTATTTTTCTGCTGAAATTTACAAAACAAATCTGTTTTTTAAAACAGATTTCTAGAATTAAGGAGTGCTTGTTGTAAATAAGTATATTGCAAATCTTATTATTCATCATCTTTTAGAAGGCAGTCCTTTGCTCAGCTGATAGAGAGCTAAATGGTTGTATAAATACTGTGAGAGTAGAAAGCAGTCTAGGAAATTCTATAGCCAACATCATAGTAGAAGGTGCTTATGCTGATGTAGCAGTAACTACTTCAGGTCATAATTGAAAACATTTTTGGAAATCTAAAATAATCTGAATTTATTAATATTTAACTTTAGAAATGTGTCTTCTTTATTTAGTTTGGAGTAGTTCTTCCAAAATATCTGAGCAAGAGCAAATCCAGAAGTCAGGTATTTGTAACACAACAGGAAGCAATAAAATATAGTTCTATTAAAAGAAATCTCTGAAGAAATTAGGAATTTAAAATTAGCAAAAAAATTAAAAAGTGAATACTAATGTTTTATCTGTCAATATGCATACTGAAAATATCAGCATATTAACACATGAACTAATAAACAAACTGCTACAGGTTATTATTGAAGTACAATAATATATTGGCGCATAAATGAACACATAGTCTTACAATAAATAATTTTTAAATTGGTATATATAGGTTATAATGTATTTGTGAGTCCTATAAATTAAATATCTACTTTTCTGTACAGTCTCTATGTTGATTTTTGGTTTTCTTCTTTTCTTTTTCTTTTTTCCCCCCCCAATTTTTAAATTATACTGCATACAAGACAGAAATCAAGCACATGGTCTCTGTACAACAAATAAGGTCAGAGTGAAGAATTACACTAGGTTAAAGTACAGTGGTAATGTAATGAGACAAAAAAGCTTGATAAAATCCTAGGTTTGGTCTTGAAAGACAGATTTTCACAATTAGCTCCACTACTCAATCAAATAAGCAGCTTGAGAACACATTTCCCACATTTTTATATGCTTGAATGGAATCTGCAGAACAATTGTAATTGCCAAACATGCTTGAAACCAAAATGCTACCAAACTATTTAAAATGTGAAATTATCAACTAATCTTCATATACAATAATTTTTGATGGTATTGCTGTCTCTAATTACCTCTTCTTCTTAGCTAATTACTCTCTTCATACCATTTTTATTGTGGAACTATGATTGAGATTTGACTTGTCTTCCCAGGTGTGCACCATTTTACCAAATCAAACAAAACGCTTTTAAATATAAAATCATTAACTCAAGATGCTTGCCTCATTTTCTAAGGCTTTTTACTGCACATAAATATGAGTATACACCTTTGTGGTATTGACTCCTACATCACTGTTAATTTAACAGCTTTTTAATACACATTGCCTCTCATTTGGGATAACCTCAAACCACAATTAACTTCATATCTTTCAACAGGATAATGTATTATTTAGCCAAATATTTATAAAAGAAAAATCTTTCTAGAAATTTTATAATTTTCTGTTTTGATTTTGCATACATGCTTTGTTTAAACTGAATATAACCTGCCAAAGATTTTACAATGTATGGTTTTTTTGCTATCTTTGCTGTTTTAGATCCCCTGCTAGAGCTGGAAATCTAGTGAAGAAAACCATTGGAAGTTTTTTTAAAAGGAGTTACAGATATTGAACTCTTGATGGAAAGTCTGTAAGTGATCATTGAGTCTCTTCTACCTGCGTATATAAAAATTAGTTTTCTTAGATACTTAAAATATTTCATACAGTTTATTTTAATCTGATAATGGTATCACAAAACTTGTGTTACAGTTTTGCAAAGTATGATTATTACTTCTCTGTAATAAACATTTTTAACATTATTAATAAATAATAGAAATATAAAAATAAACACTATCTTCCAGTGCTTAGTGTCTTAACATAGATAATCAGTTACAGACTGCTGGCAAAAAAGGCAACAGCTGCTGCTTCAAATAACCTTATAATATTGAATATTTGGTGCAAGTATGACCATTAATCTTATTTTAAGAGCAATGTCTTTTTTGCTCTGAGTCTGGCTCTTACACTATTGTTCTGAATGGTTCATTAATTTTATTTATTCCCTTTTCCTATCCAGTATTTGTCTTCTTAACTTCCAGATTTCCTCAGGTAGCAGGAATAGAATTTGAGTTCCATCCAGATGCAGAACCAGGACACTCAATGGTAGGAGACTCAATGAAAGGTCAGGGACTGTAGCTGAAGGAGAGCAATGTCTGCCAACTTGTTATTAAGAAATATTTGGCTAATGTAAGTTTTGATATATTTCGTATTATTATTTGTGCTTGTGAAGCAAGGAAAGCATGATTGAGTTCTAAATTATGGCAATATATTAGATTATAATTTGATATTTTTCTTTTTTTCTCTTTTCAGTTTTAAAATGTGTTGATTTCGTGATGCTTCTATGTGTGGCTTTAGTTGGATAAATATTCCTGTCATCCTGTGGAAGATTAAAAACCATAACCTTGTTTTTGAAACTCTCCTACTTGCCTTCTAGTAAAGTTTACACATGCAAATACAATATTTGCATATTCAAATCAAGCATAGCTATTTGTAGTCTCCATCTTACTTGCAGGCAAAATGTACATGTTTAATCTGGAAGTTATTTAAGAAGGTAGCTCCAAGCAATTTCAACTCACTTTTTAAATTAATAAAAAAAATACTAAACCAAAAATTGAATATTTCTATTACTAATGCTTTTGGAACTTTATTATTAAAAAGTAATTTGGAAATAGGCATTTAAATGTGTACTTCTACACAACTGTCATATATGAGAGTGTGACTATTTATTATTTCTCTGAATGACTTGGGTATTATGGTCATCTTTTAATCATCCAATGTACTGGGAATTTTAATAAAGTAAATAAAGCTATGTAATACAGAAAATAGAAAATATTTGGGCACAAATGTATGAGAACTTCACACAGTTTTTCAGATTGTAGCTGAGAAAAGGCAGAAAAGATCTGTGACAGCTTTTGAGTATTCAACTTTCTAAGTCCACAGAGCTGCTACTTTATGAATATGGTAATAATTCTTCAGATAAAATCTGCTTCACAGGCTTTTCACAGTTGATCATTTTGGGGGAACCACTCCTGCAGGCATGTAGAGCTGTGTTCTAAGAGATATGGAAATGGAGGAGGTAGAAAAGACTCTTAAGGAGGTTAAACCCTGTTTTGAAATCCTAGTCCCCTCGTAGGGACATGAATTGGACATACAGAGGTTTTGGATTCAGCACACAAGGCTTCCAAGGAACAAAACCTTTCTGACAAATTTGCCTCTTTATCCTCAGAAAGAATCTGGGGCAGAAATTTTTTGCAGGATATATGTCTGCTGATACATCCTATCACTGTCACCATCTATCTCCATTTTTTTCTTAGCCTCTCAAAAAATTTAATAAAAATCCATAAATATTTTCAGAGAGCAAAGATTTTCTGCTCTATCTCCTGCAGACACCAATGGCAGAAGTTTTATTGTACCACGTTTTCCATGGTTACAAAAGTTAGAATTAATTTAAAATAACTTCATTGCCAAAAAAGGTTTCAAAGGGAGCTATGACCTTACTGTTTCTTGAAGAACACCTCCACCTTTGATATACATGAGATTCAGGTGGGACATGTGGGTTTTAAGGCTCAACTCACTTGGGGAGGTCTAAAAAATCCCACCTAGAATTTTTTTCTTTACAGTCATAAATATAGCTCTAAAAGGCTTTTTTTAGGTTCTTATTAATGGTTGAATGAACTTGTTTCTTTCCAAGCACTGTTTACTTACAAGAAGGGATTAAAGTTGATTTAAGAAATTCTTTAGATGACTGCAATACTTAGAGGTCTTCTCTGTAAGACACTTTTGCCACCTATTTATAAATCTTACAGATACATTTTTATTATTTTCATACCAATAAGCTATGCCTTTGTTCCAAGTTTGACAGGCAAAAGAAAAAGCTAAAAATTGGAATTTACATACAGTCACTTTAAAGCAATGAATGAAATCCTTTCAATTGTCCATATGTCACGTACGTCTTAAGTTTAGTTAAAGACAACAATAAGGACAGCAGAACAGCATTTTATTCTGATAAGGAGAGTAGAACAGAACAGCACAGCTGTGGAGAAACAGATAAAGGATGTAACTCAGGCAAACCTATGCAAAATGCAAGCAGGATGCCAGCTCAGCTCTGCAAGGCTGACAAAGCACAAGTTTTACAAAACAATTATATTGTGCTTACTCAGAAGTGGGGTGTCAAGTACAGCCACCTGAAAAGGACACCAGATGGTGAAGACAGACCTCAAAGAACCATAGCAGGACTTCTGATGTGAGGTGCAACTATGTAAAAAAAGGGATACAGACACATCGAGCAAGCAGGGATAGCCGATGAATTAGTAATCAGTGTGTATGGCAAATACTGTTCACCTGATTCTTGGCACACTCAGTTAGAGAAAGGATCTTCTGAGTGACCAGGCTGCAGGCAAGAATGCCTGCTTTCTAATACTTAAAATCATGTTAGAAAGTTTCTATCTGGCTGATTTCAGTATCAACAGACAAACTTCTCAAGAAATGAGGCATTATTCCTTGTCATCCACATTTTGTAACTTAAATGAACAGTTTATATGTCATGTTCTGATACTGGTACCTTGTGTCTTGATCAATTTTCCCCGTACCCAAAAGAGTATGTATGAAGTGCTGTGTCTCACTTTGCAAATCTGTAATGATGCCTCTTATTCAGGATGTTGCTTTGCTTCCCAGAGAGGAAATGCAGAATACAGTGCATGGTTTTAGAATGTACTATACACTGTACACAGAGAGAAATCAGTAGTAGAAGCAATACCAGGTGCGTTTTAATCTCTTCCAGAACAGGATGGGGAAGTCTACAGTCCCTGAAATTCTGTGACAAGTATGTGTTACATACACACTTTTGTCCAAAGAAGGATGTGAAAAGCAAAGACAGCTGAAACCATTTTCACAGGTCTAAATTATGTAAGCCAAGTGAATGGTCACATGCTCCTATGAATGGGGCTTGAAAACACCAAAAAGTCTGTCTCAAAGCATTCATATAAGCTAAAATTTTCTATTTGTAATTTTGGTCAAGCAATTTTCACCCCCTATCTGTAAATGTTTCAGAACTTCTTTTGGCAGTAGATGGCTTTGAGAAAGGATGAAGGAAATCAGGTGAAATCTCAAAAAAACCCTGGAAACACTATTAGAATTTTGCAATTGAGAGCTCTAGAAAATGTAATAATGAATTAATTGCTGATTAAAGTAGATGTCTCAAGGTTCGGTGGGAAACAGAAGCTCTTCATTTTCCTTCTAGACATTTCCTTTTGCTTTCACTCTTCCTTTTCTTCCCTTAGGTTCATTGGCTGTGCCTCTTCATCTCTGTACTGCTGTGTGAATGCCTCAATTCTCATTTTTTTCTCTTTGAAAAGCTAATGAAAAAAGTGTCTTTTTTTTTCTCCTGCTGTAAATACTCCTAGCACATACATCTTTTGGTGGATAATAAAAGTAGCCTTCTTTTCTCTTTGATCCTCTTGCAGCAAGTTATTCAAGTCATTCTATTCACAGCCTGGCCAAAGCTTACATAGTCCATGCATTACTTTAAATAGCTCATGAGAGCAGTGGGCTGGGGCTCTCTAATGGGCTTTGTGATACATGAATACAGGACAAGCCACCTTATTCTCCCTCTCTGAATTCCATACTGGCTCCCTCCTTACCACCACATTATATTTAATATATTTATATATATAATAGATATTATATATATATATATAAAATTATATATATTTTATATATATATTTTTTATATAATATATATTTATATTTCCCTGAGAGTGAAAAGTCATTTTCTCTTTTTCACAATTTTCTCTCTCTCTTGTCTTGTTGTCATACTTTTTCAATTCAGTTTCCTTTATGAATTAATTGATCATCATACTCACTTTGCACAATACATGTACTGTTTTGATTCTGTGTATCAGCAGTTTTTGAACTTTGAAATGCTCCTGGGCGGTAAACGCTTATGTCCACCCTACGTGTTAGACTCGGCATGTACACAGATCTCTAGTGCACTCACTGCATGGTATTTCTTAAGTATCTTCTTTCAAGCTGTGCATTTGAGGTCCAAAAATCTTAAAAGAGGGCTGTGTATACCTGACATGTAACAAACGCCCAGAAAAAAAGCAGTAGTAGTTAAAGTAAAGATTAACTTTTAGCTCAAACTCATAGAATGACAGAATCATGGAATGGCTTGGGCTGGAAGGCACCTTAAAGATCTTGTTCCAACCCCCTACCATGGGCAAGAACATCTTCCATTAGACCAAGCTGCTCAGAGCTCCATCCAAACTAGTCTTGAACACTTCCAACGATGGGGCATCCCCAGTTTCTCTGGGCAACATATTCCTGTGCCTCACCACTTGTAGAGTACTTTTTCCCCATTTAAAACTATTACTCCTTGTCCTGTCACAATAGGCCCTGCTTAACAATTTGTCACCATCTTTTTTAGATGGTCCTACTGAAAGACCACAGTAAGATGTCCCTAGAGCTCTCTCTTCTCCAGGCTGAACAGCCCAGCTGTCTCAGCCTTTCCTGATAAGATAGGTGCTCCATCCCTCTGATCATCTTGGTGGCCTCCTCTGGCCTCCCTCCAGCAGGTCCATGTCCTTCCTGTGCTGGGACCCCAGAGCTGGGTGCAGCACTGCAGGTGGGGTCTCAGCAGAGCAGAGCAGAGGGGCAGAATCCCCTCCCTGCCCTGCTGCCCACTCTGCTCTGGATGCACCCAGCACACGTTTGGCTCTCTGGGCTGGCAGTGCCCAGGGCTGGGTCATGTCCAGCCTCTCACCCACCAGCACCCCCAAGTCCTTCTGGGCAGGGCTGCTTTCAATCCACTCATCTCACCAATATTTTTCCTTTTGACAATTTAATAGAGAAGTATCTGCAGGGTTTTAATTTGATATACTCTGGTTTTGGTATTCTTAGTACTATAATTATACCTTCTGCCAACATACAGCAATTTTAAAAAAACCTAGTAAGCACATTCATATGTACTATTGCATTAGTTAAATATTAAGAGGTTTTAAATAGACAGTGGTTTTACCATTTATTTCATTTTTAAAGGATCTCACAGAATGTACTGAAAGTATTCTCACAAGCTGTTGCTGTGTTTCGAACACTGTAAAGTTTTTTCTAAGTACAAACAAAAGTTTTGTCTAAGAGCTGAATTAATAAAGGATCATGATTTTAAAAAGCTTAAGGTATCAACATACTCAGATCATCTAGTGTTTCAAGAGAACTGAAATTCAATATAGGATTCACCTACAATTCACTTCAGCTAGAAGAAAGAAATGAGAGTCCAGCAAATGGAATTCATGGTAGTCATCTGATGACTTGGGGAAACGGCCCCTAGGAAGTGAAAGGCATATCCAAGAGCAGCATTTGCCTCTCTTCCCCTTCTCTCATATACTCCTGACTAAAGCATTTAATTTACAGAATAAATTTCAGTGAAACTGAAACTTAGAAACTCCACCTTCTGTACTTAATAAAGTATTTAAATTCAGACAGTATTACTGAGGCTGAAAACAACCCTTAAGGTCCTTAAGTCCAACCAATACAGAACATTGCTTTAAGCTGACGCTGAAAGAAAGTGGTGTTTCTGTCACATACCTATATGTTTATCTAGTGCTTAGAGCATTTCCTGTGGACAAGGAAAGTTTTGATTGTAGGAGGACAGGTTTAAACCCTTTTCGTGAAGCATTCTGGCCACTAAATTGCAGAAAAAATTATTGTTATCTGTGATTAACACATGCATTATTACTCATCACAGATACTGCTATTCTAAGAGCAGTTAGATGTCAAGGACCTTTGTAAAGTACAGACCTAATTCATTTTATGTTACTGTTCATTCCTGGGAGTAAACAAAAAATATTTGGACAAGCACAGACACTCAATACCCACTTTTAAAACAGTCACTTGGAGCCTATTCTGGCAGACCATGAGCATTGTCACCTGACCATGCTGCCTGCCATCTGTATGATTTCCTAATGCCAAGTGGTACAGCACAGCCAGCTACGCTGGCTCTAGTCCACATGAGGATTCCTGCACCAAAAGGTGGGAAAAGCAGAGCAATTTCAGGTGCAGTATGGCTGTTGCAGCAGTACATAAAATGGCCTAGTGAGAGACTAGATTTGTCTGTCACGGTAGGTTAAAAACAAGGGGCAGTGTTCATTGCTGAATCAGGACTTCATCCTTACTGTTTGGAAGACTCTTTTCTAGGACTTGGTATTTTCTCTTTTGAGTCATTGATTTTGTACTTTTACTTGGTTACTGTGCAGTCGTGCAACCCATTGCTTTGCCTTTCAGAAGAAAATTACCCACAGTTGTTGCATTTTGAAGATTTAAAAAAAAAAAACCACATTATATTTTAATTACTGTTACCTGATAATGTTACCCGATAATGAAACCTATCCATTAATAATGTCTAAAACCCAAATAATTTCAATAAAATTAAAAATACAATTTTTGTATATTCATCCTATGTAACAGCTGTAATGTTTTTCTGACATAATGCTGGTTGATAATGTTTTTCAAAGAGAGAGTCCACAGCCTTTACTAACAGCCCTTTGAATAAAAAAGTATGATTGCTATGATCTCACTGCTGATCACTGATGATGCTAACAATGGAAATATTTCTTGACTTGGATTTGTACAATACCTCTTGGATTGCTTTACTTGTTTTTGTTAAAAAGGTGAGATGTGAAATAAACTCAACTTTCTTCTCAATTGGGGCAAAAGCCAGAAATACTGTCTACTAAATAACATTGTGATTTATATTTTGCTGCCTGAAGCAATTTACTCTCTGGTCTATTTAAGGGTTCAGACATTTTGTCCTTTTCCTGATGAGGGTACTTAGCTAAGCAGTATGTGGAAGCCAGTAGGAATCTTCCAGAAATGTCCTTCCAGCCAGTGGATCATAGACATTCCTGAAAGCCTTTTAATGTTAAACTTCCTGTAAAGCAATAAATGCTTAACCAGGAGTAGGGGCATGTTATGGGTTTTTTAAAGTAAACAAAGAATTTAGATAGTATCTATACAAGTCATGTGTATATAATTTGGCTGTCCTTTGATTTAAATAATGGTAAGATGATAATTTAGTTACTGTTGCCAAAAAATGTGTTAACCTGTTATATTAACACTGTGATACTTGCACTTGCATATTCCTCAGTGTTTGTAAGAGTGCCTTTAACTTGAGAAGCCCCAAGTGATTTGCACATTGAACATTGTATTAGACTGCACAAAAAACCAAAGTTCTGAACAATTTGTTTTTAGAGATTAAAAATAATGAGAATTTGACCTGCAAATTACTCTGAAAATGAAACACTTCAGGAATAACAGTCAGGGAAAGAGACGGGTATCTTGATTTACATTATTGTTATCATATTATATTCCTGTCTTAAGCAGAATTAGAGATTAAGTAGTAGTATGGCTTGACAGTTTAATACCATTATATAATTTTTGTAATTTAAAATTGAAATCATAATCTACAGGACAAATAATTAGTTTGTCAAGCTTGATTCCTAGGTGTGTATAATAGAAAACTATCAGATGATTTTGTAGGTCTTGCAATTGCTGTTCATGTGAAATTGCAGTATATGCATTGGAAAAATCTGTGACCATAGAGCTATTTATTAACTTGTATGTTCTTTTAATTCCCGAGTTAAAAAAAAAAAAATAGAAAGTGGAGTCCAGTTCTATACGATGGAACCAGAGAGGGCTGTAATTTGACTGCAACATTAACTTCTTGAGCACATTCTCTGCTTGATAAGATGTAAAAGAAAATTAGCATATTCTTCCTCCCCTGAAGTTTAATTCAAATTATTTTAGAACTAGTTTAACTTCTGACAGCTGAAATGCATACATTAGCCATCTAGAGCCATCTGCAAGGCGAACACATTCTTACCTCATATGTTTCTAATTGGAACGTGTTGTCTTTCAGGCACCATTAGATACATGCTCTGACTGGCAATGAATTCTGGAATCATGCATCTCCTGAAGGATTTATAATGCATCGATTAAGGACAGGTTTTTGTAAATTCAGTTATTTTAACACTTTGATTGTTAAGTCTAAACAATATTTCTCGGGTAGCAGCCTGATTATATGAAGAATTACAACCCCCAAACCAGGGATATTACTTTAGGTAGATTGGTATTACATAAAATTTTTTTTGAAGTATTATGTTTCCATTTTAATTTACCAGGATTGTCAGCTAAAATTTTCTGTCAATATCTAATATCCTTCACTTTATACAGGTAATACAGTAAAGCTACATGGGATTTCCCATCTTCACAGTCTGAATTTCATTCTCCAGCTCAGAAACAATGGTATATATGATATGATTAGCATTTTAATACTCTTTTTCTGATGACAGAGTAAAAATGATTTGAAATAATTAATTTTTTATGTTTTCAAATGACTTGCCATGATCCTTTTATTGGTGGCATTTACATTCTCTGCTTCATTGTCTTGTTTGAGGATAAAAGATTACATATGGAGTATTTTTAAGTGATTGCCTGATTACATTTTAATGATTTAATGGAAATGCAGAAATACTTCAACTAAATGTTGAAAATGTTTGATGGAAAATTAAACAGATTATTAATAAGTTAAAATGGTATCTACTGAAAAGTCAGAATATAATTACTGCAGTTTTCTCATCCTAAAACCAAAGTGCAAATTTAAATAAGCCATCACTAATACAGTAGCATAACGATTTGTATAATTTGTATAACATCAATGTAGAAATCCTGGGAGCAAATTTACTTCATTTGTAAATTTGTATTGAGATGTCAAGGGCATGAAGCTGAAGGAGTCTTTCCATATTTTGTAAAGTAGAGTGGACAGTAAAAAATGTGGCTGAGGGAAGGCAGCATTGCTGTTGAGTACCAGAGAGGTATCTGTAGTACTGAGTTTCAGAATATTTTTTAAACTCAGAAAGTAGTTAGATAAGTGCACATGAGACAGTGACTGCTGCTACAATATTACAAGAAGTGCTAACAGATATGTTTTAAATTTCAAACAATCCTGTGGGGCCTTTTCAGTAACATTTCCATGAATCATGAACAATCCTGAATGAAGCAGCAGACCTTCCTGAGCATGGACCCATGTGTAAAGAGCCCTTAAAAAGACCAGGTTGAGCCAAGACCTTAAGAGATTTCATCTTCACAGAAACAAGCAAACAGGTTCATAAGCCACTCTTCTGTTCCTACCAGCCTCAAACAGAACTGAGGGAACAGTCAGTTGTTTTCTAGGCAGTGGTCAGTGAAATAATCTTGTGCTGTTAACACTGATCTGCTTCTACTAAGCCAGGCTGAAGGGCATGCATCCAGTACCTGGCAGTGCTACCCAGCACTGCTATCCAGTACCTCCCTGGAAGCAGTTGCTTTGCTGTCCTTCGCTCATCTGCTATTTTACGCCTTCATGGTTGCTTTCTTGCAAGAACCACCTATACTCTGGCTTCTGGCATCTTTTTTACAGGGACATAGAAGTTCCTTTGAAAAGATCTTGAGGTTTTATTTACATCTAGTACAACAAGGTGTTTTGCTCCTCTTTGTCATGCATATATATGTTCCTTCCATTTATATATGCCACAACTTTCATTAAAGGCTGTAGAATAAGTCAGGTTACAGATTCCCACCTGGGTATAAGTTCAAAATTTTAGGAGAGGGGCATGTCATGCCTTAGCAAAACCAACTGACTGAAACAGAAGAGCAGCCCCAGAGGGCAAAAAGCAATGAAAAAGAACAGCAGCACATCATCTCGCCTTCTTTGGATAGATTCCAGCAGTCACAGGTGAACCAAAATACCTTAAGAAACCTTGGAATATGGGGGAATCTTTTAATGAAGCAGAAAAGCAAAATCAGTGTGTGCCATCAGATCCCCTGTATAACTCCTGAGGACTTGTTATAGGACACATGCTCAATCAAGGACCCCAGAGTGCCAGGAGAGACTAGAGAGTGCCCTGCACAGCACTCAATGGACAAAGAAATCCATTTGGTCTCGCACATAACTCTGTCCTGATGAGTCTTTCCTTGAGAAACAAGACCTGAGCTTTTTTTTCCCCAGTGTCAGACTTGTCCAGAAGTGTTCCTCTGATCAAATTTGTCAGCTTATTCAGTACATTCTCTGCAGTGTTCATCAGAGATGAAGTTTGTCATGTAGGATTTTTCTGTAATAAAATAATTGTAGTGAAACCAAAATATGGGATTATACATACCCTCAGTCTTCTTTTAGGAACTTTTTTTTTTAACAATTAAAAAATCTGTAAAAATACAAGTGATCAAGTGAAAAGTTAAATGTCCTCAATTATACATTATAACATTTTATGGTTAAACTTCCAGAGTGTAATGGTGGAAAGTACTTTCAAATAGGTCTACAGTTTAGTGCCTTACCAGAAATGTATAAATATTTCAGCCAAAGATGATGTTTAAAACTCTTGAAAACGATGGAGAAAATGAAATAGATTATTATTTAGTTATTTTTAACTTTAATTTAAGCTTAGTTTTACAAGACTAATAAAAGGAAGCACTGCTGGCTCATACTCAATTTGAAGTCTACCAGGACCCCCAGGTTCTCTTCTGTAGAGCTGCTTTCTAACTGGGTGACCTCCTGCATGTATTGAGGCATGGAGGGCTGTTCCCAGGTGCAAGACTCCTCTTGTTGAACAGCATGATATTCCTGTCAGTCCATTTCTCCAGCCGGTCAAAGTTCTACTGGACAGCAGCACAACCCTCTGCTGTATTATCCATGTCTTCCTATTTTGTGCTCTGTAGCTTGCTGAGGGTATGCTCTGCCCCAAAATCCTGGTCATTAACGAAGATGATGAACAGGATAGGACCCAGGTTTGTTCTCTCTGGGATATATCACTACCTTCTTGCCTCCTGGTAGACTTTGTGCCACTAATCGCAGCAGTATGAGCTTGACTGTTCAGCCAGTTTTAAATCCACCTCAGTTGGTTAAGGATCCTATTACTGAGAGAAGCCTTGGCCTGAACTAAGGTGCAAATGAGACCATAGGCCAAAGTCAATGGCATGGCTTTTATTTAACAATAAAATGAGAGTGAAAGAGAGAGGGAGAGACAAGTGAGAAGAAAAAGAGCGAGAGAGAGAACAGAAGATAGTCACCACCCATGGATCCAGCAGTGCCCTTTTGGTCCTTCTTTACCCAGGAGGTCTTGGTGGTAGGGGTTCTAAAGTAATTCAAAAGTTTTCGGTATTCATACGTTTTGTAAGCAAATTAATTAATGGTCATTGGCTACACTGTTCTCTTATTCTATTGGTTAAATGATTCCCTCACTTCTAATACTAAGTAGTCCCATGCTCATTCATCCTCTGGGTTGTGAGTTGGTGACTGCAATCTCTGCCTGCCAGAATTATCTTTTAGTGAGCTGATGTCAGCACTGTTGGTGCGTTTGCTTTCCCTGTGGCTCATAAATTCAGCCATTATACATTATCACTTATACATTCTTCTTCTCCAGCTTTGTTTACTTCCCCCTAGGCCTGAGATAACACTCAGGCAATAGCACCACCTTTATGTTGTCTCAAGTATTCCTTATGGAGTCTTAATTCACAGTCTAAGTTTCAGGTGTACATATTTGGGCTCTGGTTGTCCCATAGCCTGCTGATCAGGATCTTTCTTTGACCAGTGATAAACATATAAGCAGCAGCTTCTTTACACACTTTGTCATGGTGAGCATTTTTGTCTGGATTACCCAGGATGTGCTAGCTAGACCTTGCAGGCTTGGAGTTAGGCCATCCTGTCACTCCCTTCTATGCTTACCTCATGGCAAAGTCTTTCTGTGGTAACTGTGTTTGAGACAGAAAACTGTGATCTTTTAGTCCTTATGTTATTACTGTCTGTCTTAAAACTTTCTACCAAATGAAAGGAATCTCTAAGGACAGCTTGGTATCTTGCTGCAGAGCAATCCAAAACATCCTTCCTCACGGCCTTTTCCTGGATATGCGGCTGAATACCAGCAGATGCTCTTGATGTCCTACCATTCTTTTCTGTTAATCTGTGACCTGGAATTACCCAGAGGAGAGTGTGCATCTCATAGTTATAATGTTGTCATGATTGCAAAGAACAAAAGATGCTGGAAACACATTCACAAAAGCAACACTACTCACCATGAAGACAGTTACTTGTCAGATGATAGCTACAATAGCTAATCTTACTCCCAGACTTTCATGTTATCAGCAATAATTTTCTCTAAAAATGACAAAACACACCTAAACTCTGGTTCTTCCTTGTTTTCATCTCAATATCACTAACTGAGGTTGTTGTTGACAAGTGATAACACGAGGTATGTATGTAGAATATTGGAAAAAGCTTAACTTGGATCTCAGTTTCTGTAGGCAGGCATAAGCCATGAAAGACTCTGTTGTGCTTCACAGCAGTTGCTCCCTGACCAGCTTTGCTTGGGAGGTTTTTTTAAAGAACTGTTTCATAAGAGAAGCAAGATGACTGAATCTTTGGCAGGTAGGGGAGCTACAAATATTCCCACTGCTGGAAAAAAAAAACCTCACACACTTCTGAGTAGGCACGAAGTTGCTTTGCCTGTAAAAGTAAAACCTAGGTCTTGGCCTGGATTTCTGCTGTCTTCAACAGCTTAAAGGTCTTGACTAACAGCACCAGTGCTGAGAATTCTTCATTATCAGAATGTGTTAAGATCCAGACCATGCCCCAAGATGATTTCTGAAAAAAACTGTCTGAAAGTCCTGAAACAAATAAAAGGCTGCTAACATAGAAAGAGTTAATCCCAGTAGCAAAAAATTCAGCCAACATTTGCTGCACCCCAAGCAGAAACAAAAGAGATTTCAAAGAACACAATAAATGAAAAAAAAATACACCAAGCAAAATCTAGTGAAATGACTGCAAAATATTAAAAACAACTCAAATTTTATTGTAAATAATACTATGGTAGTTAAGAAATACAAGCTTGCTGATCAGGATCAATTTAACCAAAAAATAGCCTACAAAGGACCTGCTCATTTAGAGCAGACTTCAAGGAAAACCAAATTTGAGCCTCTGGATTATTACTGCATTTTTACAAAAGGATGTATCTCAAAAAAACCCAATATATGACAAAAAATGTGCATCTCCACTCTATGGCTTTTTAGGTGCTTTCCTATGGAATATCTCTCAAGAGTTGGAGTAGTCTTCATTATGTAAATTTTTAATAATTTAAAAATAATCTTCCTCTGGAATTAATAACAACCCATATATAGTAAAACAATATTGCTCATGAAACAGTTTTGGCCTTGAAGAAAGGTAGAGTTAAACAATTAGAAATGTCCTACAGAACTGTGAGACCTTGTAACTTTAGAAAATGTAGCCACTCTCAGTCATCAATTCTTGTCAAAAATGTACAAAAGAGGCAATATCAGATTGTAGTTTTACTCTTCTTTGTGGCCCTTTTTAAAATAAAACCATCGTAACATGCCATTAAAAATGATGTAACTTTTTCTTATATAACTAGTTAGCTTCTATATTAATTATGTCTCAATACATTTTTGAATATTTACTGAAGGATATTGCTTTATCAAACATCCTGGTTAAAAAATGTAAATAACATTATTACTAGAATTTAGACTATATCACTAATTTTTCATGACTTTTATTATTTTAGGTTTTTTGAGATCAAAAGGTAGAAGCAATTTTGTCCTAAGAGGTGAGTTGGTCCCTTCCTTTTCTGACATATGAGCAGCAATTTCATAAGTTTAGAGAGGCAAACAAAAATTGCAGTTAGAATGCCAGTCTCCTGGCATATATAAGAGACTGTTTAAAGTTATGGATAATATTTTAGCATACACACCCACACATCTGCATGTAGCCAAACAGGAGCCTATGACTTACACCCCCTAGCTTTTAAAATACTTCCATCAAGTGTTTTATTACAGTCTTAAAGTTTTTAAACATTATGCTTAATGCCACTAATAATAGAGCTAGTCACTTTTAGGCAGAGACTAAGTAAGTAGATTATTATCATTACACAAATGCATTTTTGTCAAAACCTTGACTATGTGGTGATGGTGAATTTCAGTTCTTACATCTCTTTAAATCTGCATAGAGAAAAAAATGCAAAGATTAATTAGTCGAGTCAATGTAGTTATACTTGTAATTTTTAATTCTACTCATATGTTCTTGAAAAGATTGTTTGATGCAGCCTGTAAGAAAATTTATTATTAGTAGTTGATTTACTGCTGGTTTTCAGATTAGGTGAAAGTTTCTGGTCCTGATCCCTTCATAGCCTGTAAGATGCTGACCATGCTGGAGCATCTCCAGTAAAGGAATGTAAGCTCATGCTTAATAAAACTCTGATTTCATTCCATCACATTTGGCAGATGGCACCTTCCACAACACATTTCTCCTTGTTCTCTGCTAGAACAGGGGAGTACACCACCTACTGAAAAGCCACAGGTCTCCCACACAAATTCTGATACTAGAAGGACAATATACCTACACTCACATGCTTTTCTAGATGAAAGTACAGCACTTTGAAGAGTCATGCCACTAGAAATAAAAACTTCCTTGTACCTTCCTGAAAAGTAAAGCCCTAAACTACCTTGTGCCATTCTTCAGCACCTGATTCCCACATTTGTTTCTAGTATCTTTTACTATAATTTAATAGATGCTCTTTCACTTGAAAATACTTTGTAAAGCAGCAAGTCTGGAATGATTGTTGAACTGGCTGCAGTTTGGTACAGTAACTCATCAATCTATATATAGAATAACTATAAAGTGCTTTATAATAATTTCACAAGAAAGGTGCAAATAAATACTGTTCCCTCTTATGTACTCTCCCATGAGACATCAAAGTCTTGGAGAGCCCATAGTGAAAAGTACCCTCAATTATTACAGCAATTTAATAATGATACCGATTTCTTACATTGGAGAGTGCTTCTGTCTCCAGTATTTATTTGGGTCAGTGTTTCACAGCATCACAGCTGGCAGGCTTGCTGCTTGCCCTCCATCAGCTGTCTAGCTGGATCCAAATGCACTCATATGAATGGGTAAAAAAGGTACAGTGCTACACTGGGAACCTGCACAAAAATGGTCCTCTTACTGTGCAGAACCTATGGTTGTTAGTTGATTCCTTTTGATTGCTATTTGCTGAAAAGATTAATTGGCAGCACACTGCAGTATAATTTTTCTTTTTGGTTAATAGGCTCAAAATATCCACAGTGGAATGCTGACAGGTCTATCAGCTGTCAAAATTTTCCAGGATTTGGATCATGCCACTGAGATAGCTCTGATGAATGTCTGAATAATGCATGGTACAGTACTGCTCCTGCTCCAAAAGGGTCTGAATAAAAATGAGAAGCATCTTTACTGCTTTTATGTATGAGGAATTGAAGCACCAGTGAGTGAGTGAAGTGTGTCAACACAAGGTCAAACCTCTAAATGATGCTGTAGATGACATTCTTTTGTAGTACACAGACCTCGTCTAAAAACTGGGAGTACTTTTACAGAGCAAAAAATTTATAAATTAGGGGTAAATTCTTTTCCCATCAAAATCTCCCAACGGCAAAACTCCCACTGAATGAAGTATGATGTGGATTTCACATTACATTGTAACCAAACTCAAGTACTTTGTCACATATAGCAGAAGTATCAAACAGCTTCACAGCATGCTTGATGTAGTCTATTCCAATTCTGAATGATAAAAATACAGTATCAAACATCTTATCTCTTTCAATATTTATCTATTCACAATTTTTTGGTTCACATGACTGTCATGTTCCTTAACTGTTATTTCTACAGCCTAAAGAGGGAAAAAGAAATAACAAAGGAAACAGAAGACAATAAATCCTATTATCCAGTTGACTGAATAAATGTAGATGATGACCATGTCCATATCAAACCGCCATCCACGGCTGTCATCCTCGAAGTCCATATAGTCCATCCTGTGAGCAGCATGTGGGAAATGCCTCCTTGTTACAGTATTTGAGTGCCTTCGAAAACCTGCTGAAAAACAGACTAGAAGATAAAAATCTTTTTAACAGGAACCAGATTGACTAGCAAAAAAATATGTTAACACTCCTTCCTCCAGTTATCAAAAAGACAAATAGAAGCAGGAAATCTCACACCTCACTGCTATTTCATCACTTTGTCCAACAAGAAGCTATCTGTGGAATTGATTTTGTAACATTTAAAGAGTAACACTGTGTTCCTTATAAAGTAACTCTGTGTTCCATGTCCAGAAAATAATGTTTGTTTGTTTGGATTTGGAATTCCATACCATAATAAAGTAATGTTATCGGCTTATGTTATCCAAATCTATTAACACTTTGCTTTTGGTGCCTTTTTTCACTGAGTTTGACTCCGTGATCTAAAAGTGAAAGACTCCATATACTGTAATTAATCTCTTCAGTAATTAGTTGGGCTGGGTTCCCTAGGTCTACTCATCTGAATTCTTCAGTAATCAAAACATATCCAGATCTGTACATACATAGTTCAACAGCTGAATCATATTTTAATTCCTATTTCTAGAATCGAAGATTCTTTTTCAAAACTGTTCTGTAAATAAATTGTGCTTGCTTTAATATGATGTTCATTATGTTTAATATAATGCATACCAGGTTAAAATCCAATTTTTAAATCACTGCTTGTATGCTGATAACACCTTAAAAATATGTAGGCAGATACAAACAAATTAAGTGGAAGTAAAAACCCTGTGACTCCAAGATGGCCTGATGTGGGGTCCTGCCAAAAGATCTGTCCTCTTCATTGTTTCCCAGACTTCTCCATGTAGCAAAGAGGTACTGTAGAAGCATAGCTCTTTCCTATGTCAAGATGTGGGGTTAGAGAAGAGTCTGTGCAGCTGTGTAAGATAGTAGGCTATGGCAGTAAAAAGAGCCTGGGAGTTGTGGTACAAAGGCAGAAAAACTGTTCCATTCTGTTAAAGGACAGTTGTACTCTAGATTTTTGCTTTGTTTTCAAATAATGAGTAATTTTTATGATGCATTCTGTATTCTTTAATAAATTCTGACAAGAAAAATACCTTCAGATGTCTGTATCTCCATCTAGAGTGGAAATAAACCACGTTTCTTTGCCATCTGCAGATACAAGCTGAGAACTGCAGAGTTCCTAAAAAACTAAACAGCAACATGGAGTAGAGGTTTGAATTATAAAACAGAAGACCTGAGAAAGCCTCAACTGCCTTCTAATGTATTTTCTACATACTAAAAAAAATCCTATCATACATAATTTCAGTCCCCAAATAATACAGTCCCCAAATGATTTGTGCATGGGAATGTATTTGTGATAAAATGTATTTTATTTCACTTTCTTACACATGCCTGTGTTGCTATACGCCAAACAAGAACTTCTACTCAAATCACATGAATATGCATGCACAGTGCCAGCAGAGTCTGGCAGACTGTTAGTAGGAACCTGTTACTAGATAACAAAAACAATTTTTTAATGCAAATCACACTTTTATATGCACCAAAGAGTGCAAACCAAAAAGGATTTTCACTACAGCATCGGCAGACACATCTGTTGCACTCTGCAACCTTCTGTTTGAAGTACTGGCAAAACACAAAAAAAAATTACAAAAAAACCTAAAATATTCTCCTAATTTCAGAAATTACCCTACTTTTTTTAAAACTTGAAAATAGAAGGCATCAGATAGAGAATTTTACTCTAAAACTGCCCCCAAATGAATAATGTGAACAAGCTACAATAACCATTTACATTATAAGTGCTCATGTAAAATTAAATTACGTATGAACAAGTGTTCTGAGATTATCAGATATACCAAAGTACATAATTTTGGCACAGTCTCTTCCTTCTGCAATAGATAAAATAGAGTTATTGAAAGACTGAGAGAAAAAAATGTAAGTACAGACTCAGACGTTCCCATATGTGCCCTTGCAGCACCTGGCAGCTTAGTGCACCAGATCTTTCGAAGCTTTTTTCAGAAAAATGTGTTAAAGCAGCATTACATGTGCCTCTGCATGCATTTGAACTAGATCTCACATTGACTCAATTTACTGCACTTTGTGTCCCTTGGTGGAGTAGTTTTGATGTAAATAAATAGTTTTCCTTTCAGGTAAAACCAGAAACAGAAGATGAACTCTTAGAGCTCAAAAAGTGTTCCAGTAATATGCTTCAACCACTAATGGGCATTTAGCCCTTAGGACTGCAAGCTGCCTCACATGCAAATGTGGACATCTGAACTCACAGCATCAATTTTTGTGCTCTATTATAGCTGATATAATTGCTAATGCAAGAATGCCTGTAAGAGAATAATCTTTCCTAAAACATCTTTATGCCATTCATAATTTTATCGACCTCTTGTATCTATCTTCTCCCATATGCTTTCCAAATGAAAGAACTTTTGAATTTCCTTTGTTTGGAAAAAGTTTCTATACTTCAGACTATCCTTTCCACATTATCCTTTATCTTTCTCTGAGATGATGTAATCTAAAATTATATGCAAAATTTGAGTTGTGGGATTACCACAAATCCACACAATTACATAATATTTTCCATTTTGTTATGATTTTACTAATTCCTGCTTACCTTTTTACTATGGCTGTGCGTTAAATGCTTTCAGAAAATTAATCCCAGTATTATCCAAATGTCTTTTTTTTAAAATGGCAATAGCTAATTTACAGCACATCACAGTGAATATTATGCATTATGGAGATGCATAATGCCTCTGTGGGCACCTGCTCCAGCACCTGACTGTACTCATAGTGAAAGTGTTTTCCTTACTTGCAGTCTGAACGTTTCTTATCAATTAATGTTCATCCTCTTGCCATGCATCACTGTGAACAACTGATCTGTCATCTTGGTGATCTCCTTATAGGTATGATAAGGCTGACTGGAGATTCTCCCCAAAGGCTACCCTTCCCCAGACCGAAGAAGCCAGTTCCTGCAGCCTCCCCTTCCAGGTCAGGTTCTCCAGGCCTCTGAGCATCCCAGCTAAACCTGCTCCAGTCTACTGCCATCTTCCCTGTACAGGAGAGGAAGGCAAAACTGCAGGATTTTAGATGTAGTGTGTTGAGCAGTACAGGATAAAAGCTTCATCTACAGGTTTTCATACATCATACCCTTGCTCACAAAGCCCAGGATGCTGCTGGCCTTCTCCACTGCCAGGGCACACTTCCAGCTCACATACAGCTTGCTCTCCACCAGGATGCCCAGGGTCTGTACAGAGATCTGTCCCTAGGCTTTCAGTGCCCAGCCTGTTTCATTGCCAGGGGCTCTTCCTTCCCAGCTGCAGGTCTCAGCATTGTCTTTGTTAAACTTCAGAATCCTTCCAGAACATTTCTATGGCTTGTCTAGGTATCGCTGAATGGTGCCCTGGCTGAGTCTATCAATCTGTCCTTTGCTGTTCTCTGCAGGCCTGATGAAAATGTATTCTGTTGCCTCCTCTAGATCATTGATAAAAGAACAGTTAGCTGTCAAATTCATATTTACCATCATCAGTGAAGTGAGTAATTTAATACCACTATAAATTTTACCAGTTGTGTATGTATCACTTTCCCAAATCACATATGAATGTTCTGAACAACACAGACCACTGTGGCATTCCAACAAGGCCTCAATTTGGCAATGCTCTTTTACACTGTATTTTTCTTTTTAGGTGCCTGCCAAAAGGGTCTTTGTCTGATGAAGCACCTGCATTTCTCCAACTTCTTGTTTTCTCTGAATAGCAGCCCCACCACTGAGTCTACCAACTTGTTGTCATCTGCAGACTTGATGACAGCATGGAAGAAAGAACGAAATTTCCAAGTATTCTATAATTTTTCAAGTATACAGGTTGCTTTCATGCTTTCACAAATGAAGTATCATCCCAAACTTCTTACACAAATGCCAGCTTTCTCCCATACGCATACCAAGAGGCATTATATTCTGGTTATCCTAACGTAATAGCTAATCTGCTAAATTTGCTAGTCATGATGAGCTGTGAGATTTGTATTTCCAAAAAAGAAAAATCATATATTGCCAGAGAGGTTTATCAGAGAACAGCACTTATCCTGTGTCACTGACTGCAGGCATGTCCCATTGGCTTATCATCCTGTGCCACAAGCTCTAACTCAGTCTCTCAGCACTCCACTGAAACTCAAGTTCCCAAAGTATCCAGTCCTTCCCCAAACCAATTCAACCACAATCCTTCTTAGATCCAGAGATTCACTTCTTCTGTATGAAAAGCTTGAACCTCACCACCCTCTTGCCTCAGTATTTCAGTTCCACACACCTGTTGTCTCAGAAGATTTCTTTTTCTAGAGAGACATACCAAATTACAAACTCTTTTTCCTCCAGGATGCACACCAGAACCTTCAGATTTCCTGTGTTAGAACTTCTACTATCACTTTCCAAGGCCTTTTCCACAGAAAAACGATCTTTCCAAACCTCCCTCACTATCCTGCTCTTGCCTTCAGCTTGCTTTCTCTCTGCACTCTTTGTATATTTCTCTGCTCTTGCCCTTCTGATTTCACCTGTGGGCTCTCACTGGCTGCCAGCACCTTATATTCATGACAGCTGAAATATCTCTCCTTTTCTTTTCCATCCCCAAAATCCAAGTCCTACTTTCTGACAGCCGTTGGGCTTTAGAAGACCTGGATGTAAAATGTTCCTAAGGTGTAAAAATGTACTTTCCTTTCCTGAAATCATTTTTACATTCACTATGTTGTCTTCTTACCAGTTACAGACTTTTGCTGGCTTTTGGTTTAAGTGTAGAGTTCTATCACAGTCTCAGAGAGGAAAATCGTGTTTAAGTAGTCATTTGTGCATGCTTAAAATCTGATTTCCTGAGCTCACTGTGCATGTGATGCAGACGCCCTCTGCACATGAACAAATCAGTTCACAGGCAATTTAGCAAGGAGCTAACAGTAACTGCTTTTTAAAGGTGTCAAAGAACCCTCTCTAAAAGAGACTCTGAAAATCTGAAAAAGCTATATCCCAAAGCCTTTCACATGGGACACAAGACTTGATTCCACAAGGGACACTCCTTTCCATAAGGCAGAGTTGGGAATCACTGCTACAGCTAGATGTCTTTTTTGTGACTTTCATAAGGCATTTAATATGAAAAGAAGAACAATATGCTACAGACAAAACCATGCAGAAATCCTAAAATGTGGA
This sequence comes from Tychaedon coryphoeus, assembly GCA_013398595.1. NCBI lineage: Eukaryota > Metazoa > Chordata > Aves > Passeriformes > Muscicapidae > Tychaedon > Tychaedon coryphoeus. The sequence continues at coordinate 91,905 of WBND01000754.1, read as the reverse complement.
AGTGTCACAGACATACATTTTGTTTGTCTAAACAAAAAGCTTGTAAAAACTTCAGTCCTACAGAATCAAGCACCAGGCAAACAATGCTTCTTGCTGTCTGCTATAAGCAAAACTACTGGCATTTACATCTAAGAATAGTCTCCCCGTTTTTAAAAATTTAAAAATCATACATGGATCTGGGAAGAGAATATACCAAAATGAACCAGACATATACAAATTGGAAAGGATAAAAAAAAAACCCAACCAAAAAAATTAACATTAGTTCCTGTAACAATGATAGTTCTTAAAAATATTTATTTCATACTGCTCTAACTTCCCATATTATTTTCAAAATTGTAAGTGCCTTTTTTTTTTTTTTGGCAGCTAATTTAAGAGTTTTTCTACAGAGATGTGTGAAAAATAAACCCAGAACTTAAGATTCTTAACTACAAATCAATACATAAAAGCCATACTTGAATTTAGCATTTCTTTGGATTATTTATGGTCAATCCCTTAAATTAACATCTCTTAGGCCTTTAGGGCAGAGTGGAGGCAGCTTGTCATTTGAAGTTTTTCCACTATGAAATACTGAAATTGCATTCCATCACAATTACAATTATTTTCACCTGACAAAGAGATTTGACAGTTTTACTCTGGATTGGAAATAAATAAAAGATCTTTTTCATTCAAATACAGCTTGTCAGATTTCAGAGCGAATTATTCATAAGTGAATTTTTTGCACATTCCTACTATTAGTTCAAATTCTAAGAAAAAATATCTCTTTACAAGTTAACGATGTTCAGAATACTAAGCAAATAGAGAAATAAAAAGTCTGAAGGTGGTTACTTTTTGCTATTTTATAGCTAAATAGTTCAGCTTTAACCAATTCAAATATGAGTCCAGGAAGTCAGCTTGTATACTGTGACAAATAAGCAGATTGTTGGAAAAGAAAATGAGGAAGTTTAAAAATTAATGCCAAAATCCATAAAGCCACATTAAATGCATGCATACACATTTTACATTGGCTATTCTGCATAACTTAAAATCTCACTCATTTATTAATGAGAAATATATTTACCAAATCTATAAGAATTATCCAATAACAACTATGTCCAGTGCTTCTCACAAATTCAATGAAAAAAGTAGAAAAACTATTTTTTTCCTTGGGCTGCTTATTTTCCTGAAAATAAAGGAATCAAGAAATGAGAGAACTATGGGAGGGCATAATGACCTTAGAAAACAAGCTCAGTCTACGATTATTATCACAGAAAACATAATAATCAGTGATTACTCTATAATTATCAATATTCACAAATAGAAGTCACTTGGCTAGCTTAACTGCTAGGATACATACTAACATGGGGAGTAATTAATCCACATGTCACAGTGTAAAAGTCACTTGACTTTGGAAAACTCAAAGGAATTTTGGAAGATACTCAGCAAGCAGATATTTTTTTAAGTAACTAACTGAATTACCTGTTTGCTTTTTCTTTCTTCCCCTAAATCATAACACAAAAAGTACCAAACAGCCAGGATATTACATAACAGCTGAGGACTGATATCAAGGAATGAATGCATGGTCTTATGCATGTCACAGAGATCTAAATGCATACGCTGCATACATTCTAGACCATAAAATGTCTTCCTTTGATTTTAAAGGTAAGACTTGTACGTGATGACACGCAAATTACAATTATGGTAATTTTCATACATTCGCCTTTAAGACGGAGTTGAAGTCACTTTTGTTCACATTTCCTTAAAAGTATCTTAACAGCGAATTTAACTTTTGGACAACTTCTCTCTTTGCCATGACAATGCAGACAGTGCAAACGAGGGAATTTCAAACAGCAGCTTGAGGTATTTCATTTTCTGTGGTATGCGCATCAACAATCTATATGAAAAAATAATTTTTATAAGTATTCAGAATATTCTCAATCAATGATTTTTCATCTTGTTTTTAATTTACTTTCTGTTTTTCTTCCACTTTCTTAATCTAATTGCTTACTCATCATCATCATTCATCTTTCTCCTACTGTTCCTACATTTTATCACTGAACATTTCTGTACCTCATGTTGTATTTGTCATCTTCCCAGATGACCAAATACTGTATTTCAGCTGCCAGCAACTCTTGCTGAATTATCATCACAAAAGCCTTCACCTGTTTTGTGTCACATTGATGTAATGGCATCGACTCCCTCTAGTTTCATTCTTCCCTCCCTAAGTACTTACATCTCTTTAGGCTCTGTCTTTACAGACTGCTACCTCACAATATATAGAGAGGCAAACACCATTGATATTTACAGGTAGTCTTGTTATACAGTAAGAGATGACTGAAAAAGGAAAGAATAACATTGAAAAAATATTGTTTCTTGTCTACTGCGAATGCTACTTGGCATGCTGCTTAATTCTCCCTAGATTCTTATTTTGTGATCTGCATGATAACTGTATTTTGTCAAAACATAATATTTAATACTAATGATGATTTAACAAAAACTTTGCAGAGTTTTGTAACTACTGTTACTACCCTTTCACTGCTTCAGGCTTTAATGTTTCAAGCCAATGTTAGTGATAACACTAGATAGCAGTAATGCAAATACTTCCTTAAAAATAAATTAACGCATTTGCCCTACTTCTCTTAAGGCAAGGACAGTGTGAAGCAGAGATCAGAGGGAATACACATAATAGGCATGCCTCACCACACCCCTCTATAAGACAAGGTTCTATGTATTCACACAAAACATTTAGTTTATTTGCAAATCTGGCACCATTACTCCCTGAATTTCTCTGGAGAAACTGGTGAATGACCTATCTTGGAGCCATGCTACTGTCATTAAAAAAGGCATGTTCAGCTTTAGCTAATGTCAATTACCAAAATTCCTACTTCCCATCTGAGCAAACAAAAGAAATATTCCTCCAGATAATGAAAAATCCAAAGTACAAGATTATATCTTTTGAAAGCTGGCACAGTATTTCTGAACTGAAAGTTCTGATGCTGGCAGTACTTATTCAGTTTTTAGGAAGTTAGCCAAGATTTCTGTCTAAAAAGCCTTCACAGATATTTAACAGAAAATTAAAAATAAATTTTCATACAGCAGAGTTATCAAAAAGTTAACAAGAAAGAAGCTATTTGAAATAAAAAGAAAATTATTATGAACTGTTAAAAATTCCTTCCTTTAATCCTTGATTAGATGTATAATGGTTTTAATCTCTGATTTTTTCTGATGCCATTTCAAACATTGAACTTTACTCTGCTGTTTGCACATCTATGGCTTCTTGGAGAACGTATGCCTAGTCTGGCTCTGAACTAATTAAAATATGATTACCTTTTCTTGCTTATTATTCTTACACATCACCTTGAGTGCTTTCATGGTTCCTTTTTAGTCCTTCATCAAATTAAAATGTTATATTTTGTTTTCACTTTAAAGGGTCTCCACAACTCTCTATCACCTAAAAAATATTGCCTAACTTTTCACAATTATGCTGTGCAAGCATTTTATTCTTCCAAAAATCTTGTCAGGTTTCTGTCCAATAAATGCTTCAGGATCAAAGTGGACGTGTGTTTATGTCCAAATTTGAAATGCGCATAGCGCTACCTGTCACTGGTAGAGGTGTATGAAGTAGTAATCACAGACATGTTGGGCAGGAAAAACACTGTACATGGTTGTCCTGCTTTCTTCCCTATCAACCCATTGACAGTGATGAAGCTGACTGATACATCTACCATCTATTATCAATTAAAAATTATTATTTTTATAGCAAATAGAGTTTCTGAGGTATCAAATCAATGGACTGAACACCAGGCAAACTTGATTTTTGAGTGAAGATGTATTTACACCCGCAGAGTTGAAACTCTTTAGTGGCTGCATTAGTACAAACTGCTCTCCTAGGCAGTGCATTTCAGTGCTGGGGAAGAATGCATGACATAAAATTTACTAAACGTAATAGTTAACAGCTATAGCTAACAGCTAATTAAGAATAAAATATAACCATTTTTCCCCTGTTCCCTATTCTTCTTGGCATAGTTGGCAAGGATTATTCCCCATTTCCACTAAAACACATTAAAAACACTTGCTAATTCCTGTCATTGGTAAAGAAAAAAGACATCTTTGCTTCCATCTTTGTTCACAGAGACCAATCTGAACCTGAACTAATCACAGTAGAATTTTACATAAAACCAAGAGATATTTTATGCTCTGAACAAATTCTGGAATGCAAGACTACCACTTCAAAATACTAGTAGTTCAAAGTTTACCTAATGTGGTTAAACTAAGATTATGTATTGTTTTCAACTGTCTCTAGAGAGTAAACAGTAAATATTTATATGATCTTATTTAATAAATAGATAAAATAAAACCCTTTTATGATGGCTTAAATAAAACCCTTTTATGATGGCTTAAATAAAATTGTAATGGAAGACACTATTTTATCAAACTCTAGAACAGTGTCTTATAATACAGGCACACTGAGTAGCCTAAAGGCCTTCCTACTCTATCATTCTTTCTCTGACAAGTCAAACTATGAGGAATTGGCTGGGATTGAAAACAAATAACAACAAGGCAAGCATATTGCAATACTTCTCCCTCTCAGTCCCAGGGACTTGCATTTCTAGGATCTCTGCAGACAAATGTGGTATCTTTGAGTTTAACAGGAACAAAAATCTGTCATTATTTGAACCCATGCTCTAGGGTAATGATAATTTTATTTAATGTCTTTTGGTTCTTTTGCAGAACTCTAGTTCTTTTGAGACAGCGAGTAACAGCAACACATACACTTCTGTCAGCCTTTCCTGATCTTAATTACTGCAATCATCCCCCCAATTTTAGTAATCTCTTTCTTTGTGTGAAGCATTCTAGTCTATTTACATATTCCTCATCAGGAAACAATTTAAAACTGACTTTCTCTTTTCTCTTGTCTGTACCCTTCCCTCTAACTACCTTGTTTTGTGATGAAAGGAAAACAGTGTAAACATTACTGAAGAACACTAGGTACCAAGACAGTCTCCTGCCACTGCTTACACTTAGTTTTAATTCTTATTATCCAAAAATATTTCAGTACTTTAAGCAAATGTTACATCTTCATGTCTTGTAAAAAATATACTGGATAATACAAACTGTAATATAAACCCATATAGAACCCATATGATATCTCTTCAGTGAGAAAAATTCATCACATATTTCTATTCTTTATTTGGTATCTTTTAACTGGCTATTAATGCTTCCAAGGACTTTCCTTCTTACCCTGAGCACAGCTATATTTTATCAAGCATCTTTAGAAAAGGACCTTCTTAAAAGCTTTTAGGAACTGTAAGCTGCAAAGTCAAAACCACGATACCTCTAACTCCCCTACAAGTTCATTTGGGTATCTCTGGTAGAGCTGTGGGACCACAGCTTCATAAGAGGTCCAAGATGTTCTTAGTTTGTCTCACTAATCAGTGTGAACACGTGATTGCCTAAGCAGAACTGAAGATGCCAATCCAACATCCATTCAGGGACACGCCAAATGGGGAAAGGCTACAGTATGTTTTTTTGCCATTTTTTTTGGTCATTTATGGCCATTCTATCACAATCCTTGGTGTTGCATAATAGCAGTTATCAAAATTCCTGGTATACCAGTCTTACAATATCATGGTTAAATGGAAACAAGAAATCCCAATACATAAAAATTAGATAGAATTTCATTCCCTTCACTGCACTGACGAACCAAGAGACAAATCAGTAACCATAATTTCTGAGCAGTAAATTACTCTCCAACACAAGCCAGTGCTGGAGGCAGTCTTCAGGACTGGAAAAACGTTACAGAACATCCTTTTCAATGAGAATGTGGCTCTGGAGGAGTCCCTAAAGAACAGCTTCTGCAAAACAACTTAGAAGATAAACAAGGCTACTGATACACAATGTTTTGTACTAACACTGTTGGCAAAATAACAGGGAAGGAAGTGGCACCCCTGAAGCTAAGGACATCTCTGTGGCAATGGCCTTTTTATTTCAAACTTCCTTTTCCATTTTCTTTTCCTTTCAGATTGACTTCTACTTTGAGCTGCAGAAGAAGAGGCATAAAGGCAAGTTAAAGCACAGCCGCTCCACGGGACCCAAGGGGGAATCAAGAAACCAGTCTTGCATTTTTACCAACAGGAGCTGAAAGAACTTGTGGGCAAGAAAAATGGGCGCAAGAGTTAGGGTCCAAGTGCTGACAAATCAGCAAAATGACAAAGTTGCCATCAGTGGAACTGACGTAAGACACTCAAACAGCAGGCTTGGATTCTGCCTTTCCTGTATTAGTGTACTATAAGCCTAACTCTGAGACAACACTTTCCAGTGAAGTATGTCTTTTTAGGCACAAAATACACTTTTTGTGAAGACTGCAGATTGCAAATGCATTTTGTGAGAAATACATGTGTACAAATTAACTTATTGTGATTTCACAAGCTCTACTGAAGGATCTTATGAGGAGAGGCTGAGGCAGCTGTGCCTGTTTAATCTGGAGAGGAGTCAGAGGGGATCTCATCAATGCATATAAATATCTCAAAGGTGGGTGCCAAGAGGATGATGACAGATTGTTCAGTGGTGTCCAGAGCCTGGGAAAGGGGCAATGGCCATAAAATAAAATACAGGAAGTTCCACCTCAACATGAGGAAGAACTTTATGTTGAGGGTGGCAGAGCACTGGAGCAGGCTGCACAGGGAAGCTGTAGAGTTTCCCTCTCCAGAGACACTCAAAACACACCTGGATAAGTTCCTTTGTCATCTGCTCTGGGTGACTCTGATGGGATGGAATAGTAGAACTTGAGAAAAATAGTCCAAAATAAGGATTATTCTGGGTGCCTTCTGCCAGCATTACTCTTTATAGCTAAAATTAAATGCTTCACCTTCTATTTTCAGTAACGCTTGTCTTGTTTTCTTCTCAGTAGATCACAGTATCTGAACTTGAAAACCAGTATCAGGGTTTTTTTGTTCTTTTAAACAAGGAATTATGAACTTAAAACATATAAATTTTGTTTTTAACATCCTGCCTTTGTTGCGTATCAAACTGAAACCACGAACAAGAATCTTGAATCAAGAAAGTAAATTTTAGTATTGTACCCTTATTTTAATGACAGTGATATAAAGAAATATACCAACAGGTATTATTAAAAGCTTTTTCTAAAAGAAATTGTTCACCATTTTCTCTAGAGAGTGATTACATAAAAGGACATGGCAGATGTGACCTACTGAGGTGGTGGTAATTTCCACGAGGGTTTAGTAGGCTTGGAAAACACTCTATTGTGCAATCCTTGACTGATGCAGAAGTCAAACTTTTTATTAAGTAGTCAAACTTTTTATTAAGTACCTAAAGACATGAGATCAAGAAAGGATCTGCACGGATTTCATAGTATGCAACATTGAGGGGATGTTTTCTAGATTAAACATTTGAAAATACAGAAAAAAATTCTATTTTTAACCAGACTTTCAATTTAATTGCCATATTTTAAATAAAAACATCAGCAAGAGTAACAGTTGGAGAGGATTCCTATTAGCCTAGAAATAATTATGATTTCAAATAGCCACCAAGGGCTGTAACTCAGAGTTTTCATAATCCTCTCTCCTGTTCTGAACACCTGCCTCTACTTTTCTTAGGCCATCTCTACAACCTTACTCTATATGAAGGCAGCCAGCATCCACCATCAATGCTACCATTACCCTGACTGCTTTATCCTCTATCTCTTCAACATATTTCTATCTCAGATTTATGCAAAAGCTTTTGAAAAGAACACTTTTAGGCCCACTGTACTAAATGTCTCAGTCATTTTTTAATTTCTGCACTTGATTACACCAAAATCACTGTCAAATTAAGTATCATATTTGCAATTTAAATTATTCTAATCATTCATTTTAGCCCACATTACTTTTGGAGACTTACCCTTAGTTGGTGAACTTCCTGTGACTGTACAGCACTTATAGAATGCAATTCCACCTTAATGGCATACAAACGCCACACTTAAGTTATTCAACTATGAATATATGATAATGAGATCCAATTGAGTGTATTTTCTATTTAACTTTCTAATTCAAACTACACTATTTATCTGTTTTAAAATCCATTTAAGGAAACCAGTAATTGAGATGTTATTTCTATTGTGCAATTACATTTTTTTAAAGTTGTTAATACTCAAAAAAATAACTAATATACTATCTTTGTTTATCTCATATGATCAGATATTTTAGAGAAATATTTAAAATTAGCTTGTTAACTTTTCCATGTATTAAAAATCTGAATGGGAAAAGAATTGCTTTCCTTCTTGAATAGGGTTTCCATTTTATCATTAACCTATCCTTGACCAAACATAGCATACCATACAGAAAGCTGGTATAAGCATTACTTATACCATAATTAGTGTTTATGAAACAAATGGAAATTTCATTGATTATTTTAATGGAAAAAAATACAGTGCAATACAAGGACAAACTAATCTGGAGCAATTTTCATCAGCTCAAAGCCCAAAAGTGCTGCAATGCTGAGGTTTCTTTTTGCATAAGAACTGAAAAGCTATGGTTGGTTGTATTTTTAAAGATAATTCTACATTCCTCATGGAAAATCTTATAGAAAAGAAGACTCACATGTAGATTACCAAATATATTTGACTTAGTGAATCAGTTCAGGAGAAAAAGTAAGGAAAAGGAGGCTACTTGATTTTATCTGGCAGCTCTGCAATGTTCAGAAAGTCAAAATTAGTTAACCGGATAAATTCTGTATATAATCTAGACTTCCTAACAGCCATCTTTCTATTCTCATATCCCAATGAGATCTGATTTTATCTAGCATCTCTAATGAGTGATTTACTGGGTAAGGTTTACTATTTTTATATCTGTGGTATTAAAATGGTATTGTGGAAGAGATTTTGTCACAATGAAAGCTGGAATCATACAAAAAGAGCTTCTAGATTATCAGTGAACACTGGACCTGCTGGATATAGAAGTGAAAGAGCATATTCATTTCTAACATGGCTACAGAATTTCTTCTTTGACAATGCAGTATTGTATTGCAGTATTTGACAGTGCACTCCTATATAGAGGTGGCTATTTTCACATTCAAATTTGCAAGATTTCATTGTTTTCTAAGCACTGTAATCATATCCCTTTCCACTCAAGTCACTTACTCATGCACCCACCCTATTCCTCTTCTCATTCTTTATATCTGACTTCTGAAATTCTAACATTCTATTAGGCTATTAGATTCTTAATTTAAAGAAAATTAAGTACCCTCTTTATCCCCTCAGATCTCAGTGGTATCAGGGCTTGCATTTGCAATGGAATCTAATATGGTGTCAGAAGACTTTTGCTGCCACTATTCTCAGTATTTTATGCCTGTTAAATTCCTAGAAGCCTCCTGAGCAGAGAACACAAGCAATTATGAAAACCAAATATGGTGTTGCCAAGCACAATTTAGATATAAGCCCAAATAAACAGTCCAGGAAGAAAATACTATATATTTGCATTTTGAAAGCACACAAACTTGCAGTAGTTTTTACTGAAATAAAAGAAGAGAGACATGGCAGCAACCATTTTATTTAGGAATGCAAAGACAAAGGTTCAGACAGCTTTTTGGCTTGTCTGTCTTATTAACTAGATCTAACAACGTTCCCATTTAGTGTGGGACTTCATGCGGAGACACATAATTCCAGCATTCAAAATTACCTTTGTTGAAAAATATGGCAGATTTTCAGGTGGCACAATACTGAAACTGTATGACCTCCCCAGCTCTTTCTTTTATTTCTAATTATTTATGCTTTGTACAATGTTTAGCATTGTGAAATCTATTTATGAATGGCATAATTCATATAACACTACAAAACATAAAGGAATTATGTCACATACATAATATATAATAAAATTAATCCAGCATTAACACCCATACTACATTAACTCCTGTTAGAGAAAATAAATAATCCTCTTAGTTTGTCCTGCCAACAGTTTCTTCTCTGAGTAGTACCAAAGATAACCTAGCAGCTCTCAAACTTCTCAAGTCTGCTATTTTTGATAGCCAGGAACATTTCTTGGTATTTTCAGTATCAAATTGGGATCTTATGTGATATGATTCTATAAGTGGAGTACCAGAATTTATCAAACTTCACCTTTGCAAAGGCCTAGGTAGACTTATAAAGGAATATAAAATAGAAGTCTTGTTTTATTTTTTCCACATACTTTTAGAAGCACTCTGTTCTTACAAACAGGAAAATTATGTCTGCTAGCAAGACTCATCACTATGAAAAGTATTTACAAGTAACTATATACATAAATGTACATGAGGCTTGGTGAAGAAAGCCATTAGATTGAAAGCAGGGAAATATGGGTAAACAGTGAATCCTGCATTTAGGTGGTCTAACTAAATGTTGTTCAGTTAATAATCAATTAATCATGAAAATGTTTAAGTGTTAAAGTAGCAACAAGAAGACTAAGCTTTCTTCATGCAATAAAGAGAAAATGAAACTAAAACACCCATACCCATTACTCTATTTCATATGTATTATGTATAGAATAATATATATGATTCAAAAATTTTATTTTTTTCATAAAAGACTGATTCTGATTTTTTGAGAGGTCTTTACTGACCATACTCAGAACCAGTAACTTTTTTCCCAGAGTAATTTTCTTCATTCCACTATGCAGACAAAAATTTTTCTATGAAAGGAGCTACATACAATTACATATAAAATTAAAGATTAAAAAATAAATGAAAAGGTTCATAGACAATTGTCTTTTTACAGTTTGAAGTTTATCTTTAGATTCATTGCACTGTGTATGAACCACCACAAAAATTAAACTAATTTCTACTTTAAGAATCATCCGACTGTTTGCCAATGGCATGTATTAATCACAGTCTTATTTTCAAATACTACACTTGAGATTGAATGATATTTAAGCAAAAATTTAATATCTTACCTTCAAAAACTCTGAATGCTTTCTTGCAGCTTGGAAGAGGCCATTTAGCAGAATTGGATTTTTGAAAATTTTCCTTTAGGTTCAAATATTCCATGGGGAAAAAAGATCTGGTAGAGTTATTCAGATCTACAATAATTAATGGGAAAAAATACATACATCAGTGCTCTAAATAAAGTGATAATTTACATAAATGTACACAAAATAAAAATGCTGTATTTACTGTGCAATCCTTCTTCTGATTATAACATCTAATTTTTTTCAAAATCTCATTTACCCAAGCACTTCCATATATAGTAAGAGCAAATCTTAAACAATCTGTTACTTCGGGGAAAAAAAAATTATAAAAGATGATGTCAAGTTCTGGTAAAATTATGTACTTAAGAAATCAAGCTATTTGGGACTTACAAAACTATGATGACCTGTATGAATAAAAATTACATCCATAAAAATGACTGTGTCACTAATGCTCAGTTCATTTTGCTTTTTAACCTCACCACTCAGTAATAGTCAGTAATGCAAAGGAAGGGGAACAGCCTGAAATTTTTTTTAGATTTTAAAAAATACTTTGGATTAACAGGAACTAAGAAAACATTTGTAAGATGATTCATGTCACATTGGAGGAGTCGGCATTATGTACTAATCTCCAAGAATCAACATCTTCTCAGGGTATAATCTGGGGAAATACCTACATGATTACAACTCAAAACTGATCAAACCTAAAAAAAACTAACTCAAACTAATCTATCCATAGCAGTGCAATGGAAAGCAATTTAAAAACAATATTTTATTACCATACAACTGATCTGCAGATAACAAACAGGTTTCTAAGCCAGTAATTAAAAGGAAAAACTTCAAACTCCTGATCATCAAACCCCTGCACAATTTGTGTCTCCAAACCAAGCTGGCTCCAGATAAATATTAAGAGTAGCTGATACCATAAATCTTTCTGTACCTTCAAAGTAAAAAAAAGACATTCACAGGTCTTTTAGGAAGACTTGTGTTTAGTATTTTATGTGATCCAATGTAATGAACATAGTAATCTAATAATAAATATTTTATGGAAGGATAAAATCTTTTTCTCTGGCAAATTTAAGAAAGCTTTGCTTCTTGTGAGCAGACACCAAAAAGAAGAAAAAATTCCTTTGGTTCCAGTAGCTTTTTCTGTGTAAGAGGAAGACATCAACAGATTTGAAGTAAAAACCCCATGCTGGCCTGATTCTAAAAATTATCCTTTAGTTCAGCATATCACAATGCAGGTAATATCAGAGGCTACACAATACATGAAGAGCACAGAATCTTCAGATTCTCTATTTCACTATGTGAAAATAGACCTACTGCTTGTATAAATTGATATCACTGAAGGAAAAAAGGCCTTTTTCTCTCCTAAATGTAAAATGAAGAAACTGTGTATTTTTCGCTAGTGTTTTCTAAATTTTTATGAAAGAGTTTTATATGCTGAAAATTTTTGGATTAAGTACTATTCAGATTCAGGCTTCTGATGAGACTCTGCTTGTCTCTCACAGAACAGACAAAGAACATTTTAATTTCCTGCTAAAGACCATAGAAATCAACACAGTTCTTTAAATTTTATTCAAATTTAAATACTGAAACCTCTGATGAGGCATCTAATTCTTGTTTTTCAGAAAAGGCAGTGGTGACAAGCCTTACTGGCTTGTAGAAGGCTGCTTGGCTAGGCCTACAATGAAAGATCCCCTCAGGCTGGCCAGGTCACCTGTCCTTCTGTATGTACATGATCCTCTTTCCCTGCCATGTGCCTGGACTTCCCTTGCACAGCCACTGTCCTCAACCTGCATTCCTCCGAAGTGGTGGATTTATTGCACATGTGTGCCAGATCTGGGCCTTCTTGTAAACAACATAAATGAAACTTTATGAATGGAAGTGTGGAAGGTGTAGAAGCATTTAAAAGATACTTGGTAACTTAGAAAGCTACTTGATGCAATCAGCTCAAAAGCTGTTTTCTTAGGCGTATCCTGCACATGCTATCATCTAATCAGATGTGAGTTCATTCTGATGGGAGAAGAGCTTCTAAGAAAGCCTTCAAGAAATATGGGAATGCATAGTAAACACCATCAGAGCAACCTATCTGGACTGGAACTCATGCTTAAGGGGTCCTGTGAAAAAGGGTCAGTTGATGAAGGCAACTGGCAGAGGAATTACCCTCATGAGTCAAATATGGTTTTGTAGATCTCAGTTAAACACTGCTTTTCTCCATAATTGATGGATAATTGACCTCTTAGCCTTTTTTTTACACATTACATGCATCTTTCTGTTGCAGTTCTGTTCAGTCTGAAAGTGAAGCTTTCAAGCTTAAAGCTAAAAAGTGAACTTCTCAATATATCCTTAATTGTTTTTCCTTTTGACATATCTTTGTAAAATAAATGCACATACACAAATTGAAAGCTGCAGAAAGCATCCAAACTAATTCAGTGAGGGAAATAAGACATCCCAGCTGCAGCATTAGAGAAGTATGTAAAGACTACAAGCAACTTTGCTTTGCTGCCTGCCTGCATAAACCTATAGCAGCAGTGACTTTAGCATAACTTTTAAAAGGCTTAAAAATTTTTGAGTGAAAAAAAAATACTATACTTTACATTTCTCTGGCACCATCCATCTTCTTAATGTGCTGATTTTACTAATTTCTCTAAGGATACAATATCATCATCAATACCCCTTAGTTCATTTAAAAGTTGTTTGGTATGTTATGCACTGGAAAATTTAAAAATATTTTTCTTTATACATATATATAAAATAAAACAAAGCTACATTAGCACACCTATTTTTAATTATATTGCTAAGTCAAGCACATATTGCTATATACTAAACAGCAATATATAAATAGCTGCAGATTTCTCTCATCTGAAGTTCTTAATACAAAACATATACTCTTATGGTCCACTATTTACAGTGGACTCTATTTACTTATCTATGACACCTTAGTCACATAAATCCTTCCCCGCAA